>JAJOZX010000256.1:1607500-1750000 GCA_023014485.1 Bathynomus jamesi | reverse complement strand
TCACAAATGAAGTAATCATCTGGTCCTTCATGACTGGCACAAAGTTCATGCGCCCAGTCGAAACAAATTTGGCATGCAATCCATCGCTCTCCTGGGCGACTCTCGCTCGATGGTTCTTCACACATGAAGCAGAACCATTTTTTGCCATTTGGTGGACGATTTAGCTTTTGTCTCACGGAACGTTTGCACCTCGGAGCCTTTTCTATGTCTTTCTTCTTTCTTCCATTGCCCGCGGCCATTGAGCCACTCGTTTTAAGACCATCGCCCTTTTTTGATTTATTCTTAGAATCACGCAGTTCCCTTTTGTAAGGCGAACTTGTTCATATTCCCCACATTATGCTTTTGGAAGCAAATCCGCCATATTGAATTCAGTGTCTAACACAATACACCAAATACCGTGCAGTAGAAAGCTGATTCTATGTATTGCAAACTGACAAAATAACAACTACTTTTTTCAATCCCCAAATAATCTGGGAACGTTCTGGAAAATTACGAACATAACAAGAAATCAGAGACTTTCTTTAAATTGCTTTCTTACCTTTACATTCCTGGACGAACATTTGTGCCTCATTCTCAAGATATGTGATTGGAAGTTCTATAACCTGAGCATAGATGGCAGCGCTTCTACCATCTATGGCAAGAAATAGATGGGGTGTCCATATTACCCCATTTACTCTCTCTCTCTCTCTCTCTCTCTAAATACATATATATATATATATATATATATATATATATCGGGTGGGCAAAAAAAAATGGAAACCTTTTAAATCTTTCATATCTCGGCAAATACAGTACATAGAAACATAAAATTTTAGTATGCTCGTACTAGGTAATTTTATGGTTTGTATGCCATCTTTTAGCACTTTAGCTGAGAAATTGGATTTATGGCGAATATTCCAGAAAAATCTTACTAATCATAGGTTCAAGTTGATAATTAAAGCGATTTTAATTAACGTAAGCCAACTGCAGGAGGTTTGGACAAGCTTCTCAAGAAAATCGATAAAACAGGAGATATCAAAAGAATACCAGGTAGCGGTATTAAATTTGGCTATAGAACAGTCCTGATTTAAATCCTGGCATTTACGACAGCTTCTCCTGGAAAGATGGGATGAGCTACCACAAGAACAAATCAATAAAGCCATAGATGAGTTCCGTCCTAGACTGAAAAAGGTTGTAAAAGTTCGTGGTAAACATATCGAGCATATTTTTAATATCAAGGTAGCACCATATGTGAGTACTTTGTAACATTTTATCTGCACATACAATGCAGTAGTAGTGTAAATGGAGAATTTCCAGTGGCATAAAGAAATGTTCAATAAATCCGTAATTTTCATTAGCTTTCTTTGAAATCCGCTCATCGTATAGGAAATTTACTTAGTTGTGGGGTGTGAAAAAAATATTGAAATCTGACCATAACTTTGGATTTTACAGCCAAAGTTCGAGGTCTCCCTTTTTTTTTTGCCCACGCGATATATATATATATATTATATATATATATATATATATATACACACACACACTCTGTATATGTATATATATGATGAAAATAACCACGAAGGAAAATTAAAACACGATACTCCCCCAAATTAATTTAATTCTACATAAAATATAATTTTCATCAAGTCGCTGTCATCTTCGCCTTCATTAAATGAATGAAATTTACCGAATGAAGTAATTCAGTATAAACCGTTCGGTCAAAAATGCTATTACAGTATACTGTATATAGTCTCCTTCGCATATACACCAAACTTTCCGTGAACGGGATGATATATAAAATTATAAGGGAACAAAATTTTTATGATTTAATTTTATTAAAGTATATAGACGCTTTAGCTATGTCTTCCATCATCCCCGTGTCAAGAACAATAAAAGAAAAAAAGGAAAAATAGAGTACACAAAAATTTAAAATTGGGTGGTAAATATGTGTTACGAAAATTTTAAAACCAAAAAATTCCTATATAAAATTTAAAAACGTGTTGTTAATTTTTTACTCATATTATATATATATATATATATATATATATATATATATATATATATATGTGTGTGTGTGTATATATATATATATATATATAGAGAGAGAGAGAGAGAGAGAGAGGGGCGACAAGCTTGACCTTCGTGAAATGAGGAATCATCGCATGGAACATTTGAAGGGTTGAAAGGTATATATATATATATATATATTATATATATATATATATATATACAGTATATATTATCATTATTAAAAGACCAAACTTTCTGAAAAGTAACTTCTTTTTTTCAGCTTTACTGGAACAGTACTTTTCGAAACGTCTGATCATTTAATAAAGGCATAAAAAAGATGTACACAAAGTGTCTTGTAGCAAAAACCCCATGCTTATACCGATAAATATCCATATGAAACATTTCACGACAGAACCTTTTCAACCACTGACTTATATATACAGGGCGTCCCAAAAAAATGTATACACACTTTAAATAATTATAAAGGCAGTGTTTATTAAAATACATTTCATTTTCAAAATGTAATAGAATCTAGAGACATTATTTAATTGTTTTGTCAACGCCTGTTTCCAAACTGACGTCCGTTCTGGTCCAGGCACTGCTGATAACGCGAAGCAATGGAATCGCAAACATCACGAAACATTTCGTTTGGTATTTGTGTGCATTCTCGTTCAATGGCTGCTCTCAATTCAGCGACTGTTGCAGGTTTTATAGCGTAGACTTTGTCTTTTAAGTATCCCCATAAAAAAAAGTCTAGTGGTGTGAGGTCTGGTGAACGCGGAGGGTATTCTACGAAACCCCTTCGTCCAATCCACATCCACATCGTGCCAAGTACCACTCGCAATACTCCACTCTTCGGTCCGGATCATCTTCATTAATAGCATAGACTAATCTTGGAATGTAACTTTTCCATTGACAGCGCTTCAAAATGCGTTGGACAGACGATTCTGAAATTCCTACCTCACGACTCGCTTGCCGCACAGATTTTCTTGGACTTTGGTGATACGTTTCCAGTACTCTTTCTTGCTTTGTGGGGCTTGTCGATGTCCGTGGTCTTCCGGAACGCTTCTTGTGGACATTCTGAACAGTTCCATCGGCTTCAAACTTATCTCTAATTCGAGTGATGGTAAGTCGCGTTGGTGGATCTGTTTGAAACTCCCTCCTAAACTGTCTTTGCACTTCAACTGCGTTTTCACACTTCCAGTAGCATTTTAGAATGAATTTCCTTTGTTCAAAGCTTAGTCTGACTGCCATTATTAATTCTAATGGGTTTAACTTGGAAAGAAAGAAACATCAATTGAGCTATCAGCTGTTAAAGTGTGTATACATTTTTTTGGGACGCCCTGTATATTATGCAGTTATACAAGTCATTTCGAAATTAATATTTCATCGTAGTATTACTGCAATATCATTAAAATTTCACCCAATACTACTGTAAAGCGTTTCCCAAATTGGGTGGGGAGGCAAGAGCGTCTGGGGCGAAGGAGCAAGGAGGTTAACAAAGAAAATATAAATAATGTTATAATGTTTCGGACCAACAAAGACCCTAGGATCCACCCGTGATGGCGGAGGGGACCTACAATTTTACGTGGGTTCAGAACCACAAAAAGCTTAATTTTACTACCTTAAACTATACCCAATCTATCAACATATGCGTTTAATTGATTTTTAAACATGTTTATAGACGTGCTACTAATTACTTCTACCGGCAAACTATTCCACCTATTATTATTCCATACGTAAACAAGTTTTTGGCAAATGCTGTCTCGAACCTTCTACTTGTCAACTTACACCAGTTATTTCTAGTCCTATTATATAGAGATATTTCGAAAAATCTATATCTATCTACGTTATCGAACCCATTCATAATTTTAAAAACCTGGATTAGATCACCCCTTAGCCTCCTAGTCTCGAGTGTAGTCAATTTTAACTCCTTAAGCCTATCCTCGTACGACTTAGACCTAAGCGACGGAATCATCTTAGTTGCTCGTCTTTGAACTCTCTCGATTTTATCTATATCTTCGCGCATATGCGGATTCCAAAATTGGATCGCCTACTCCAAATGGGGTCTAACTAATGATTTATAAAGAGGAACAATAATATCGCGCGATTTGTACTCAAAACTCCTAGCTATAAAACTTAGCACTTTGTTCGCCTTATTGACCGCTGCTGTACTTCGTTTCGCCACTTTTAAATCAACAGTGACGATAATTCCTAAATCTTTTTCCTGTTCTACGCTTGCCAACTCCTTTCCTGACATACTATACGCAAAGTTACCGTTACGCGAACCTATACTAAAACTTTGCACTTATCGACGTTAAGTCTCATTTGCCACGTGATTGACCAATCAACGATTTTGTTCAGATCTTCCTGTATTTTACCTCTATCTTCATCATTAATTGCCCCACCCAACTTCGTGTCATCTGCAAACTTTGAAACTGTAATGACTAGGCCAACATCTAAATCGTTAATATATATATATATATATATATATATATATATAAGAAAAAGCAAGGGGCCCAATACAAAACCCTGAGGAACGCCGCTCGCTACATTAGCCCAAGACGACTCCGCTCCGTCAACGACCACCCTCTGTTTCCTACCTCGCAACCACTCTTCAATCCAATTTATTACTACACCCCTGATTCCATGAGCCTTAGTATTTTTAATGAGTCTTTTGTGCGGTACGGTGTCAAACGCTTTTTGAAAATCTAAATACACTACATCTACCGCCTGATAACGATCGTAAACTTCAACCACGCTTTGAAAAAATTCTAAAAGATTAGTTAAGCAAGATTTGTTTCGCCTAGAACCGTGTTGCGTATTTCTAATCAAGGTATGCAATTCCAAGTGTTCGACTATACGATCCCTACTTATTAGTTCCCGCCGCACCTTTATCGCCTTTCTTAAAAATAGGTATTACATTTGTTAACTTGAAATTATCTGGTACGCACCCCTCAGAAACAGACGCATTAAAAATCTGTTAGCGGCACAACAATGCTTTCTTTTAATTCTTTTAGTTGCTTGGGATATATGGAATCCGGCCCCGGTGATTTACGCATTTTCATTTTATCAATATATCGCATTACCTCCCTTTCACTAACCACAATATTATCTAAAGTATTACCATTGTCAAAAAGTATTATGTCTATGACCGTAGGGATATTCGTTACATCTATTGTAAAAACTGACGTAAAAAAATTCGTTTAACAGGGTAGCCATTCGCTTGTTTTCAGAAACTAGCTCTCCGTCAGAATTTTTCAACGGCCTCGAGACACTCTTTACTGGATTCCTATTAATGACGTATTGAAAGAATCGCTTGTGGTTTTCGTTGCCGTCACGAGCTATGGAGATTTTAAAATCACCCTTCAATCGTTTCAATAATTTTATTGACTCTCATTATATTCTCACTATAACCAGTATGATATGTAAAAATTGTTCGAAAACATGGCACGTATCATACATTAATAAATAAAATATTTACCTTTAATGCTGCTTCAAACTGATTAGGGTACCACTAAATTACACTCCATGAATGCCATTTGCAGTTGAAATAAGGGGGCGTGAAGGACTGACCTCAGTTTGAAGGGGGACACTATAGTTAGAGGTGGGCAGTATCGCGATACATGTATCGGCGTTACGTATCGAGCGATACTTTTGTATCGGTAACGGTATCGCCTTAGCTACTTGATCGATGTATCGGTATCGGTATCGCTAAGGTTATTTTTCTTAAATATATCGAAAAAATTTATTCATCGATACACCGATACATTCATGCAAATAACTGAAAGTAATAGTAAGTAAAATTGTAAAAAGTTGTATAATCCGCAAATTTTCTGAACTTCTGTTTTTTTCAAATAATATGGTTTTAAGTTATAATGTTGAAGGGATCTGATATTTACAATTACCTATATCATACATGTCAATGATATCATGTTAATAATATTTTTCGCGAAGCGCATCCACAGAAATATTTCTCTTTCCAAAGCTATTAACCCCTTAGATGCGTAATTTCAATACAGATGGAAGTTCAAATGGAAGTTCAGATGCCTTCTTTGATTACGAGTGTGTTTCATCTACCATCACTCCAGATCAGGACTCGTCTGAAATGGAAGTGTTGAAGTACCTGGGTGACAGCAGTAATTCCCTCGCATCACTTCGCCAATACCGGGAATTATAAGAGTTTTCACTAATTACAATACTCCACTTCCATCCTTTGCTCCCGTGGAACGGCTTTTCAGTTTGGCAGGCCACATTTACTTTCCAAAGAAGAATAGACTATCCGATGAGATATTTTTCCAACTGGTATTTCTTAAGGGTAATACTCGTTATTATTGATATCACAATTCACAACCATCTTAATTAAAGGGGCAGATCACCTACAATTTCTTATGTTCCTCGTTAAAAGTTTATAACATTTAAGTTCTTCTGTGAGCTAACTTCGTATAAAATACATTTTTTTTTAACTGAACTGATCGTTTTTTGCACCCAATATACAAAGTAAAAATTTGTTTACATATTAGTATGATTTGTTCATTCTTATAGTAATGTATCGCGATACATGTATTGGTATCGATATTGCTTTAGCCATCTATGAAGTATCGATGTATCGGTATCGCTTTAGACGATTTACGAGTATCGATGTATCGGTATCGCCTTAGGGATTTTCGTGTATCGATGCCCATCACTGACTATAGTAGATGAAAAAAATGAGAAGCGTTACTGGGATGATTTCAATCTGAGTTTTGATCCACTTGGTATACTGGGCAAGCTTAGGGTATACGAGTATAAGCGTATTTGTGATGTTGTATATGTAAATGAAACTGTATTTCCTCAAGGAGGAAAAAATGCTGAGGAGCATCTTGCTCCTGATGATTCATGCAATTTGACCTTACAAAAATGAATATTAAGATTACTTTTGGATGTGGAAAACCAAGGTATATTTCATCCACTGCTGATGAACTGTAACATAAAAGAGAGTCCTGGGTACATTGATCTCTCCTGAATTACACTTGGCGCTGATACTGAGTGCCGCTAATCCCAGTCATAACTACTATATAGTTTTGTAAAAACGATGAAAAGCGTTTTATTCCCATTTAATGTTTAATATATATACACACACCGTATTTTACGCCCCATAAGACGCTACTTTTTTTCCTGAAAAACGTCTCCAAAAATCACTTGAGGGCTCATATGTTATTGTTTTGTTTAATGTTCTTTTAATAAAGTTATGGGAATATATTTTTTGTCAGGCTGATAAATCTTCGAAATATTTTTTTTCCTAAATATTCTTTGCTAAATATAGGGTGCGTCTTACCACTTGTAGCGTCTTATGAGGTGTAAAATACGGTGTATATATATATATATATATATATAAAACGGGTGTGCCATCAAAAAAAGGGTACATTTTATAAAGGCTATAAAATCAACATTTGTCATTTAATTTTAATAAAACTTCTACACAATAAAACATATGTATTATCTATATGCAAACAAGTTTTCAGACTAAAATATCAAATAATTCAAATTCTAACAACATTTAACGAAAGAGTAAGATTTTTCTACTTAACATGCAAAAATTATTAAACCTTTTTAATATTTTTTATAAAAATAATTTTTAACGTAAAATTTACCTGAAATTATTAGAAAAATTGTTCGAAATGCTTTCCTTCCATTTCAATAACTTTTTTTTCTTGGCCGGAATTCATCTATGACTCGATTTACTTGTTCCTGTGGAAGCTCGTTCCATTTTTGAATGATGATCTCGCATAAATGAGTGACATCTTTTATCCTAGTCCTGTAGACTCGCTCTGCTAAGTTCTCCCATATTCCGGCCAAGAATAAAAAAAGTTATTGAAATGGAAGGAAAGCATTTCGAACAATTTTTTTAATAATTTCAGGTAAATTTTACGTTAAAAATTATTTTTATAAAAAATATTAAAAAGGTTTAATAATTTTTGCATGTTAAGTAGAAAAATCATACTCTTTCGTTAAATATTGATAGAATTTGAATTATTTGATATTTTAGTCTAAAACCTTGTTTGCATATAGATAAATACATATGTTTTATTTTGTAGAAGTTTTATTAAACTTAAATGACAAATATTGATTTTATAGCCGTTTAAATATGTACCCTTTTTTATGGCATACCCGTTTTATATATATATATATATATATATATATATATATATATATATATATATATATATATATATATATATATATATATATATATACACACACACACATATATATATATATATATATATATATGTGTGTGTGTGTGTGTGTGTGTGTGTGTGTGGGTGGTAACCCAGTACTTTTGCGGGCATTCGCCCTTGGCTCCACCTTCCTGCCTAAAAAAATATAAACAAGATGGTCGCACCAAATCTTCAAAATGGGTTGGGACATATCGTCTTTATTGAGGTTAAATGGGATTTCAAAGGGGATGAAATAAACTTCTTATTAGGAATACACAGGTTAGTTAATTTAAATTGACCCAGGTTAGCTTAGGTTAAGTTAAAATCGATTTCGCAAGAATTGGGTCAAACTAACGTTGTTGCACCTGATGGAAATCTTAGGCGAGTCTGAAAGA
Source organism: Bathynomus jamesi (assembly GCA_023014485.1). Lineage (NCBI taxonomy): Eukaryota > Metazoa > Arthropoda > Malacostraca > Isopoda > Cirolanidae > Bathynomus > Bathynomus jamesi. The sequence goes on along the minus strand of JAJOZX010000256.1, from coordinate 1,741,419 downwards.
TTTATCCATTTATCATTTATCCACATATCCATGATGTTTTTATTGTGCGCGAGTTAATTCTTATTATTGTTTAGTAACAGTAAATCAGTTAATTCAACGTATAAGTGTAATTTTCATGATGGGGTTACGTAGATCCCACACAGTCTCTACGTGTGCAGGTCCCACACCGTTCTTTTAGGGTTAGAAAAAATGTTTCTGAAAAATGATCAAGATAAGTTCTGGACCTGATTTCCCTAATGTATAATTTCATTGTCTGAGTTGAGAATAGGATAAATGTCTTTCTTTTATTATTGTCTATGCTGTTGTCATTTGTTAATAATGCGTTCGATGCTCTTTTCTTAACTTTGTATAAAGAATTGTAGAAGTTTTATTATTGTTATTGATATCGAAGGGAAGCTGGACTGAGATTTACTATTTTTCCAATAAATCCCTTTATCAAAATCTGTTAAATATGACTGAATCCCTGTAACATTATTTCAAGCTTGGATCACCTGAAGATCAGGGCCCCCAGCCTTCTTTAGTTAGCCTTATAAGGCTCACTAACGAAAATATCACGACTTAACCTAACCAATCGTTAAGGGCATACAGTTGACCTAACGATTGGTTAGGCTAAGTCGTGATATTTTCGTTAGTTAGCCTTATAAGCTAACTAACGAAGACTGGGGGTCCTGATCTTCAGGTGATCCTCAATCTTTAGTATCTATGCAGTATCTCGTAAAGCCGTAGGTCCCCTCGGCCGCATGATGACATTTGTCGTTACGAAGTAGGTTAAACAGTAAGTAACCTCAAACATTAGTATTACCTCCGTCTCGACAGTCGCACTGTCGCATTATAACATTCAAATTATTTCATACAAAAGATTTTGGACAGATATTTTTAAGCCGATTAGACCTTAACAATTACCTTAAGCTCACGAGTAATTTAGATTTTGAATACAGCTTTACAAATTTTGACCCTACATTCGGATGTGAAGCTCAAAATATTAATGTCTGAGGTCTTTTTTTAAAATTTATTGCATGACTGACCTTACTTGTTTCGAATTTTTTAAAAGTGTGGAGATATTGTTTTTTGTTTTTAGAGATAGTTTAATCTCCTTTGTAACATCAAAGGTCATATGATGGGGCGAACCTTCAGCTTTACGAGGGATCCGAACCACGGGTCGCTACATCATCTGGACGCATCCAACTACTACCCCGACTCATGATCGTTTAAATTCGCTGCTCGACGGGAAGTGGTGTTGCAACAATGGCTACAACGTAGCCATAAACTTTCAATACACTTCTTCAGGTATAAAACACGCATGCGCAGTGGTGACACAATCAAACTGTTCTTAAATTAGTTATTAAGTCTAGTTTAAAATGAGAGAAAATCTTACGTGTGTCATTTGTTTCATTTGTAGTTGTCCTTTCTCTTTTAATGTTTTCATTTTTATTTCAGGACTGAATCTGGGCTTCACTTGAAGGAATGAAAACAATAAACTTAAGAAATTTATCTACATATCCCGTATAGCGGAGCGTAAAACCTAGAAAGGACTTTCCCAAGCCGGTCTGAAAAGTAGGAAGCGGTTACAGTGACACGTTCAATGCACGTAATATATGAGACCTGACCCAGATCCCCTTTTAAAGGAGACTTGTTTTTCCCGGCTGGGAGCCTTACCGCCCGTCTCAGCGCCCTCTAATGGGAAGGACTTTAAACGGATCAACGTACCAAGAAACAAATTATCGCCTGAAAAATTCTTGTGCAATCTCTCCGATTATATATAGAATATACAATATTTTGTCTCGTTAAACATCAAACCCGTTTCTTCCCGATACCCTCGAAATCATACCGCCACCCGTAACTCAATGGATAACACAATTTCCGTGTAAGTGAAGTGAAGACACCGAGGTCGGAGATCGTCTCCTGATGGTGTTCATAATAATAGTCTCCGAGTTAGCGTAATGGGTCGCATTAGTCTAGCCTGATCGCTGTGCCACTTTCTGGTCCTCCTCAATGACTATTACGCTCAAATTCTAGGCACATATGAACCGTGTGTATTCGATGGTATTCTCGTTTAGTTTGTTTATTAACGATTTTTGTTTAACAAATTGCCGGAGTGAAATCCTCGCTTTAGCTTAATATCAAATTACACATGATCTTAGTCTGGTATTAAATTCATTAAGGTTATTGGCTATACGTTGGGCAACGCCTCTTTCCTAATGAGATTTGAAGATTTGCAAGCCCTGTAATTAAGGCTCATTTTTATTTATTTATCTTTTAGAAACCTCATTTTTAGATAAAATGTAGTTTCAAAGTTCAGAAATGATTATAAATGTGTGTGTGTGTGTGTGTGTGTGTGTGTGTGTATGTATGTGTGTGTGTGTGTGTCCTAACAAATTAAATTCAAGTAGTATAAAAGAAAAATGAAAACGCAAAACACACACACACACACACACACACACACACACACAAAGAAGACTTGTCATATGTAACACATTTGTACCTAAGTTATTAAAATTTAAAATCCAACCCACAAACTCTTTATACTTAAATTCCACTCTCTAAAGGCGTACGTCAGATTAAAAGCGTATTTTTAATTAAATTCCAAACAACCATTTTTTTTTATGAGAGAAAACGGACGAAGCAGAGGGCGAAATTTTATCATTCATTTTAATAGCTTATTTACCAAATTCTTGCATGTTGCGCAAAACCACAGGGGGAACACAATAACTTCAACGGAGGTTCTCATCTTCAGTAACTCAACAATTCACGGAAAGAAAAAAACCTCTTAAATAAACCGAGTTTAAAATATTACATTTTTATCGAGTTTTCGCTAAAATATGTAGCGTTTAATTTAGTTTTATGCTCTAATTGTTATCTCTGTTTAAATGAAGTTTAAAATCGATTTAGAGTCAGTATTTTTCTCTTTAAACATTCAAACACTTTCCATATATATATATATATACATACTTACCTTACAACCTTACAAAGGTTCGCGCGATGATTTCTCATTTCGCGAAGGTCAAGCTTGTCGCCCCTCCTCTCGAGTTGGCCTGGTGAAGTAGTGAGTTGGATTCTTGCGCTCTCCACCTCACATAGCCAGGTACGCCCGGCTCATCGGGGATTGTTCTGAGCCAGGCGTCTAGTCTTCTTTTGAAGATTTCCACTGCAACTCCCTTCGTGTTTCTTAGGTCTTTGGGCAACTGATTAAACAGTTTTGGTCCTCTCACTACAAAACTATTTTCTTTCAGGGTTAAGGATGTTCCCTGTCTCGCCTTCAATTTGGGAATACGACACAGTCTACCGCTTCTACTTTCCACCGTTGTTTGGGGAGTTATGGGATTCAGAGTAAGATTAGGGACTAGTTTCTCCATTATTTTCCAAGTGTAAATAATGGTGTATCTCTCTCTTCTCCTTTCCAGTGAATATAGGTCTAGTTCTCGTAACCTTTCCCAGTAATTTAGTTCTTTGCACCCATTGATCTTGGCTGTGAAGCTTCTTTGGATCCCCTCCAGCTGTCTAATGTCTTCTTTTTTATATGGGGATGTTAGGACCGAGCAGTATTCCAATTTGGGTATTATCAGGGTTTTCAGTAGAGGAATCATTACATTCCTATCCCTTCGTTTAAAGGTTCTCAATATCTGACCCGTTATTCTCTTTGCTCTGTTTACTGCTATCTTATTTTGTGTTTCAAATTTCGCATCATCTGTCATTACAACCCCTAAATCTTTTGCTCTGGAATTTCTCTGAATTTCCTGTCCATTTGGGGTATAATATTCCATGGACTTTAGGTCTTCTCTTTTTCCGTACCGTAATAGCTGAAATTTCTCGGTGTTAAACTTCATATTGTTGTCTTCCGTCCACTTGTAGATTTTGTTTATGTCGGTTTGTAGAGATCCTATGTCTTCTGGGTTTCTTATTTTTCTACTGATCTTTGTGTCATCCGCAAAGGATGTTACTGTGCTGTCTCTGGTAACGTCCTCATCTATGTCAGTTAGCATGATTATGAAGAGTAGTGGAGCTAATACTGTTCCTTGTGGTACTGAGCTGAGGACCTCTGATTCTGATGAAGATACTCCTTGTACTGTAACGACTTGCCTCCGCTCACTAAGGAAATTATATATCCATTTCCCTACTTTTCCTGTTATTCCCATATATTTCAGTTTATGTATTATGATTCCGTGGTCACACTTGTCGAACGCTTTAGCAAAGTCTGTGTATAGTACATCATAGTTTTCATTACTTTCAAGTGAATCAATAATGTTGTTGTAGTGTTCCATTAGTTGTGATAGGCATGATCTGCCTGACGAAACCCGTGTTGGTTATCATTGAATTTTTTCTGAGTTTCCAAAAAGTCATAGATTTTCTGTCTAACTATTCTTTCAAATATTTTAGTGAGATGAGATGTAAGCGACACTGGCCTATAGTTTTTGGCCTCGGATCGATCTCCTCCTTTATATATTGGGACTATGTTCGCGCTCTTCAGGATGCCCGGTATTTCTCCCGTGTCTAATGATCGTCTCCATATCCAGTATAGGGGCTCAGCGATTGCATTCTTGCAGTTTTTGATCAGTGTGGCATTCCATTTATCCGGTCCTGCCGCTGAGTGTGTTTTTAGTTTCCCTATGGCTTGTGTAATATCATCCGTCGTAAAGTCGAAATCCGTTATACTTTCCCCTTGTGGTTCTTCTTCAAAGAACGCGTTTCTATCGCATATCAATTTGTCAGTTTTTGGGATACTGAAAGATGATTCATACTGAGCTTTAATATTTCAGATACTTCTGTTAGATCATCAGATAAATCACTGTTCTCATTTTTTAAAGGTCCGATAGTCGCTTGGTTTTTCGACTTTCTTTTTGCGAAATTATAGAAGTACTTTGAGTTAGCCTTTATCGCTTCTATAGCGTCATCTTCTTCTTTTTCTGTATGCTTCTCGATTAGTTCCTGTATGACGACATCGATACTTTGAGTTTATCATTTAATATTTTTCTGATGTTATTTTACAATTACTTAATTTTGCAGTCACTCTTTTTCTCTTTCGGAACAATGCCCTCTTTTGTCTTTCGAACCTGCTTCTCTTTCCTCTTTGTTGTATCTTTGGGACATGTTTTTCCACAATTTCTAACGTCTTCTCCTCTAACGTCATTAGCATCTCTTCCGTTGTCTTGGCCTCGAAAATGGTTTTCCAATCTATTACTTCCATGCTGGATGTCACATCTTCCCAGTTTATAGCTTTGGAGTGAAAATTAAAAATTTCGAATTTGCTTCTTTCTGTTGTGCGTGTTCTTTCCTTTCCTGTTGCCTTTATATTAGTTGTTATTTCAATGATGTTGTGGTCTGATATCATAGTTGGGGATATTTCTACATTATCAATTAGATTACTGTTGTTTGTGAATACCAAATCTAGGCAGTTGTTTTTTCTTGTGTTTTCTGTTATTTCTTGCGTTAACATAAATTCATCAGCTAAAGCTAGTAGCATTTTTACCTGCTCCTGGTCTTCTCGTGTGCCCCCCTTGTCCTGGTGTATACATATATTTTTTCCTATCCTTTTATATTTCATGAATGGGAAATTAAAATCACCACAGAGAAAAATATTTGGGGTTGGAGAGTGTAGATCTTTTACTAAGTTTCTTACCTCTGTAATGGAATCTGAAAATTTTGAGGTTGGCGTGTTTGGGGGTCTGTACATTACAATTAGTACCATATTTAATTTTTCAATTTTTGCTGCTACACATTCTACGTAGTTGTTTGAGGTACTTATAGCCATTTCTGCTATGTGCCTTTCGCGTGTGTAAATAGCACATCCTCCTTTACGTCTCACTGTTCTGTCGGCTCGGAGGATGTTATAGTTGTCAATTTGTATTTCTTTTTTGTCAATACAGGACTCACAATTTTCACAGTTCGCCTGGCAGTCCTTTAGATGAGTTTCCGTGAGGCATGCAAAGTCTGCTCCGGCTTCTTGCATGAGTCCTTTCAGGTATGCAACTTTGTTCGTGGACTGGTTTGATTTAAGGCCCTGTATGTTGGCTAGGATTATTTTTATTTTTTCTCTTTCTTTTTCGCATACAGGTGGTTCCGATTTGTTTTCCAATGGGGGTGCCGGTTTCGTTGCCTTGTGGTCCTCCGAGAATTTACCTCTTTTTATCTTTGTCGGTACCTGTTGTCCCGATAACGCATGAAGTGCTTTGTTCGTACCTTCTGTCCGGCTCTCGGATTTCTATATTTATATTTGTCAGCTGGTTTTGTAATTGCTGGAAGTATTTAGCAGCTGAAATGTGTTGGCTGCGTCTAAAAAATTTCCACTCTTCTTTGATGTTCGTTTTTTCTGTTCCCTCGTTGCGTTCCTTTGAGGGTGGTGGTATCGGCATTTTTTTTCGTATTTGCAACTCCCATATCTTTCATAAGTGTTGCAGACCGTAAGATGGTGGAACATGCATTTCTTATCAAACTTGCAGTATCCACTTGTGTAATGCATTTTGCATAATGTGGGATGTGCATATATGCATTGCCCATCCCGATATCTGCAGTTTCCTTTCGCGTAGTATTTGCATACGATATTTTCTACGCTTCTGCTTTCTTTCTTATTATTTTCCAAGTTCTTAGTTTTGGCATTATCATTATTTTTCTTTGGCTGTTTATTTTCTACGTTTTTAGTTATTATCTTTTTATCATTTCGCTCGTTGGACCGTTTGTCTACTTCGCCACTTTTACTTATTTCTTTCCTTTCATCTATGTCTTCCTTCCGTATTATATTGTTTATATCGTTATTTGTTATTAAATTGTTGTTCGTTATTATGCTGTTATTCGTTATTTCGTCTTCTCTCTCATCCACCCTGTTTTTCGTTGGGACCATTTCGGACATGTGTCCCCATTATTTCATTCTTTTTTGTAACTTTCGAGTCTGCTATCTCCATTTCTTTAAAGACCGCGAAAGAATTTACGGTCTGTGTACATGCGCCACATAGAAATTTGATCCCCACGACGTGTTTCGCGTTCGAGACAAGAGTTATTTCCCTATCATTCCAATTCATGCAGTTAAAGTCGTTTAATCGTTGGCAGAAATCACATCTAATCGCTTTCCGTTGTTACTAAATTGCACAAATTACAGATTAAGTGAGAATTTGGACCCATATCCATGCTATTCCTTAATTAGCGTAAGAAGAAATACCCACACAAATTCTTTATTTTTTATTTTTATTTTTATTTCTGTTTCTTTCCTTTCGATGGTCGAGGGTATTTCGAGGGTTTTTCTGACCTTTTTCCTGCTTTGTTTCAAACTTTCTCGAATGCCAACCGTATTTCGTTTTGAATATATACGTTAAAAGGTGATAAATTATGTAAACTGTATTGCACTTTCTTAATTTTAATGAATTTTATGAATATATATATATATATATATATATATATATATATATATATATATATATATTATATATATATATATATATATATATATATATATATATATATATATATGTGTGTGTGTGTGTGTGTGTGTGTGTGTGCATGTATACATTTTATATTATATATATATATATATATATATATTATATTAATTTCTGCAACATTCGTGACCTTTTCTCAAATTTTCAATCTGTTGAACACTACCTCCCCTCCTCTAAACCTCCCCATCTTTTCCTCACTGAAACTCAGGTGTCTGAGACGACTGACAGCAACCTCTTTTCTGAATCTTCTTACTTTCTCTATACTCAATTTCACTTCAAAGGTGGATGTTGCATATATGTACACAATGACATAACTTGTTCTCGTATTTCCGAACGCGAATCTTGTGAATTCTATACCCTCTGGCTACAGCTTACATGCCAATCTTAAACTAAATACATCTGCGCTGTTTACCTTTCTCCTAATTCTAATGACTATCCAAAATTCTTTGACTATCTCGATACCAAAGTGGAATACATTCTATCTCGCTCTCTCTTTGCTGAAATCTCCATTTTATGAGATTTCAATGTTCACCACCACCTTTGGCTTTCCTCTCATTTCACTAACATCACTAACATTACAACTTTTCTATCCTAAATGACCTAGAGCAGATTGTACAGCACTCTACTCGTATCTCCAATCGTCTTGGAGATACCTTTCGTTACCTTTCGTTAGCTTCCGCCCGATTTGTTCATTTTGACGAAGGTCAAGCTTTTCACTCCACCTCAGACCTACAGTTTAACGTGGAATCCAAACCACGCCCCATCGGCAACCTAGTGTCTTAACCACTAGGCCACCTAGGGTACCCATTTATCTACCAACCACTTTCTTTATTGTGTGGAAGGATGAACAGCTAGGTTTTGCTGCGCGCCGGCTGCCGTCGGGTCTCGAACCCGGGGCCGATGGATTCGTAGTCAGCGACGCTATCCATTACACCACCGAGGCGCATTTTTCCCGGCTGGGAGCCTTACCGCCCGTCTCAGCGCCCTCTAGTGGGAAGGACTTTAAACGGATCAACGTACCAAAAAACAAATTATCGCCTGAAAAATTCTTGTGCAATCTCTCCGAATATATGTACAGGGTGTCCCGTAAGTCTGGACCCATAGGGCAAAATTAATAAAATTACAAAATAGTCCCAGTTTCGCTGGACATGCGTCGAAGTGACTTCTTGGGACTGACAGCGAAGTTAGCCAACACATTGTACTGGTTTCGTCTTCCGTAACAGTCCTTGAAGGTCCTCTGCGAGGCTTGTCAGCTACGGATCCAGTTTCCTTAAATTTGGCTATCAACTTGCCAACACATCTGTGTGTGATTGGTGCGCGGTCTGGATGCATATTGTTGAATTCTTCGGCCACTTCCCGGTGACTGCGGGTCCCGACCAGCAAAATAACTTGAACTCTCTCCTCTCTAGTCAGTGACATGGTTTACCTGCAACATAATAAAAAAATATATTATAAATCCCTATGGGTCCAGATTTACGGGACACCCTGCTAGAATATACAGTATTTTGTCTCGTTAAACATCAAACCCGTTTTTTCCCCATACCCTCGAAATCATACCGCCACCCGTAACTCAATGGATAACACAATTTCCGTGTAAGTGAAGTGAAGTGAAGACACTTCATAATATTAGTTTAAGATAGGCCCAACATTCTGGATATATTTCTTACCTCTCATCCTTCTTCTTACTCTGTGAAACCTTTTTCTCCGTTGGGCTGCTCCGACCACAATCTTATATCTGTTTCTTGTCTTATCGCAACAATTTGGCCTTTGGATCCTCCCAAGAGGAGGCGCCTTTGGCATTTTGGTGCCGCTGAGTGGGAGACCCTTAGGCAATACTTCTGTGATTTCCCATGGAATGATTACTACTTCGGTGGCCGGGGCTATTCCGAGTGTATTGAGCGCATCACGAAGGTGATTCTCTCAGGCATGGCGGTGTACAGTTGCACGCATATGTAATATTCCTCGCCTCACAGGCGACTCCGTACATGTGGCAACGCTGCAATGATAGTTAAGGTACCCCAACTGAGGGAAGGTGGGGTGGAGGGGGACAATCGAGTCCAACAACATATAACATTGACATACAGATAATTATAATTTAATGTCTGTGTTCATAAAGATAAACAATTAATATGATCGTGAATAACGTTGACTCCATGTTTACTCGTCTTATACAGTAATAAGGTTCCATTATGATTACTGTAAGTCTATATGAACAGCTACCACAATACAACTTTTTATATACTAGTGAATTTGAACCAAAAATAGACATTACACAACCAACCTCCACAATCGCTCATTCGCCTTCCCCACCCACCAGTCTCGCATATGTTAAATCATTATGTAACAATACCAATAAAGCTGTTTGTAGAGTCTGTGTGCAGCTTTAAACCTTTACTAACTTACGAATCTACAAGATTATATATACTGTATATATATTGACATTGAGCGAGAAAAAGATTGAGACAATGTGAAAGGGAGCGAGGTAGGGGGGCAGAGAGAGTTAGTGGGAAATGCCTCATTGATTGTTATACAAAGAACTTGGTAACAGTTTCGATCTGAATAACAGTAACTGATTATCAAGATCACATAAGAATAATCCACGGTTATACTAGCATAAACATATTTGTATATACTTATAAGTTCATATAATATTATACTCATGTTTGTGAAATGACGGTGATGGGCCAAACCGTGGTGTTGACATGATTACTTGCTGTCGCCGTCCAGGAGAGACTACATATGGCGTGTCAGTGGAAACCGTAAGGTGACGGTTGCATGAAGCAGGATATCACCACCGGTTTGTGGCTGATGCCTATTATTTAATAGTGTTTTCCATATTGTATTTGTATTATCGATGTGGAGAGATAATGATTTTATCACGATGGACAGATAAACCCATTAATATTTTCCAGATTTCCTGTTGCATTATCAGTGTGGAGATATTATTAGATCTTAACAAGAAATATATATATATATATTATATAATAAAATATATATATATATATATATTATAATATATATATATATATATATATATATATATATATATATATATGTATATTAATATTAATTAATATGTATATTAATATATTAATAAAACACCAATTCTTTATTACAACGAATATGCAATGGTTGAGAATGTTTACTAAATAGTTTACCATACAAAATGATAAAGTCATACAAAATGCTCACAATTTGCCACAGATTAACATAAATGGCACAGCTATACCAGGTTCATAGATAGTATTTGATCCAGCCGCCATTATTGTCTATTACATCTTGTAATATGTGTGGCATAGATGCAACATGGTTAGTATGATGTGTGGGTCCCTTCGGAACAACTCCTACTCAACCATAGTGTGATTCAGCAGCTGACGGCTGGTCCGCTCCTGCCCAGGCTCCCACGAATTCACCACGTTCCCCAACACGTTCTCAATGGAGTTCAGGTCACACCCCTTACTAGGCCAGTCCAGTAGTTCTAGATTTCGCTGCTCTTCGAACCACCTTCTAACAATCCTGGCGGTGTGGATGGGAGAGTTGTCCTGCAAATGGATTTTAAATATTAAAAGTAGAATAACAGTATATCTCATCCATACGCTTCATAAGTAACCTACTATTCGAGATAGGTTTTAACCCTATGTATTAGGGGTTTCTCTCAGCTGAATGTAATTGTGTGCCGTAATACAATCTGCAGTTATCCAGAATAAAATCCTAAAGTGTTGTCATAGTACTGAAAGAGTTAAAGAACAATTTTATGACCGTTTTATGTCCCTTGCAAATGTGGAAACCGGACTCTAATAACAGTATAATATTCTATAACACAAATACAACATACCTGCACAAAGACAATCTGCTCAGGATAGGGCAAGTCACACGCGCGTACAGAAGGTAGCATCACCTTCTCCATGATCTCTATATACTAGTCTGCCTTAAACGTCCCGTGGATGTCAGTCAGCTCTCCTACTCCTTGCAGGTGCATCCATCCCCACACATTCGCCGTCAAGTGCCCACTCCGTGCCACTTCGTAAATATTTTGACGGGCATATCTCGTGTTGTCCTGTAGCCAACACCGATAATGGCCGTGAGTTGTAGACGCAAGCGTCTTCTCGTCAGAGAAGATAACTCTGCTCCAGCATGCGAGCTGGACACGGACTCTACAAACAGCTTTATTAGTATTGTTACATAATAATTTAATGTACGTGAGACTGGTGGGTGGGGAAGGAGCATGAGAGAGTGTGGAGGTTGGTTGTGTAATGTCTATTTTTGGTTCAAATTCACTAGTATATAAAAAGTTGTATTGTGGTAGCTGTTCATATAGACTTACAGTAATCATAATGGGACTTTATTACTGTTCACGATCATATTAATTGTTTGTCTTTATGAACAGAGACATTACATTACAATTACCTGTATGTCAATGACTGCACATTCATTTGTCTTCAGATTATATACTGTATATGTCTGTTATATGTTGTTGGACTCCGTTGTCCCCCTTCCACCTCATCTTCCCCCAGTTGGGGTACCTTAACTATCACTGCGCCGTTGCCACATGTACGGAGTCGACTGTGAGCCGAGGAACATTACATATGCGGGCACGCTGTACATTACATAGTCTATTCCTACCACTAATGCAAAAAAAAAAAACCCCAGTGGTTTAACTTTACTTGTTCTAACGCTATTCGCAACAGAGTCTTTCAGAAGGTACCGTCGCTATCCAACTCCTGACTCTCACTCAGCTTATATTTCTGCCGGAATCGTGCAAAATCTGTTCTTCGACTCGCCAAAAATTCCTTCATCAGAAAATAATGTGAAAACCTATCCAATTCTAATTCTTCTCGCTCTTTTTGGCAGCTACTGTAGCTAATAACCTCTTCAACAACTTTACTTCCTCTTCTTTCCCTCCTCCGACGGCTCAGTTGCCGTCTCTTCTCCTGACAAAGCTGAACTCTTCGCTCAAACTTTCGCTTCCAACCCTGGATGATTCTGGTGCTGTTCCTCTATCTCCTCCTCCCTCTCACCTTATTATGTCTGAAATTAGAATCTCTTCTAACGATCTTCTTTCTGGCCTCTCTGGGCTCAACTCTATGAAGGCGTACGGTCCTGATGGTGTTCCTCCTGTTGCTCTTAAGAACTGTGCGTCTGTGTTGACGCCAGGGGCGCATTTAAAGGGGCGAGAGGGCGATCGGCCCCCAAAACCATGAGGCCTCTAAACCTTAAAGGTAAAGAAAGTGAAAGAAAGAAGATCAGAACCATAAAGAAGAGACAATACAAAATTAGAGTGAAGCATCCCATAAAAATAATCGCTGTTGCTTTCCTTTGGAGAATTTTAGTAAGTGGAATATATAAAGGAACAGTCTCTCTGAACGTGTACACTGCGTGTAGAATGGTGGACTTAATTTGTTGATATCGCTCGCCACCACACTGTTGTCAGCTGGGAAAAACCTGGCGAAGGCTTAATCGTGAAAAATAAGCAGATCAGAATTTTGATGTTACGTTTGGTACTTAAATAAAATTGTAGGTGTACCCCTTTTGTGGTTACCTTTCAAGCAATGTGCAATTGTTTCAGAGGTATTTGTAAGCCGCCAAAGAGGGATGCATGCACTGAGGTATGCCGGTATGCTGGGCAAAGAGTGCATATCGGGTCACATTGACGTTCAAAAGTGAGCCATTTAATATATATTTTTCTTTAATTGCCCCTAATGATGATGCTTAATAAAATAGTAATGTAACTGTGGTTGAGCTAATTTTATGCCTCACTGGAGCTTATTGTCATCTTAAGAAATTGACTTTTTTGACCAAAAACAAATACCTTCCTGCATTCTTTATAGGCAGAACGAACATGTGATAATCGTTGACAATTCTGTCACACCAGTTGCCTGCCAATGTATTATAATCTCAGGTTCTGGATGGTGATCGCCCCCCAAAATTGTGCTCTGGATCCGCCCCTGGCTGACACCCTGCCAAAGCAAATTCTTTTGTTGTTGTCTCTCATCTGGTACTTTTCTTTTCTGCTGGAAGTTCGCTTTCATTCAGCCAGTCCCAAAGAAGGGTGGCCGCTCTCAACCCCCCAACTATCGTCCAACTGCTTTGATTTCTTGCCTTTCTAAAGTTTTTGAATCTATTCTTAATAGGAAGATTCTTAAACACCTTTCTTCTCACAATCTTCTTTCAGATCGTCAGTATGGGTTCCGCAAGGGACGCTCGACTGGCAATCTTCTTGCATATTTCTCTCACTCTGGTCATCCTCCTTCCGGGGTTTCGGTGAAACTCTTGCTATTGCGCTTGACATATCGAAAGCTTTTGATAGAGTCTGGCACAAATCTTTAATTTCAGAACTGCCCTCTTTGGGTTTCTATTCTTCTATCTGTGCCTTCATCTCTAATTTCTTTTCTGGTCGATCTATAGCTGCGGTTGTAGATGGCCACTCTTCATCTCCTAAAGCTATCAGCAGTAGTGTTCCTCAGGTTTCTGTCCTGTCACCCACTCTTTTCCTTTTATTTATTAATGATCTTTTAAGTCGCACTTCCTGTCCTATTCACTCCTATGCCAATCCACTCTTCACTTCTCCAACCGCTTCCCAAAGCGTCCTTCTTAACAGTCACTCCATGATTTGCGTAGTACGGCTATGGAGCACCTGACCTCTGCTCTTTCTGCTATCTCTGATTGGGGCAGAGAAAATCTTGTGGCTTTCAATGCCTCAAAAACTCGGTTTCTCCATCTCGACTTGTTACAATCTTCCACACGACTATCCCCTTACCTTCAACAACACACAACTCAATCCTTCCTCTTCTCTTAACATTCTTGGCGTTTCCTTTTCTCGTGATCTTTCCTGAAAAGATCACATATACTTTCTTTCTAAAACAGCTTCTAAGAGGTTAGGTGTTAGGGTGTGTCAATTTTAGGGAGCAAAGTGAAATCTTTCGATTTTCAAAGACTACTAGTGACCAAATGATGTAGTTTTACGTGCTAAATCGAAATATGGCTTTAAAATCCAGATTTGACCAACCACTCCTAGCTACTTATATTTGAAGTTGAAGTAAAAATCATCAATTTTTGCAAGTATTTTTTTTATTGTAAATAACTACACTTTACATACATTACATACAATTAAAGACATTTTGATTGTATTTCAATATTAAAACTTAGAAATATAGATAGGTTTCTTGAACTTTGCCAAGGATGCCATGTCTGCCTTGCTCTTGTTCCTGGACATGAGCTCCCTACTGGCCACCTGGCCACTGATGTACGCCTCCCTCCTCTCTTGTGAGTAAACATGTTGTGCTGCTTCAGTTGTCATCCTTACACACCTCTCTACTGACTGTGTGTGTGAGGGCCATGCAGGAACTTCCATTGGTCTATCCAGAAACTCCTTGACTGCAGCAGTGGTGAGGGAGCAGGTCAGAGGAGGCTCAGTCACGCCAGAGTTCCAGTGAATAAGCTCCGAGAGTTTGGTGGTATCTGGGTTGATGTCAGGAGTCTTCCTGGGTCTGACACTGCAGTCTCCTACCTGTGTGTCCTCATCTCCTTCACCTCTGATTTCCAGTATCCTCTTCACTGCCTCCCTCCTCTCCTCCTCCCCCTCACTGCACAGCATGGCCTGGAGCACAGCCTCAGAGTGTGCATACCAGGCTGATCTCTTCACTGTAGGCATCACTATTCCTATCATCTCCTTCTTCTGACTTCTGAGCAGCTGTAGTTGGTACAGTACATGCTTGGGACCCTCCACCCAGCTGTGATTTAACTTGATGTTGAACCAGTTTGGCCTGTAGAGTCCCACTATGAATTCCACAATTATCCTCAGATTCTTCAGGTTCCTACCCTTCAGCCCATGTTTGGAAATCCACAATCTGCAGAACCTTAGAGCCGTGGTGAGCCACCTACTGTGACAGACTGGCCCAATCTCTAGGAGAGCTAGACTCTGAGGTACCTCTCCCGATCTGATGGCAGTGATGATTCTGTAGTCATATGATTGGTCTGTGCTGAGGTCCTTGACTACCTCCTGACTGAGATGGGGTAGAGGAGGACCAACAGTGATCCTCGTGAAGTTTGGGTTGATCTCCAGCTCAGTGGCAGTCTAACATCTTCCCTAGGGGCCAAGACCACTTGTTGTTACTCAATGTCTTGCCATCCAGTGCAGTCACCAGGTGTCTGAGACTCAGCTCCCCAGTGTGCAAGTTACAGACAATCCACACCAACTTCCTGCTAAGCTTGGCCTCCACATAATGCATTACTCCTCCCTCCCAGCCAGTATTCACATTAGTACTGTCACCTCCTATGGCCAAAAGGATCTGGTCTGCTCCTTTCTCTCTTAGCTAGTTCACCAGATGATCAGCAATGACCTCAGCACGACTTCTCTCTTCTGCAGCTTCCTCTGGTACAAAATGCCACAAATATTTCCCACCCGGTTCATTGTACACTGTGTAGTGCTCTTCCTTAATGAGGCCAGGAAACTGCCTGTCACTGCCTTTAGCTTCCATCATCACTTTGGTGTCATCTCTTTTCCCATCAAAGAAGATACAGGTGATGCCATTTTCCCTAATCTCTTCATCAAACTTCTTGACCACCTCCTTAGTCAGTCTCTCCTGAGCCCTCCTCACCTTGTTGTGGTCAATCACCAGTGCTGTGTCAAACTCTGTGATAAGACCAGCATCAATCCAGGCAGCAGTGGCAATCTCTGCAGTCTCTCTCAGCCCAGTGTGATGTCTCAGGCTAGCCAGATATCTTCAGTGTTGTATTTCTTCTTCTTAGCCACAGGCAAGAAAGAAGTTGTCGCAGCCTCTGGTATGAAGTCTTCGTCCTCCTCTCTCCTCCCTGCCTCCTCCAGCAAATCTCCAGTCTCCTCCAACTCCATCTCCAGCAGTGACTCTTCCCTCAACTCCTTTCTTGGCTGACTCCTCTGCCTTCCTCCTCCTCTTCTCCTCGGCCTTCCTTCTCTGCTCCTGTCTCTGCAGCACTGCTTCCTGTCTCCTGGTCTCAGGGTGATCAGCTAGACCCATCTGGGGTGCCCCCACACTTCCCACCTTTTCTCTCTGACCTTTAATGAAGGCAAGCTCCTGCACTGGTAGCTTCTGCTCGCTCCTGCAGCTGCAGTCAATGTGAACCTCACTGTTTCAGACAGGGTTGCACCCAAGCTCACTGCAGCTCCTGATCACACAGTGACAGGTCAGGATGTCCACCAATTTGCCCAGTTTCATCATGAACCTATCTTTGACCTCTAGCTTCACATTGCCAATGGACACCTTCACTGCCTCATCCCACAGTGCTTTCACTTTAGCCCTGATCCTGACCTCAGTGTTGATTACAGGTCCTGTGAATAGAGCGTTGGCCTTTCTCCACTGAGCCAGTAACCCTGGAACAATGCCGTTGTTAATCAGGTCATTAACTGGGTAATTCCTCCTGTCTTCCTCACTCATCTCTCTCCTCAACAAACCATACCTCAGCAGATCTTTGGCTGTAGGCAGCTCAGCAGGGAGAAGTTCCCTCCCAGTCCCCACCAAATGACTTAGGTGACAACTTGATTTGCTTCGGGTTCTGATTTCTTTCTGACTCAATTGACTCATCCTGTGGACCTGTGAACAAAAGAAATGTCATTGAAATTTGGATAGGCCTACTGATTATGATTACATAAAATTAAGTTAATTGAAACTCTTAATATCTTCCTATAAGCTCAGATAAAAGGTTGTGTTGTTATAGGTACAAGACTTAATTATTCAAAGTAATGACAATTTCATATATCTATCATATCAAAATATACAGAAAGTTTGGGTCACACATAACATTTCGAATAATTTGAATTACACAATATTTACATTACGAAGTAATCAAAATTGTCAAAAAGGAGGGAAAACACACGCATTCACAATAAAAACTCCAGCATTTGTGACTATGTGAAACTTAGAAACCATACTGCACACCAAAAATAACCAAAGTTGACCAGACATATCAATGGCACATTGATATACGATGCTACAGTCATATTTAGGTTATATTTCAAACCTTTATGATCAAATATAAGTAGGTAAACGGCTTTTTTAAACAACACTAAAGATATTTCTAAGTTTGCTAGATAATATGACATCATTTGAGCATTAGTAGTTTTTGAATTGTTGACTTTACTAAAATTGACACACCCTATTAGGTGTGCTGTACCGCCTCTGCAGTTTCTTCACCCCCACTCAGTTGCTGCCTCTGTACAGGGGTCTTGTTCGCCCCTGTTTGGAGTATGCTTCTCATGTGTAGGGTGGTTCAACCCACAGTCGTAATTGACCGGGTGGAATCAAAGACTTTTCGTCTCATCAATTCCCTGCCTCTTACTGATTGTCTTCAATCTCTCTCTTTTCGCCACAGTGTTGCCTCACTCTCTCTTTACTATCGCTATCATAACGGACATTGCTCTTCCGAACTCTCTATCTGCATGCCTCCTCCTTTAAGAAGAGCACCCAGTACCAGACTTCCTACACTTTCTCATTCCTTTTCTGTCCAACTATCTAATGCAAGGGTTAATCGGTATTTTCAGTCTTTCATCTACTCAACCGGTCAACTCTGGAACAATCTTCCTCAACCCATCTTTCCTCCTGTCTATGACCTCCTATCTTTCAAACACAGTGTCTAGGCATCTCGAAAACCCCGGACCTAGATTTTGTCTCTCTTCTTCTTCTATTAGGGGGTACTTTTCCTTCCTGCATAAACAAAATATATATATGTGTGTAGTCTAGTGGTTAGGAAGCTGGGCTGCTGATCGGGAAGTCGTGAGATCGAGTCCGGGCGAGGACTTTGTAATTTCTGACCGCCCGTGGTGGGGCGTGGTTCGGATTTCACGTTAAACTTTAACGTTAAACTTTCACGTTAAATTTCACGTTGACCGCTTCCCGTAGACCAGTAAAGTTAAACGACATTGGACCTGGGTAGCAGTTGCGTGGTGGACCATCCTTTGCGTCCAAATGATGTAGCGACCCCATAGATGGTTTAGATTCCACGTAATGCTGTCGGTCCACTCCGTCACATGACCTTTGGTGTCACAAAGGAGGTTAACCCCCAAATATATACAGTATATATATATATATATATATATAATATATATATACTCGCTTAAGTAAAGTAAGTAAGTATATATATATATTATATATATATTTCTTTTCTTTTTCCGGGGCAGAGAATATTGTCGGGCCATGCACAAAATTGGGCATAAACATCGCGCCAGACTCAAAGTGATTAAGGTAAAACTTACAACTGGAAAATGCTCCTTCTTCCCATCATAACCCATCAAAATTGAAGATAGTTTATTAATATTAATCTCAATTTAACGTCGAAGAGATTGTTAACCTCTTTAATTAGGCTGACCATACGTACCGTTTTGAACGGGACAGTACCGTTTTGTATGGGTTTTTGTATGGGTTCTGTCACTGAAGAATAATTGTAAGCTCAATATGTTTATGTACTTACTTTTTCATGAATACAGAATATTACATAACCCCCGTCCCTTTTTTGCCATCCCAATGTCCCGTTTTTGTCTCAAGGAAATATGGTCAGCCTATCTTTAATTGATAAGGAAAGATTAATTAATTTTTCTGTCGAATACGGTAATTTTTCCATTTACGTTCCGTCTTTTCTGCATTTTATACAAGAGCGTGTTCGTTTGTAAACAAATTGTAAACATGTAAATATGTAAAGGACCTTTGAAAAAATATCGGCTTTTTAAGTTTGTGGAAAACGACCAAATCCCATTGATACCATTTTATGTTGCATAATTAAGAAAGAAACTTCGCTAACTTGTCCAGGTTATTAAGTCTTGAAAAACTACCAGACTTTCAATTAAAACTGTTTCATCACATATTATTTTAAAAATAAGCAGAAAAAACTACTTTGTAACTTTATACATTCCAGACACGTAAAAACTTTCCGCTAGATCAATCAAAGTCTGGAGGCTGTAAAAGAAAATTATGATAATCTCTCAGCAGAAAAGACTAGCACGAATATTATTTTTAATAAAAAGATAGTTATTAATAGTGCCAACGTAAGTACGTACAGTGTCAGTAATTAGGTTGAATGGGCGTATAATTTTTCCGGAGGAAAGAATAAGTTCTACTGAAGATGAGGGCTGAGTAGTGGCACATTTCAATACCGCTTCCCATTCGATGAGCAAGGTTAATCGACAATGCGCCATTTCAGTAGTTGGATGAGTGGTCTTCTGCGTTCAGATGATGTAGCGATCAGTAGATGCTTCGGATTCCAATTAAATCTGTAGACCCCTCCGTCACGTGAACTTTGCCGTTGCGAAGGGGGTTAAACAACCCTAGACATTATTATTAATGCTGAAAATGAGGTCAATCGACACAGCTGAACCTTCAGTAGGGTTTGTGACGTCATTAGTTACATGTTCCTGTTTACAGTCTGCCAGTTATTCACTTCTAAATGATTACATCTTCATTTGCTACTTAGAAAGTGGTACTAATAAAATATTGTTTGATCGGATTGTTTAACCTCCTTCGCAGCATCTAAGGTGATATGACTGAGGGGACATACAGCTTTACTACGGGTCGCTAAATAATCTGGACGCAGAGAACGGTCCCTCATCCAACTACAACCCAGACCCAGTGCCACTTAATTTTGCTGATCGACGGGAAGCGGTGTTACGACATTGGCCACGACGTAGCAATTTTAATAAAATACTGCAACCAATATTGTAACTGTAATGCACAACATAACATCAATTCATTTTTACAAAATACATTTATATCTCTAACAATAGAAACAAAAGGATGAAGATTACAGTCACCGGAAAGAGGAAACTTGAACATTTTTCTTCCAGATTACATGAATAAAATAAAACAATCAAAATAAATTGGATTTGGAATGACCAGTCAAGGAGAAGATTACGCACCATTCCTCAAGCAAAAAACAGGACAAGCTGAGTTGAGGTCAAGTTTCAACAACAGAGGATGAAAATTATTGAAGGTTTTAACGAACGAGTTTACAAATCTTCAAAATAAAGAAATAAACAAAATTTTTAAAACTAGGTTTGATAAATTCCTGTCTATCCAAGGCACAGGACAGCCATACTGCGTTATCAGGTGTACACACATACGCAGGCAGGCAGTGGACATGCAGGGTTAACCGGGCATTTGCACCGCTTTGGCCTCGCTTCGCACCGGTAATGAAACCAACGTACTGCTCTGCCCATCTTACTCTAGAAATATATCCTTAATAATTACAATATGTTCTATTTATTTCTAATCTGCGCGATCCGACTTACTTCCGGTTCTACCGTCTTCCAATCCATGTACTTAGTTCCGACTTTATTCCATTCGATCTGCTTCATCGTTCACAGCTAACCATCTAGTCAACCAACAGTTAACCATCTAGCTTACCAACAGTTGACAGTCTAACCAACCAACAGCCAACTAACAGTTGGTTATCTAGCCAGCCATCTAACCAACAAACGGGTTAACCATCTAGCCAACCAACAGTTGACATCTAACCAACTAACAGTTGCCCATCTAACCAGCCAACAACCAACCAACAGTTAACCATCTGACCAACTAACAGTCAACCGTTAACCATCTAACCAGACTACAGGGTGGGCCGTAAGTTTCCATACATAGGAAAAATAAACATTTTTTTATGGACAACCATTTTTATTTATATAATATGCTCTACATGGTTGCCATTGTTTTGAAAACACATTTCAATACGTGTTCCCCACTGTTGATGAACACGCATTAGCACAGTTGACGTTATGCTTGTAATGGCGTTGGTGATACGTTCCTTTAGATGATTTATGTCTCGTATCTTTTCCTGATACACCATGGCCTTCAAGTGCCCCAAAGATAGAAATCAAGGGGGGTGAGATCTGGGGATCTGGGCGGCCACTCCACAGGACCACGCCGACCAATCCAAGCATCCGGAAACTGCTGATCCAAATACCGACGCACGTGAAGACCATAATTTAAATTTTCCTGTGTATGGAAACTTACGGCCCACCCTGTATATCTCACCTTCATCAGTTTATACAGAATTGCACATAAACGCATGAATGTAATAAATGTATATTATTTGTCTTCCTTTCGCGTTATAATCTAAAACTCTTTTTGTAAAATAAAAAGAAGAACAAAGGACAAGTAACTTCGTAAAACTATGAAATTCACCAAATAATCACTTTTATTCTTCATGAATGACTTACATTGAATAAACATGAGTCCAATGAGCAGCATCAGAGACCATTCTGTCGTCAGAATGAAATTCACGATTCTTTTCACTCTGATTTAAGAACATCATATTTGAGTCGTATTTGAAACTCTTCATTACACACATACACACACACACACATACATACACACACACACATACATATATATATACACCACACACACACACATATATATACAGGGTGTGCCATAAGTCGCTTTACCAAAGTGAGTTTCGTTAAACTCACTTCAGCAAAGCGACTTATGACCCACCCTGTATAATGCTTTGTTGACTTTCGAAAATATCTTCGAGACCAACCCTTCATCATCTTCATATAAGATGAAAGATATATATAATTGCTTTCTGTATACTCTCATCCTGTCTTTTCTTATTCTTATCCTCTATCCTGAGCTGAATTTCTTATAGATTTCTTAAGTTCCTTCGATATGTAGGAAGTTAATTTTAAATCTCGAATACGAAGAATGTCTTTTTCACCATTATCCATAAGGCATCCCGTCCTTTTGCTTTGGGAATAATACCTGGCTTTCTACTGTGCATTCATTTCTCTTCTACAATTCAGGACAGATTTTCAAAATATTTTCTCCACGAAAATTATCATACATCGTTCAGTCGTTTTTCTCGTGAGAATAGTTTCAGCTTTTCTCTTATTTTACACGTAAAATCTTCTACAAAGTTTTTACATTCTCAAGATCTTGCTTTCTACTCGGAATATATACAGTATATATATATCGAGAGAGAGAGAGAGAGAGAGAGAGAGAGAGAGAGAGAGAGAAAATGGCCAGAATTCCGGTACGGTACAATATCTGGAAGATTCCTCCTCGATTGAAACTGTAATTCATTCAGCGAAATATTGTTACCTCATTTTCAATCTATTTTAACTGAATTCGGACAGTGAAATTTAATTCGCTGAACCAATTTTATTTCATATCAGAAATTTGTCTTTTAAACTTCATTATAACCTATTATAATAATTGATAAGGAAAGCAGAATAGTTTCAATAACGTATAAAAAAATTTACAATTTTTTACTTTACTTTCAGAGAAAAAATTTAAATAATAATGAAAGACCATGAAAACAGTGTACTGTACCTATACAGGGTGAGTCACAACGAAATGTCATAACTTCGGGAGCTTATAGCTAAGGTCATTCCAGTCAAAAATTTCACATGAACATAGGTCCGATTCTTAACGGTTATGTGGAGCTATGAATGTTTGAATGTTTAAAACTAAGAATAAACGAACAAATAGCTGCTAAAGTTTTTATTCATGAATTTACAATAACTGTTCAAAATAACTACCCTCGGCCTCAATACACATCGCGGCTCGTCTGTGAATCGCGCGTGTAGTTCGCATTAGTTCATTACGATTGTCCTTTATGAGGGCTGCACCGTCCAAAATGCGACGGAGCAATACATCTCGTGTTTCCACTTTTCTCTGGTACACCAACTCTTTCATGCGCCCCCACAGCTAAAAATCTAGAGGGGTTAGGTCCGGAGACCTGGGTGGCCAATTTTGTGTACCACCACGACCGATCCATCGACCAGGGAAGTGATCATCGAGATGCGTTCTCACTGCACTGCTAAAATGGGAAGGAGCTCCGTCTTGTTGGAAGTAAATTTATATACGCAATCGTGTTGCCAAAGGTACATCTTCTAACAGTGGCGGCAGTTCGTCTTACAGAAATTGTAGATAACTATCACCTGTAAGACCACCTTTGAAGATAAACGGACCAATCAGCTGAGAGTAGAGAATACCACACCACACATTGTCACTGAACCGATGTGACAATTACTCTCCCCAATGGCAGGAGGATTCATTTCTGACCACACATGTGAATTGCGAGTGCTGTTGACACCGTCGCGGGTAAATTGAGCCTCATCACAGAACAAGACGTATCGATGCAATTGTCGATCGGTATTGAGCCAATTACAAGATTCCAGCCGTTGGGCACGATCCCCAGGTTGGAGGTGCTGAACGCGCTGTATGTGGTATGGATACGTCTTCTTCGTGTAACGTTCTACATACTCTCGTTTGAGGAACTCTAAGACGTGTGGAAATCCTTCGCGTACTAACATGATGACTCCGCTGTACCATCTGAATAATGTTTTCTTGTTCAGCCACATCTTGCTGTACCGGACACTCAGATAAAACAGTAACGCTAGGAAATGAAACGCTCTCTCGTAATCTCCGGAAAACGTTGCTAAACACTCGTCGATCAGGAATTCTTCGATTTAGAAAACGTCGCTGGTATTCAGCGACAGCAGCAGTAGTATTTCCACCGCAAAATCTGTAAACATACACCATATCGGTATATTCGGCATTTGGAAACGTAAAAGGCATATTGCACCTACAAAACATCAACTGCACGCTGTGAAACACAACATTCTACTGCGTAGTTAGTTCGGTTAGGTAAGTAACTGTCAATTCAGTTCAAGGTCACACATGCGCATGCTTGAAATTCAAGCATGCGTTAAGAATCGGACCTATGTTCATATGACGTTTTTGAAGGGAATGACCTCAGCTATGAGCTCCCGAAGTTATGACATTTCGTCGTGACTCACCCTCTATATGTAGCGATAGAAACGCCTTCAGATACTTTCGCGATTTCTACCTTCCCAGTAAGCCCATTGTTTCTATCGACAGAGCCGCGACCAAGATGACGTCACATCGCGAGCCCTCCCCCCTCACGCTTTCCTTTTCTGTTGTGAGCGTCACACCGCGCGCCTCTCTATTCGAATGAAATCTCAATAGCACGTCAGATCTTATCATGTAACAACGTTGCAACAGGCCCCATTGGCCTGGTGTCATTCATCTCACTTCATATAAAGACTTTCATTTCCTCGCGCGTTATTATAATATTGAAGTTATTATTGAAGTGCACATTTATACATTTCAACTGAATTTGCATTCATTCTGTCAACTTGCATTTAAACATCTGCAACATTTATTTGTCTCACTAATATATTATTTGTTTTGTTTAATAAATGAAGAAAATTCACTCTATCAATTTCCCGGTTAATAACATTATTTGATCTGAAAAGATCTGTTGACCGTATCATCAAGCAATCATTAACATTAACTTAACATAACTCAATTATCACTATATTGCGAACGTGTCAAATATATATATATATATATATATATATATATATATATATATATATATGCGCCTCGGTGGTGTAGTGGTTAGCGTGGCTGACTACGAATCCATCGGCCCCGGGTTCGAGACCCGACAGCAGCCGTCGCGCAGCAAAACCCAGCTATTCATCCTTCCACACAATAAAGAAAGTGGTTGGTAGATAAATGGGTACCCTGGTGGCCTCGTGATTAAGACGCTGGGCTGCTGGTGGGGCGTGGTTCGGATTCCACGTTAAACTGTAGGTCTAAGGTGGAGTGAAAAGCTTGACCTTCGTCAGAATGAACAATTCGGGCGGAAGCTAACCAAAGGTGTGTGTGTGTGCGAATCACGAGTTTATTCACT
The DNA here is from genome assembly GCA_023014485.1 of Bathynomus jamesi. Taxonomy (NCBI): domain Eukaryota; kingdom Metazoa; phylum Arthropoda; class Malacostraca; order Isopoda; family Cirolanidae; genus Bathynomus; species Bathynomus jamesi. The sequence continues at coordinate 1,716,310 of JAJOZX010000256.1, read as the reverse complement.
TTTCCAGGAGATTTGATAACAGGCAAAATAATAATAATAATAATAGGCGCCCTAACGGTAATGCCTGAAAGTTGTACTGTGTATAATAATAATCTTACTAATAATAAATTTTCTATCAGTCATGGCGGATAACTTGTTGAAAATAGTCTCATATAACGTAAGGTCAGTGAGGAATTCAACTGTAGATGTTCATAAAATCTGCGACAGTACAGATTTGATACTCCTGCAGGAGCACTGGCTACCTAAGCAAGAGCTAAAATTCCTCTCTACCATCCATGATGACTTCATGTACCATGCGTCATCAGCAGTAGACTTGTCAGATGAATTAATGTACGGTACGACTTTTGATAAGGAAAAATTTGTCAAAACATATACAATTTTTAACAAGCGATAATGTAAGGTTGTTAGGCATTGAATTAAAAGTGAACAATGATTGCATATTAATTGTAAACTGCTATTTACCCTACAACCACGGCAGTAATCTAGATGAATACATTGATATGCTGTACAAAATTAAGTCATTATCAGATAACCCCACATATTCTCACTGTATAATAATGGGGGACTTTAACGCGCATGTGAACTCGGAATTCTTTGTAAAATTGGGTAACATGTGCGAGTCGGCCAATTTAAGTATAAGTGATGTAGATGTATTAGGGGTAACCAGTGGTAATTTTACATATGTTAGTGATATGAGTGGTACCACCAGGTGGATTGATCATTGTCTCACTAGTAATAATCTAAAGGATCGAATTGTTAGAGTTCATATTCTGCATGATTTCCTTTTTTCTGATTACACTAGGCAACAAATTTCAACTTTTTTTTTGTTACAGACACGTGAACTACTGATTCCTACTAAAGCGCTGATGCTGATTTCAGATCTGATATCAAAATTTCTCTATCACGTCCAGATTTTGTGTAACCGAAAACCCCTATTTTTCATTTTTTTCTCACCCGCTTCTATTACGAAAGCCGTCTAAGCTATTTTTCCGTGCCACGTTTTATGTTAAGCATACTTAAATAATTAGTGAACAGGGATGTCTTTCCTCCTTTATTCTGGCTTAAGACAGACAGCGGAATTCCGCTGGCGGAGTTACCACCCCTGCGCCCAACCATCCACCCAAAGCGCGTTAGTATTTTGTTGTTACTACTGAAAGGCAAATTCCTGTTCTTAAGTGAAACTTTGGTGTGTCCTCTTCCTTTGTCGCTTGTAGGATGACGAGCTCTCCTTCTGCAGGAACCAACAATAATCTCCCATCATATTTGGGTTGAAATTACCTTGGTATCTGTTTTCCATAACTGAGATCTGTTGGTGGAAGCGCTCACCATGCTCGTCACTTACAGCCCCAAGGTTGGCCGGGAAGAAGTCAAGATGAGAATGTAAAAAATGAATTTTCAAAGACATTCTGCATCCCATTATTTCATAAGATTTAAGCATGTTTTCTACGAGTTTACGGTGGTTTTTAGCTTTGTGGTTTCCAAGAAAATTTTTGACAACTTCAACGAAAGATGTCCATGCTCCTAGTTCATTCTCATTTAGGTTAGATGGAAACGATGAGTCGTGGATGACACTGCGGATCTGTGGTCCAGTGAAAACTCCAGCTTCTAGCTTAGCATCTGTCAATATTCCTTTGAATTTATCCTTTAAATATTGGAAACCACTACCTTGATGATCCATACCCTTCACGAAATTTTTCATAAGGCCAAGTTTAATGTGAAGTGGTGGAAGATGTACTTTCTGAGGGTCAATAAGTGCTGGGTGTTTCACATTGTATTTACCAACAACATGTTCAGTTCTAGATGGCCAATCATGTTTTTTGTAGTGGTTCTTGTCATCTCTGCTGTTCCATAGACACAAAAAGCACATATGCTTTGTGTAGCCCAACTGTAACCCAAGAAGTAATGATACAACTTTAAGGTCGCCACAAATATTCCATGTGTGGTCCTTATAATTGATGAGTCTTAGCAGCAGTTTCATCGATTCATAAGTCTCATTAAGGCCAGTGGCATGTGCTACAGGTATTGAAGGTTTTTCATTGCCGTTGTGCAGTAATACAGCTTTAAGGCTAGCTTTACTAGAGTCAATGAACAGTCTCCATTCTTTTGGATCATAACGACAGCCAATCCCTTGCATCAGACCACTGATATCGTGGCAGAAACAAACGTTTTCTTCCTGTAAGTAAAATGATGAAAACTGCAAATGGCGATGGCGGAAATGGGAAACTTTGGTGTTTGGTTGGAGAAGATTAAATTCTTGAAGTCTTGAACCAAGCAACTCTGCCTTTTCTTTTGGTAATTCCAAATTGCGCACTAAGTCATTTAACTCCGCTTGACTTAACAAATGTGGGGAAATATTTGCATCTGGAACATATATGCCATCTTTCCCTGTTTCTATATCACTAGCAGAATCTTCAGATGAACTGCTGTCTGTTATCGTTGCTGGTGGAACTGGTGGTGGATTTGTTTCATCATGTGGTACTGGTTTCATTGCTGATTCGCAGTTTGGGTACGTGATCTTTGATTTGTTTTTCTTTGTGAAACCAGCAATCTTTGTCAAACAAAAATAATAATCATTGAAGTGATTTTTCGGCTCACGCCAAACCATGGGGACTGAAACGGCATAGCTTTTCTTTTACCATTCATCCAAGCTATTAACATTGCATTGCACTGTGCACAGCAAATATGTGGTGCCCAGTCCCTCTGTTGGTCTCCTAACTTACAGTCAAAATAACACTTGTAGGCAAGTTTAATCTTTGTTGTTATGTTTCTACGTTGTGGCTTAGGTGTATATTGTCCACAGACAAAGCAGAAGTTGTCTGGGTGATTTACACAAGCACGTCTATTTGATGCCATTTTGAATTACCATACAATATCTGAAAAAACGTAGAAAGTAATTATTACGATGTGCAAAATAAAAAGAAATACACACCGTAGTACAAAACAAATGCTATAAAAACACACAAGTCACCACAACCTGTCACTTGCTCATCAGCAGAGAGCTTCAACAACCGTTCTGCTTGACTGTCACGTAGCGACTCTGGATAAATTTTATTTATCAAAATTGTTCGAATTTGTATATAGTTGGCCAAAAAAATTGCTTTAACCTTGAAAAGCAAGTTTCATATTACTGGCATTAAGCCGATTAAAACCAAAATCTGGACGTGGTAGAAAATTTTACTAAAAGTGATTTGCATTTTACACAAAATCTAGACGTGATAGAAAAAAATCTAATTATAGATTTGAAATCAGCATACCGAAATTAGCTAGGAGCACCTATTTGGTCTTCTGTAACAAAATCTTTGTTGCCTAGTGTTATAGACCATTAGAAATATTAATTACAGTAACTTTACCAATTTATGTGCAACACGACTTAATAAGAACTCAATAGGAAAGAATAATCGCGTCGATTGGTCCAATGTTAATATGCAACACAGAGAATAGAAAACAAAGACAGAACAAGTCACCTCTTTAATAATTTAGAAATTTTGCATCTTGCCTGCAGTAATCCTTGCTCAAATGATTCTCACTGTAAACTCATAGATAGGTATTATAGTAAGATAATATCCCTGTTAAGAGAAGCAGGAAGCCCCTGATTAAATCTTACAACTATCATACTAAGATTATTCCTGGATGGAATGATTTTATTGCCCTCCTGAAGAGGGAATCGAAAGACGCCTATGATTTGTGGTGCTTTCATAGTAGACCCAGATTAGGACCAGTATACATGAATATATGTAGAAGTAGGGGTCAGTATAAGGCGGCCATAAGGCGATATAAGCAGGAGGAAGAGTCTATTCGAGTATCAAAAGCATGTGAAGCTTCCATAAATAACAAATTTTGTAAATTTGTTAAGAATCAAACGGGTGTCAAAAATGTCCTCCCTCTGACAATCGATGGGGTGTCGGGGTAGGATGAAATTGCAAAGCTGTGGAAAAACCACTACTCTAACATTCTTAACAGTGTGAGTAGGGAAACTCTTAAGATAGATTGCAGCGAAATGACTGTGGGAGGGACAAGGGAAAATACTTTGATATCATTTTCTGAACTAAAGAGGTTAATTAAAGAGTTAAAGACTGGTTCTGCGACAGGGGTAGATGACTTATCGAATGAGGCACTTAAAATATGCCAGTGACGTAGTATGTCTGCATATATCATTGCTCCTATCAGCCATGCTTGCTCATAGCTATATCCCTGCAGAGTTCATGAGGGTATATATCTTGCCCCTGGTCAAAAATAAGTACGGAGACATTCTGTCCAGCAATAATTACAGGCCTATTGCTGTCGCTTCCTGTTTCTCGAAACTACTAGAAAAACTCTTGTTACTCCGATTAAATGATTTCCTATGGACATCTGATAATCAGTTTGGTTTTAAAAGGTCCCACTCAACTGACCTGTGTATCTATGTACTTAAAGAAAGAATATCTAAATACATTGACAGTAATTCAACTATTTATAGCTGTTTCATAGATATAAGTAAGTCATATGATAGGGTGAACCACAATATTTTATTTGAAAAACTAGAAGACAGGAAGGTTCCCATGTACATATTAAACGTATTGAAATTTTGGTATTCCCATCAATCTTACACCGTTAGGTGGGGCAATGTACTATCCGAGTGTTTTGGTTCTTCTTGCGGGGTGAGACAAGGCTCCTTGCTCTCCCCTATGCTGTTTAATGTGTATATTGACGGATTAATTGCTTCACTTAATGAGGCAACAGTGGGATGTTGTATAGATAACACAAGGATAAATAACTTAGTTTATGCTGATGATATGGTGTTAATAAGTCCCTCTGTTAAAGGTCTGGATCGGCTACTAAAAGTCTGCGAAGTGTATTCGCAGAAACATGATGTTCTTTTTAATGTTGCAAAAACTAAGGTTATGCAGTTTCATCCTAAAAGCTGTAATCAGCCAGCTGATATAAGGTTTAAAATGAATGGTGAAGTAATTGAGGAAGTACAAGAGTTTAAGTATTTGGGTCAAACTACTACCAGCTCATGCAAAAAAACTTCACTTTTTCTACGTGAAAATCACAATATGATAATAAAAACCCACTCTAATAGACAGAGTTTATTTCCACAACAGTTTCGATGCCCACTGGCATCCTCTTCGGGTGGATCCACCCGAAAAGGATGCCAGTGGGCATCGAAACTGTTGTGGAAATAAACTGTCTATTAGAGTGGGTTTTTATCATCATACTACCAGCTCCTTCAGTGATGACTCGGATATAAGAAAACAATCTCGAAGCCTTTGTGCTAAAGCAAATATGACCATAAGGAACTTTCGATTTTGTACAAGTGAAGCTAAAGACACTCTCTTTCGTACTTTCTGCAGTAATATATACGGACAGCAACTCTGGGTGAATTATAAAAAAAGGTTCTGGCAGAACCTTAAATTTGCTGTACAACAGGTCGTTTAGACTCTTACATAAATTACCCCCGAGATGCTCAGCTTCACAAATGTTTGCTACCCGCAATGTCCCAAGCTTCCCGGAAGTAACAAGACGTGCTCAATACAGTCTAATGCAAAGAATTAAAAACTCAACCAACCCGATTATCCAAGCTATCCATGAATCCTGCCATTTATCCTCTGAGCTATGAAATTCTTGTTACGAAAACGTCTGTCTGTAGCTCCACTTGACCTCGACATTACAGTATTATTTCTAATCAATTATATATATATTTCTATCCTTAGTATATGAAATGTCATTGTATTAATAATATTTGTCATATGGACTATAGTCTGCCAATAAACCTTTTCATTTTCATTTTCATTTTCATATATATATATATATATATATGCTGCATACCCACAAGGAAAAAGAAAAACGATTCCAAGGCCTTTCGTGTATTCAAAGCTACACCTCGTCAGGGAATGAAGATAAAAGGCGAGATGCCCATAAATATATACAACGTACAGGAAAAACAAAACAATTAGCACATACTTAACAAGGGTTAATGAGAGGCAAAAGAAATTTTAACATGATATCGTCAATTTTATACGTACCCGCACTATTATTGAAATCGTTTTTAAAATGAATAAATGCACATTCTAGAATATTTCTTTCTATTATATCTCTGTTTTTAACAAGCGCTTTAGAACTATCCCACTTGATGCTATGGTTACATCTATACATATGGTTAAATAAAGCATTGGAATTATTAGCTGTTCTACAAGCATATTTATGCTGTTTTACCCTAATATCTAACGTTTTACCGGTTTGGCCTATATATACTGAGTTACATTGTGTACATCCGATCGAATACACACAACCAACAACATTATCAGGGCTATTCTTTATTAGGCGTGATTTAACAGTATTATTATACTTAAACATTACATTAATGCCAATTGCTTTAAGTACAGTTGGAAGGTATTGAAAATTAACATGGTAAGGTAGGCTAAGGATATTTTTACGCTGAAATTCCTTTACAATTACATTATTATAATACCTTTCTTGGCTTTCTTAAGACAGTTATCTAAAAATGAAATAGGATAACATAATTTAGTACCAATATTCATGATATTGCATAACTCGGAATCTAAAAATTCAGGACTGACAACTCTCAATGCTCGAAGAAACATAGCAGAGAAAATAGAGGATTTAATCGAAGGATGATGGTCAGAATAAAAATGCACATAAGAGTTATTATTAGTAGGCTTACGGTAGACTTCATATTTGAACTGATTAGATCATCTCCAAATTTTTAGAGATGCTCTAATCAGTTCAAATATGAAGTCTACCTTAAGCCTACTAATAATAACTCTTATGTGCATTTTTATTCTGACCATCATCCTTCGATTAAATCCTCTATTTTCTCTGCTATGTTTCTTCGAGCATTGAGAGTTGTCAGTCCTGAATTTTTAGATTCCGAGTTATGCAATATCATGAATATTGGTACTAAATTATGTTATCCTATTCATTTTTAGATAACTGTCTTAAGAAAGCCAAGAATAGGTATTATAATAATGTAATTGTAAAGGAATTTCAGCGTAAAAATATCCTTAGCCTACCTTACCATGTTAATTTTCAATTCCTTCCAACTGTACTTAAAGCAATTGGCATTAATGTAATCTTTAAGTATAATAATACTGTTAAATCACGCCTAATAAAGAATAGCCTGATAATGTTGTTGGTTGTGTGTATTCGATCGGATGTACACAATGTAACTCAGTATATATAGGTCAAACCGGTAAAACGTTAGATATTAGGGTAAAACAGCATAAATATGCTTGTAGAACAGCTAATAATTCCAATGCTTTATTTAACCATATGTATAGATGTAACCATAGCATCAAGTGGGATAGTTCTAAAGCGCTCGTTAAAAACAGAGATATAATAGAAAGAAATATTCTAGAATGTGCATTTATTAATTTTAAAAACAATTTCAATAACAGTGCGGGTACGTATAAAATTGACGATATCATGGTAAAATTTATTTTGCCTCTCATTAACCCTTGTTAAGTATGTGCTAATTGTTTTGTTTTTCCTGTACGTTGTATATATTTATGGGCATCTCGCCTTTTATCTTCATTCCCTGACGAGGTGTAGCTTTGAATACACGAAAGGCCTTGGAATCGTTTTCTTTTTCCTTGTGGGTTTGCAGCATTCATTCATTTCACGTGTTTTATTGTGAAATTCATCCCATATAATGGAGCCCACGCGTGTCCTCTTCACTGTCGCTCTTTTTACAACCATATTCCCTTCTCTCCGATCGATTTTTAGAAGTTACCGTTCTGCTATTGCTCATGCACATTCTCTTAAGAACCAATTCGATTTCCTTAGGAAGTGTTATAGTGAAAAAGTCATCCCAAAATCCCTACTTGGAAGACGATACCGTATGTTGGACGATACGCCGTTTGGTGACACCGAAAGGATTATTTTAAAGAAACATATTAATATAGCCCGCATTGAAGTGAAGAACGCCTTCAGAGAGTCCGAAGTAAGAAAAAATATTTTTTTTTCCACCGTTCCTCATGCGTGGAGAAGTACACTTTTGGACGATATTTACAACAACTTACGTAGAAGATGCAGAACTCAGAATAGGAAATTAAACAATAGACTGGAGGATTTAATTCGTAATAGTTACTGGACTAAAAAAAGTGATTTTAGTAATATTGTTAACTTGTCGTCCCAAGAGCTAGACTTCAATACGAAATGTGCGTTAGGCTTTGGGTTAGGTTTCTCAGTCCCAAAAAAGCCCAGCAGTTTACTGATTGCTAAGTCTTTTATTAATTTTGAAAAACATAGTAATATTTCCGAAAGTGAGGTGACTTTAGCTAAAGGTTGTGTGTATAGTGCTTTTAATACGAGGTTTGAATCGAATTATCCTTTGAGGTTTGAAAAAGCCCTAAAAACACTGAAAAATAATGATTCATTACATATTACTAAAGCGGACAAATCCAATTCGATCGTCATCATTGACAAAACCAGTTATGTTGAAAAGATGAATACATTATTGAGTGATCGTGACACGTACAAACCTTTAAATAGAGACCCATTGGAGGATGTTAATAAAATGTTTAACAGAAAATTAAGAGAAATTTAAAAAAATAACTATAATGGGCTTCCACAGCAGTTTCTTAGTATCAATCCGTCACTACCATATCTGTACGGCTTAGTAAAACACACAAAGTTAATAATCCCAGGAGGCCTATTGTTAGCTCAGTGGGCTCCGTAACCTATAAGCTATCAAAATGGTTAGTTAGTTTATTAACGCCGTTAGTTGGCTCTATTTCTGAGTCACATATTGTAAATAGCATGGATCTTATTGACAAACTGAAGTCCCCTAATGATCCTAATTTCAAATTGGTAAGCTTCGATGTATGCTCGCTATTCACAAAAGTCCCTGTTGATGACCTACTTGATTTTTTAAAAGATAAGATCTCTGAATATTCTTTCCCTGTTCAACACAACACTCTTATTGAGTTAATTAAGCTTTGTGTCAAAGATTGTAAATTTCAGTTTGAAAATAAGTTTTATGCTATGTCGTTTGGATTGGCTATGGGAAATCCCTTTTCACCTGTACTAGCTAATTTATATATGGAATTTTTTTAAAGTAGAATTTTGCCTACGATTGTTAATTTTAACCTGGTTTGGTACAGGTATATAGATGATATTTTATGCCTTTGGCCTAATAATTTGGATGTGGACTTATTTCTTGGTAGGCTCAACAATTTAGTCCCATCTATTAAGTTTACAGTTGAAAAAGAAAATGATGGAAGCCTATCTTTTCTTGATCTAAAAATTTGGAGATGCTCTAATCAGTTCAAATATGAAGTCTACCGTAAGCCTACTAATAATAACTCTTATGTGCATTTTTATTCTGACCATCATCCTTCGATTAAATCCTCTATTTTCTCTGCTATGTTTCTTCGAGCATTGAGAGTTATCAGTCCTGAATTTTTAGATTCCGAGTTATGCAATATCATGAATATTGATACTAAATTATGTTATCCTATTTCATTTTTAGATAACTGTCTTAAGAAAGCCAAGAATAGGTATTATAAAATGTAATTGTAAAGGAATTTCAGCGTAAAAATATCCTTAGCCTACCTTACCATGTTAATTTTCAATACCTTCCAACTGTACTTAAAGCAATTGGCATTAATGTAATCTTTAAGTATAATAATACTGTTAAATCACGCCTAATAAAGAATAGCCCTGATAATGTTGTTGGTTGTGTGTATTCGATCGGATGTACACAATGTAACTCAGTATATATAGGCCAAACCGGTAAAACGTTAGATATTAGGGTAAAACAGCATAAATATGCTTGTAGAACAGCTAATAATTCCAATGCTTTATTTAACCATATGTATAGATGTAACCATAGCATCAAGTGGGATAGTTCTAAAGCGCTTGTTGAAAAGAGAGATATAATAGAAAGAAATATTCTAGAATGTGCATTTATTCATTTTAAAAACAATTTCAATAACAGTGCGGGTACGTATAAAATTGACGATATCATGTTAAAATTTCTTTTGTCTCTCATTAACCCTTGTTAAGCATGTGCTAATTGTTTTGTTTTCCTGTACGTTGTATATATTTATGGGCATCTCGCCTTTTATCTTCATTCCCTGACGAGGTGTAGCTTTGAATACACGAAAGGCCTTGGAATCGTTTTTCTTTTTCCTTGTGGGTTTGCAGCATTCATTCATTTCACGTGTTTTATTGTGAAATTCATCCCATATATATATATATATATATATATATATATATATATTATATATATATATAATATATAAATAAAAGGCTGCCCGAAAAGAAAAGTCTCTACCCATAGGGAATTACGTTGACATGCTTTGAACTGAATATAGAACAATTTGAACATTTATGATATGATTCCATAAATAAATGTATTTCCCATTCAGTAATGAGTTTCAATGTATTTTCTAGTGAATATGAACTTTTCGGACATTGTTTATATAACCTCGTTAACCTCGTTGCGGTTTCGTGCGTCGGTCTCTCTTCACACGAAGGTCAAGCTGGTGGCCCTGCCTCTATGCCTGACTTGGTGGAGGAGCGAGTTGCTCTCTTGCGTTCTCCACCGCATATAGCCAGGTACATCCGGCTCATCTGGTACCGTCTTGAGCCAGGCATCTAGTCTTCTCTCGAAGACTTCAATTTAGACCCCTGTAACGTTTCTGAGGTCCTTAGGAAGCTGGTTAAAAAGTCTTAGCCCCCTGACAACCAAGCTATTTTCCTTCAGTGTTGAGGAGGTCCCTTGTCGGGCCTTTAGTTTGGGAACACTACATATTCTGCCTTTCCTATTATTCAGCGTTGTTTGGATGGTAAGTGGGTTAAGTTTGAGGTGTGGCACCAGTTTTTCGATCATTTTCCATATGTGGATTATGGTGTGCCTCTCTTCTTCTTCTTTCCAGGGAGTACAGATTTAGTTTAGGTAGTCTTTCCCAGTAGTTGATTTCTTTGCAGCCATCAATCTTGGCTGTGAAATGTCTCTGCGTTTCTTCTAGTTTATTAATTTCTTCCTTTATATATGGGGACGTCAAAAGTGAGCAGTATTCAAGTTTTGATATGATGTGTCTCAGCAGGGGAATCATTACTGTCTTGTTCCTCCTTTTGAACGTTCTTAGTACCTGTCCCGCGACTCTTTTTTGCTTTGTTTATTATATCAATTTCCTGTTTATCTGGAGCATAATATGCAGTCTGTTTAATTTCCTAATTTCTACCATATCTCAAGAGCTGAAATTTCTCGGTGTTAAATGTCATGTTGTTGTCCTGACCATTTGTATATTTTGTTTGTGTCCCTCTGCAAGGCCTCCATTTCATTTGCATCGCTGATTTTTCTGCTGATCTTTGTATCGTCCGCAAATGATGTTACTATACTGTTGCTGTTAACTCCACTGTCTATGTCTGTTAGCATGATAATGAACAGAGGGCCAGCACTGTACCTTGTGGCACTGAGCTGCGTACTTCTGATTCTGATGATTATACACCTTGAATTTTGAGGACCTGTAGTCGTTCTCTGAGGAAGTTATAGATCCATTTTCCCACTTTGCCTGGTTATTCCCATATGTTTCATTTTATGTGCTATTATACCATGATCGCACTTGTCGAAAGTTTCAGCAAAATCCGTGTATATGACATCATAGTTTTCATTGTCTTCAAGTGCATCTAGGATATTGTTATAATGCTTAGTAATTTGTGAAAGCATGATCTTCCCGATCGGAATCCGTGCTGATTTTCGTTGAATCTTTCCAGTGTCTCCAAGAAGTCATAAATTTTCTCTTTGACTATTCTTTCAAATATTCTCGTGAGGTGGGGCGTCAATGACACTGGTCTATAGTTCTTTGCTTGAGATCTATCCCCTCCTTTATAATTATATAGGAACAATGTTTGCTCTTTTCAAGATGCTCTGTATTTCCCCAGTGTTTAGGGATCTTCTCCATATCCAGTATAAGGGTGTAGCTATTTCATTTTTACAGTTTTTAATTAATAGTGCGTTCCATTTGTCCGAACCTGCAGCTGAATGTGATTTCATTTGTCCTATACCTCTCGCTACATCTTCTGGGGTGAAATCAAAGTCTGTTATACATGCTCCTTGCAATTTCTCTTCGAAGAATGCATCTGTCAAGTACCGCTTTGTCACTTTTTGGGGTACTGAATACCGATTAATACTGGGTTTTCAATGTTTCAGATATTTCTTTTAGATCATCTCTTTGTTCATTATTCCATTTTCTTAAGGGCCCGATAGTAGCGCGCGTTTTTGCTTTCCTTTTCGCACAGCTGTAGAAGTATTTTGGATTTTCCTTTATTGCTTCTACAGCCTTTTCCTCTTCCCTGTCTGTTTGGCCCTTTATCAGAGTTTATATTTCCCTATCGATACTCTGCAGTGTTTCTTGTATTACTTTCCTGGCATTACTGTCTCTGCAATTTGGTAACTTCGTCGCTACTCTCTTTCTTTTGCGGAATATTCTTCTCTTTTGCCTCTCTAGCCAGTTCCTCTTTCCTTTTGGCTGTGCTTTCGGAGCATATATTTCCAAAATTCTCAACGTCTTTTCTTCCAAGGTTGGTAGCATTTCCTCAGTTGTCTTATTCTCTAAAACTGTCCTCCACTCTATTTGGGCCATGTGTGATCTGATTTCTTCCCAATTTATGGTCTTGGAGTTTATGTTAAAAGACCCAAATTGGCGTCTTCCTTCCGTATGTGTATTATCTTTTAAAGTTATCTCCATATTTGTTGATAACTCGATTATAGTGTGGTCTGAGATAATAGTTGGGTTATTTTTATATCGGCAATCAAGTTCATGTTATTTGTGAATAACAGATCTAGGCAGTTATTTTTCCTGGTATTTTGTGTTATCTCCTGTGTCAGCATAAACTCGTTTGTGAGAGCCATCTGCATTTTCGCTTGCTCCTGGTCCTCTCTTGTGCCCCCCTTATCTTGTTGTATAAATATATTTCTACCCACCTTTTTGTATTTTATAAATGGAAAATTAAAATCGCCGCAGAGTATTATTAGGGATGGGAGAATAATGACATTTTTTGGAAATTGCCAAGAAGACTAGTGGTTTCTATGGCCATTTTCGCTGCTGAATACGAATCTGGGTGGTTGTTGGACATAAAATGAAGTTTTGACCTGGTTCAGTGGATTTTTTTCAAAATGGAGGGCAAAAATATATTTTTTTTTTATGCTTAAGAAAACCGCTACCCCTCATATGTAATATGTCTTTTCATATGTTTTCAGGGTCGCTGAAGTTGAAAATGAACAAATCAAAGACATTCGATGCGTGGTTTAGCGGTTATAGGCAAAAAATGGAAAATAAAGGTATTTTATTAAAAAAATCATGTACAGAAGAAACACAAGGCATTCATATCAGTTCCATGATGTAATTCAAATCATGAAATCATCATATTTACAACACATTGTTTAATAAACTATCAATATCACTAGTAACATTGTCCTCTGGTCGTAAGGTATTCTTAATAGAATTCTCAGTTCATCTACACCAAATTTTTCCATTTTGAATTTCCCGTCTCTCACTTTAACACGTCTCATTTGACGAATATCTGGTGTGATGGTAAGTTTCAAATAGGCAATTTCTGTGAGGAGCTGCTTTTCGTTCAGTTTGTAGTACCGAGCATCCAGGCTGTTTGGAGTCATAGGGCCTCCATGTTTCTTGCAATTTTTCAATATTTTGCCAGCTTTTTTCTTCTTGAGCTCTTCTTTTTTCAGTCGGGACAATTTCTTTGCAGCATGCACAGTAGCTAGAAAATCTTCCTCTAATTTCTTCACTTTCTTGACTTTTTCTGAACCCCTGGCCCATTTCCAGGATGCCTTCCTATTCTCAAGCGACTTTGATTCGAACGAAGAGTCTATCAGAAGTCCATTAGTTACAATAACATTTTTTCTCGAGTGCGTTTGAATGGATGTGCAACCACCACTGGCCCTGATTCGGTTGATAAGTTTTGAAAATTCTGATTTGCATCCTAAATTTGTCAGAGGGGCATACATCAAGTCTGGATTAGCGTCATCGTCTGATCTTGTTAAATAGTCCATACAAGACAGCTGATTATTTACAGTATCAATGACTTCCTCTAGAACTAGAGCTTCAAGTTTATCTTTACCAGATCTGGCTTGTTCCTTCAAGCCATCAAGTCATTCAATTCAACCATCTTACCTTCAAAGAAGAGTTTTACTCCAGACCAAGTTCTTTCACTTTTCTCGTCACCCTTCTTGTCAATTCCAAGAAGCTCCATCATAGGGAAAATCATCATTTAACCTATCATTGCGTAAATTTGGGAACAACACATGAACCATTGACTTTGGATGGAAGTTGACACTGCGAGAACTAGCTTGTTACTGTTGACATCTACTACGGCATCAAAGAAAGCTTGGATGGAGTCTCGCCTCGCCAAATATTCTTTTGCTAACTCGGCGATTCTCCCAAACCGGTTTGCTACGAATCCTTTGAATCCATCACATTTGAGTCCATTATCCGCCATCCAAGATTTATAGTCATTATATAGGGATACCGAATGGGAGGCGTGGCTGGGAGAGAGCAATTTAGCAATTGCAATGAATCCCAAAGTATGAATGGAAGAACCAGGAGAACAGAAAACTTTTTCTCCTGACGTAACTTGAAGTAGATTATGTACTCCGATTTTCTGTTCCGTGTTTTTAAACACTCTGTATATAGCGTGATCTACTCCTAAAATGATATGGGCGATGCACTTCAAGATCTTGTTTGATTCGATTCCAAAATGCTGTAAAAGTACTCCCATTCACTAGCTCGATCAGACGTCCAGAAGTCTATTCGAGATTTGAGTTCGTCAGTGGTAGAATTTGCTAGTACGGCTTGACAACTCAATTTGAATTCGTAAGCTCTGGCTCCATCCTCTCCGGAATGGCTGATGTTTTCCAGATATCCAGTTGTCAGCGACTTTCTCATGGCAGATGGACCAGCGATGGTGATGTGGTCAGCCTTTACGTCGTATAGCCGGTGGCCGGCAGCCTTGTTCGTATCGTCAAGTCCTACACTCACAACGTTATCATCTTTTTTGAGGATTTGTTGAGCGACATACTCTAGATTCAAGTATGAAGCATCTTCCAAGTATTGCATTATTGATCTGCGGCTCGGAAATACATACGTCAAGTCTGAATACTGGTGACGGACTTGTAACTCTTCGTCTTCACTCTCCATCTCACCCTCACAATCTTTCTCATTATCATCTGCCTTCAGCTTCCAATCTTGATCAGAAACCATGTTAGCTACTCTTCCTATCACTCTCGAAAGCTCTTCAGGAGAAGTTCTTGTCTCGGCAAGACAGTGGACTATACACCGCATCAAGTTTTCGTTCAGACTTTTTTGTCAGTTCTGATTTTCACTGTCGGAAGTCAGCTTGTTCTTTACTCTTCTCCTTGCCTAAGTCTTCTTCCGATGAACGAAGTTTTCGATCAGTAGAAGGAACTGTCTTTGCCGTTGGTTTTTCAAAACTCGGATCGTTTCCAGAATCGACTGAAGTTGCTAACATTTCAATAATTTCTGATCCTTCTATCTCCCTTTGCTCTCTGAAGTTGCTTTCTGTTGCTTTTCGCTTTTTCTCAGTTGATCTTTCACGAGTTTCTTTCCTCTTTTTCTGTCTCACCCAATCTTTTGGTACTACATTTGTACATATGGCCTTATACGCACCAAAGCAATTATTCCAATAAAAAGTCTTATCCTCATCAGTCATTTTGACCCCAAATTCTTCTGCAAGTTCTGCTTCGTAATCCTCATCGTTAGGTCTAATGTTGTAGGCGTTCTTAGTGAGCTGATCATTAAAGCCGCTCGAGTTTTGGTACCATTCGACACTTTTAGGTTTTTGTTGGTAGCGTTCATTCTTTCTCAGTTTGTTAATTAAAATGTTCATAATCGTCTCTTATTTTTTTCGCCACTGTTTTTTTCATGCATAGGATAGACATTTTTATTAATCCAATCTCGTCTTAGTTCATTTGCAACTATCTTGCTGGCATCATCTCGAGTTAGTGAGTTTTCTGCCCTTTTACTCCTTTTTTGCAAAGTGCAAGCATCCTACCAATCACAACTGTCCCTGGTGACAACTTTCCAGTCGGTTTAAATTCGTCCACTTCTGTGTAGGTTTCCCCAAAAAGTTATTTTCTGGTGGCACTGCGTGATTTCCTTTCACCAGCCATCATTACCAATCAGCAATCACTAAGCATTAGGATCTGCAAGTACAGTAAAAACCCATTAGTCGGCATATAACACCGAAATATGATAGGAAATACAAATTATAGTCATGCTAGATGTATCATATATATTATTATTATTATTATTAAAGTAGATTATATCAAATAATGTATTTGATATATTATTTACTATTATTATTAAAATATACATACTATATTATTATTAAAGTAATATACACAATTATTATTAAAGTAAATCAGCACAACATTGATAGTAAAAGAAAACAAAAGAGAAAGCAGCCAGACACCAGAACACCAGAACAAGCCAAAACACTAAAGTAAGCTTAAATAAAACATCAATATTACGACACACTAGATACTTAACAACATTGAAGAATGAACATAACATGATTAAAAATACAGCAAACATTTATCAACTAATTATTTTTTTCTGTCAGTTTGGAGGTGGGAGGCCTCATTCATCCTTTATGTTCGATATGGATCGGGCATTTTGTCAAATTTTTCGTCATCTATCTGCTGAACGACACTCCTATTGTCTCTCATTTGTTCATTTTCAGCGACCATGAAAACATATGAAAAGACATATTACATGTAAGGGTAGCGGTTTTTTTTTTAATCATTAAAACAAAAAATCGATTTTTTTGGCCACCATTTAACCCCCCCCACTGAATCAGGTCAAAAATTCATTTTAAGTCCAAGAACTAGCCGGATTCGTATTCAGCAGCCAAAATGGCCATAGAACCACTCGTCCTAAAAAAAATGTTAGATTCCCCCATCCCTAGTATTATATTAGGGGATGGAGAGTTTAGGGACTTTATTAGGGTTCTGATATCATGAATGGCATCCGAAAATTTTTCATTTGGAGAGTTTGGGGGTCTATAGATGACTAGCAGTACCAAGTTTAGTTACTCTATTTTCCCTGCAAGGTTTCCACGAAATTGTTGGATTTACTTATTACGTCTCTGTCATATGCCTCTCATGTATATAAATAGCACAGCCACCTTTACGTCCGCATTTGGTAAGTTGAATCCATCGATATGCAATTCTTTCTTATCGGTACAGTGTTCGCAGTTATCGCAGTTTTTTGGCAATCTTTAAGATGTATTTCTATGAGGCATGCGATGTCCGCCCTTGTTTCCTCAATAAAACCTTTCAGGTACGAAACTTTGTTTAGAGAATTGTTCAGTTTTATTCCTTGAATATTTGCTAGGACAATGTTTATGTTCTTTGTTTTGCATTGCCCCTTGTGCATTTTAAGTTCGTTGTCCTTTGATTTCGCGTGTTTTGTATCCTTGTGGTCCTCCGAGATGGATCCGTTCCCGCCTACCTATGCTGGTAGCTTCTTGCCATGAAGCGTTCTGGTTCGAGGGTTCCCAGCTGTGTCAGCTGCATGTGCTGTATGAGACTTAGCAGCTGTATTTGTCCGAGATGTAGAAAAAATTTTGTGTGCTATTGTGTTTTGTTTGCTATTTGGGTACATATTTTTTTTTCTCACATTCCTTCTGTTGTTATTTGGAACTTGTCCTTTGTCCTTTGAACTTGTCGGGAGATGATGGTAGTAGCATTTTCTCCTGTACTGGCAGGTTCCATATGTTGCGTAGGTCTTGCAAATGACAGGATGGTAGAATTTGCATTTTCCACCAAATTTGCAGCGACATTATTGTAAAAGTAGTTGCACACAAGAGGGTGTTCGTAAATACATTCTCCTCCCTTATATCTGCAAATTCCTTTCACATAGTATTTACATATACTGTAGTTTCTTCCCCATTTTTATTTGGGGCCCTTATTTTTGGTGGTTTCAGTATTGTTTGATTATTGTCTACTTGTTTTTTCCTATTGCTGCTAATGCCCTTTGTTTGAAATCTTTGGATTTGATTTTGTGCCTCTGTTTCCTCTGTTGGTGCGTCTTTTATTTCTATTATTTCTATTATATATATATATATATATATATATATATATATATATATATATATATATATATATATATATATATATACACACGAGAATCACATTAATTAATTTAATAAAGAGTAGAAAATAATGAAAGAAAGATTTGCCCCGTCTCCAAATTGATTTAAGTACATAAAACAATTAAGTTGCGCAAATCTAACTATACATCTCTGTGTCTGAAAAAGAGGGGGAAAGGGGTCTTTATCCAATAAAAACAAAAATGAAATGGTGGGGGAAGATCTTTGAAACGGATTGTAGTTTCGGACAAAAGGAAGAGGTGAGTGTCTTTTAACGTTGTTGGTATTTTCAACACTCAATTTATCTTAGAGAGTTACAAGGAGTTACAAGGAAAAGAAGTACCTCAAAAGGCCTTGCGGCCCATACCAAGGAGGTACCAATGGCAACGGGTGCCAGGGAAAATTTTCTACACCCTCAAATAGTGTGCAAGATTCGGTCTAACCTTTTCTTGAACAGATCCACAGAAGAACTGTTCACAACTTCTGAAGGTAGCCTGTTCCACGTGTCACAGATCTTATACGTAAGGTAATTCCCACACACATTAGTCCTAAACCGTTTCAAATCCAACTTCCAACCATTGTTGCGAGTTGGGTTATCATTTAAACTAAACATGCTTCTAAAATGGACATTCTTGAACCCGAGTAAGAACTTGTAAACCTCGATCAGTTGACCGCGCAGCCTCCGAGTTTCCAGCGAAAACAAATTCAGGGCGCGTAAGCGTCTATTGTAGCCCATATGCCTAACGGAAGGGATTAACTTTGTGGCCCTCGCCTGCACTCGCTCCAGCCTCTTAATATCTTTCCTGAGGGTGGGCGACCAGAACTGCACAGCATACTCCAGGTGCGGCCGAACCAGAGAATTGTACAGCGAGAGCACAATCTCCTTGTTCCGAAATCGAAATTGCCTCCTGATATAACCCAACAACTTCTGGGCTTTCTTTCCCACCTCTACGCACTGTTTGATAAACTTAAGGTCGCTGCTAATTAGCACACCCAAGTCCTTTTCCAAATCAGTGGCCTCGATGTTACTCCCCAACATTGAGTAGTCCGACTTGGGATTGGCGTAGCCAATGTGAATCACCTTGCACTTACCCAAGTTAAACGGCATTTGCAATTTTTCGGGATACTCTCCTCTCCTACGTAGGTCCGCACGCAGTTGCTCTATCGCCTCCGGCGTCCCAACATTGGCCCCAAACTTTGTGTCATCAGCGAATTTGGCGATCCTACTGACGATGCCACCGTCGATATCATTTATGTAAATGATAACCAACATCGGCCCCAAAACGGAACCCTGAGGAATCCCGCTCGTGACCGAGGCCCAACCCGAACTAGCCCCTTTAATTACAACCCTCTGCCGCCTATTCTTCAGCCAGTTTTCAATCCACCTACCTACTTCCCCACCAATACCCAGCGCGCGCACTTTCGCCATTAGCCGGCGGTGAGGTACCTTATCAAAGGCTTTCTGAAAGTCGAGATAAAGTATATCAATCACCCTACTCTTATCATACTCACTCAACATTACGTGGAAAAACTCGAGCAAGTTGGTGAGACACGACCTATGCCGTCTAAACCCATGTTGGGAGTCCCCAAGCAGCTAGGAATCCAAATGGTCAACGATCCTATCCGCTATTATCCCCTCTAATAATTTACCCACAACTGAAGTAAGACTAATGGGACGATAGTTCCCTGGACTTTCGTGATCCCCTTTCTTAAAGATAGGGGTCACGTTGGCTTCCCTCCAGTCACCAGGCACCTGGCCCGTCTCCAACGATTTGTTGAAGACTGTAGCCAGGTGGGGAGCCACCTGGTCGCGCACCTCCCGCAACACTCTGGGGAGAAACTGGTCTGCCCAGGAGCCTTAAACGCGCTCAGTTTTTCTATTCTATAGGCAACGACTGTCGCGGTACATCGAACACTATCCAGGCCAGCACCTTCGTGCCTGACGCCTGGCTCGGGGATGACGCGGGTGTCCTCCCTGGTGAACACGCCCACAAAGTACTCATTAATCACATTAACGATGTCCGCGTCGGAGGTCCGCAGAACGTAATAGGCTTTCTACTATTAACATAACTGAAGAACTCCTTAGGGTTCCCCTTGCAGAGGCTTGCCACCCGTAGTTCTTCGTTACGTTTCGCTAGCCTAACCTTCGCCTTCACTTCCCTACACAGGCGGACATACGCTTCAGTGTTCTTATGGGAACGATTGGCCTTCGCCCTCCTATACGCTACTTTCCTATTTCGGATAGCCGAAGCGATGTCACGACTGAACCACTTAGGCTACGTTGAAGCAGGGGTGACCGGTTTTGAGGGTATGGCAGCAGACTGCAGCACCATAAACTCGTCCCGGAATGCACTCCACACTCCCTCAACATCGCTGCCGACCTCAAACCCCATCTCACCTACGCTATCCCGGAGGCTAACAAAGTCCGCCCGCCGTAGATCGAGCTTACTGCCTCTCGAGTTACTACGCTTCACCTGAGGGACGCACACACGGAACCTAATCAGGCCGTGATCACTCCCGCCCAACGATTCGTCAACGGTGAGGCCAGTGACGAGGTTGTCTTCGGTCGTGAATACTAAGTCTAGAACGCTTTCGCCTCGTGTAGGCTCATTGACCCACTGAGTGAAGAAGTTCTCATCAGCAAAGTCAACTAGCCTCCTCCCTTCGGCAACAGCAGTTCTGTCTTCCCAGTTTATGCCGCGACAGTTGAAGTCTCCTAAAACTACACACACCCTATCCCCTAGCAGCCTACGGAGTTCGGTGTACAGGGCTGTATCCTCCTCGAGGAGGAGATGCGGAGGCCTGTACACCAAGATTAACCTATAGTCCGTCCCTCCCACGTTCAGATCGACGCCAAGCAGCTCCCGTTCCGACCGGAACTGGCAGACAACCGGACTCAACTTTCCTTAAATCAACATATTAATATTGCGACATCATTGTTTTGGCTCTCTCTTTTTTATAAAGGGGGGCATTTTTGAGGGCACCCGCCCTTGACCCCTCCTTTCTACATCAAAAGAAATCTTTGATAACTTTCAGATCAGATTTATCGCCAGAAGAAATACATATGAAAATGTGCTAATATTAATAATAATAAATAAATAAATAAATATATTCTCAGTGCTCGCGACAACTATTCAGCGTATGAGCAGCTTGTAACATCATTGGCAGTTATAGAGAAGGTCTACGTACTAACGAGGCTCTCATACGTGGCTCATTACCACTAGAAGCAACAATGCTCTGCGTTATCATAATCCAGTGACCAATCTGATTCGTATCCATTTTCGTGCATTAACCTAAACATACACCCAACCACATACATTCATCCAAATGCCCTCAGATCCACTCCACATTTTTTTATATTTTATTATTTGCTAATAAAATATTTTATATGTTAAATATTTATTAAGTATTTTGTCCATTTTACAATGTTTTAATCTATTTTCCATAAACAGGAATTCTTTATATGATAGATACAAATCTGTTACGCAGGGCCTGGTTAAGGTTAGGGGGGGGCCTCAAGCTCATCATTAACACTATAATGTAGCTTGTTGAATATGTGTGATCTTAAAATGCACAATAATTTACAAAAATATATATACACATACAGTATAAAATGTGTGCATGCATGAGACAAAAATGTAAAACGAAAAGAAGTACACAAAAAATTACGGCAGGAGTACATCATACAACTACAGACATTTTACTGGACCAGACACAGTGTACACTAAACATACCGACAATAAATCCGCAAACTGTTGTAGGTCTATCCATAATAATAACAAATTTGGAAGTCCTAGAAAATTAAGCCTTGGGTTTCTTTACTAGCGGCACATTTTTCTGATTATGTTCTAGTCTAACACTGTCAGTGTCTGACAAAATGAAATGCACCTCTAACATTTCTAATAATATTTTTATTCATAATAACTCAGATTTTTATACAAATCACTTACAATGGCTTACAAATTTATTGACATTATAATCAAAATAAAATGTGGAAACTGACTCCTCCATTACACAAAAGTTTTTTTTCTTGACTTTTGTGCAGCGAAGTTCCTCACAATCTCGTTGAGAGGTAGTGATCGTGCGAGATCGAATTCTGTTGACAGGATACAGAGATTGCTCAGCTTTTTATCTGAGAGGCATGACCTCATATAGTTCTTAATCCTACCCATGCATGAAAAGGAACGTTTAGCCTCACAGACTGAAATACCAATGGTCAAGAATATTGCTACTGCTGTTTTCACATTAGGAAATGCACTTGCAATCAAAAGATGACAGTCAGATGCTTAATCACTTCCCTTGGGGTCTTTCGACAATTTAATGGAGAGCAATGGCGCAGGCACCCTTTGGAGCATGAATCAGAACACTTTTGGCAGTCAATAGGGAAGCGACGAAATTGTTAAAATTCAGTGTAGCTATCTTCGGCCAAATCACTTGGGTAAGCAGCCACGAGATCTGCAACTGATGATTCTGGAAGAGGATCTTTAGAAGCAAGGAGGAATATGCACCTGAAGGTCTTTTGAGCATCTGTGTAGGCACTGTGTCGCTTTTCTATTGCCTGTGATAGGTGATCAACTATAGGAATGTAGCTCTCAACACGAAATTTTGTAGAGCCACTGAGCACCACATCCTCCAAGCCACTGTCATCACTCATTTTCTTTCGTCTTCTGACCCTTGATTTCTGATAGTCCTCTGAGATGTCAGGCATTCTTTGTTTGGCAGCTGTGTCAAACTTATCAAACATTTCTCTCAGGTCTCTAATGAATGCAGCTAATGATTCAAATATGTAACAAGCTTCCTGCATATCTAGGTCTTCTGTTTGAAGGATTACACTTGAATTCTGAAAGCATTTTAAAATACACAACCAGAACTGATACATGAAAGATGTCTCCAGTAATGTAATTTTTTCAGCTAGAGATGAAGACTTGACTCGTGCGCCAGGTGGCTGAGATGTGTCTTCACCATATCACAGAGAAGATCATAGAACTGTTGATAATTTCTGTCAACAGCTCGCACTGCTTCATAATGACTGTGCCAGCGAGTGTCACTAAGAGTCTTGGGAGTCAATACTTTGCTGTTTTCTGTTGGAGAAATCCCATCAAGCTTTTAGTTAAGTCGTAAAAGAAATATAGTCAGATTTTGCTGCACTACAAAATAACTGGTAGTCTAATGTCTCGACCGAGGCCGAGGCCGAGGACATACATTTTTCAAAGGCTTCGTGGCCGAGGCCGTGGCCTTAAGTTTGTTAGGCTGAAGGTATTTGCACCCAGAGGTGTGATATTCGGATGCAACTAACGAATGCACCTCTGGGTGCAGATATTCACTTCGAAATCTTTTACGAATGAGCTCCTCCATGCTTTGGGAAGGCTCAACAATCTACTCTAGCCTAGGCCTAAAACTCTTCCAAAGGTAACCTACCGCAGCCTCACACAAGCCTGTATCTCTTCTATTTATGAAATCCATAAGGAAAAGCAAGATTCTACTCAAAATTAATAAACAAAGACATAGCTCACTTCACTTACCTAATAAAAGGGAATTATTAAGCATTAACCACGTTCATCTATCACACGCGGCCACACCACAACACCGACACGCTGTGTTTACACTTGCCAGATCACACAGTCAGACACAGTTGCCAGAACAAGATTTCTTGGGCACCATACATTAGCCCAATAACTTTTTATTTCTCATTTCATGCAGTTCTTATTTCTCATTTTAATATACCGTAATATTTCAAGTATTTATGATAATTTAGAAAGTTATGATGTGAAGATGATCTACCAAAATATTTGAAAATTGTACTAACTCACTGAGTGTTGATCGTATAATTTCAGAATGGCTACAATTATTAGCGACTCTAGCGAGCATCAAGGCCGTAGCTTGGGGGCTGCGAAGGGTGACTGAGCCGCCCCTGGAAAATTTTGAGCCTCCCCGCAACTGTTTTGAAGTAATTTTAATTTTTTTATTAGTGTACTGTTTGTATTTTGTCTTGTATCTTAGTCATGTTTCGTTTGTTTAAACTTTTTACATTCTAACACGTTGTTTACCAAGTAGTTTTAGAATTATAATTCAGTTTTGTAATTGTCTATTGACCTGATCCAATAAATATATAAATACACACACACACACATATATATATATATATATATATATATATATACATTTTAACTGCAAACAACACACAGTATAATTAATGTAAAGAACGACACTTGTGCACTTAAAATGTATATATGTACGGCATGCGAAGGTGCCCCCTCAGGGCATTTGATTCCGCTCGTATGTAGGAGAATTACGAGTACTGACTAATCGGGTTCCTTGGTGTAGTGGTCAACATAACCGACCGGCAATTGGATGATCCCGGGTTCGATTCCTGGAAGGTACCTCATTTTTTTCATTTGCTCGTTCTCCCTCCTCATCTTGTGCGGAACGCTGTTCTACACAAGCGTCGTTCTTTACACACACATATATATATATATATACTGTACTAGGGGCACTCAATATATTTCGCCCCATCTTTTTTCTTAGCTAAATAATAGGCCATGGGGCTGAAATATCTTTTGGGACGTAAGTTTGAACTTTCTGCGCTTCACATAACCGGGTTTTTCCAGATTGAACCTCCCCTCCTTGTATAAAACCGCTTTTGAACACCCTTGTATAAAACCGATGGTTAACGCAGTTTCGAAAATGGTGTCTGACAGTGATGTGCGTCGTAAAGAGAGAGCTGTTATCGAGTTTTTAATCGCAGAGAAGGAAACAGTTGGAAATATTCACGAACGTCTACAAAACGTTTACGGAGATGCTGTTGTTGATCGAAGCACAGTTGGACGCTGGTCTAAACGTGTGAGATCATCGGAGAGAGGGAGAGCCAGCCTCGATGATGAGCCACGCAGCGGTCGCCCGGCATCGGCTGTGACATGACTGACATCTCACACTGTGCAACATGCTAACAGCATCATTCGATAAAATCGGCGCGTCACATACAAGGAGCTATCACTGGAGCTAGGAATTAGTGAAGGAAATGTGAATACAATAATTCAGCAACTGGGATCCTCAAAAGTGTGTTCACAATTTGTTTCTCGCCAACTGACTGAAGATTACAAAGCCCAAAGAAAAGAAATTGCTTCTGAGTCGTTGGTTCGATACGAGACAGAAGGGGATGACTTCCTTTCACGAAATGTGACTGGGGATGAGACTTGGGTACGCCACTTTGAACCTGAAACAAAACGCCTATCCATGGAGTGGCATCACGCAGACTCCCCACGCAAGAAAAAGTTCAAAATGGCTCCCTCTGCAGGAAAGGTTATGGCCACCATCTTCTGGAACATGAAAGGGGTGATTCTGGTGGACATTATGAAGAAAGGACAAACAATCAACTCAGAGGCATATATTGCTACCTTACAGAGACTCCAGAGACGTATAAAGCGAGTTCGATTGGAGAGAAAGCTGGAAGACGTCCTTCTTTTGCGCGATAACGCAAGACCACACAACAGTTTGCAAACAAGAGAGGCTAACACAAAAATACCCTTGACTGTGTTACCCCACCCTCCATACAGCCTGGATCTTGCACCTTCAGACTTCCATTTGTTTGGGCCAATGAAGGATGCTATTCGTGGAAGAAAGTTTCAGAGTAACGATGAGGTTGTTGAGGAGGTTAAGAGGTTGCTCGAGCGGAACCCAGCGGACTTTTACCAGCAAGGAATAAAGGCCTTTGTTTCGAGGTGGAGGAAAGCTGTAGAAAAGGCTGGAGACTATATGAAAAAATAAAAACTTGTTAAAAAGGTATGTAACTACTTGTGTACAAAATTTCTGATACTTACAAGGAAACTTGAAAAGAAAAAAAAAATGGTAGGGCAAAATATATTGAGTGGCCCTCGTATATATATAAAATTTTTTAACTTTAACATGTGTTTAATTTTTACAAAGAATTCCCTATATTATTGGTACTATGTAGCCTCCCCTGGAGATTACCATTAGCTACGGCCCTGGCGAGCATTGCAAACAGAGCTACATTTGGAGATGCCTTATTTTTTTTAAGTTTTGCATTTTTATGTATCTTGATAATAAGAAATTGTGGTCTTAAAGTCTACCAAATATCGTTAATGTAATTGTAGCTTGTACTCTATGTGAAAAATGTTTCTGATGTATGGTAGGCCTATAGGTATGAAGTTTATATCATGCCATTGCTATATAATTATATGTACGATAATAATATAATAACGATAATATTAAGAATATATTTGTACCTGATATTTCAACATGTTAAACATGTAATTTGATTCAAGAGTATATTTGCACCTGATATTATCCTTTATCAGACATTTTAAAGTTATATTTATAATACTTTATATTATTAAATGAATGAAAAAGATCGAAAAAATTATTTACAAACAATATAACAATTTACATCTCAGTTATAATGCCGATATTAGCAAAATTATTGTTTGCATCCGATGTTATATATTCATTTCAAATCATATTATTTAGAAGTTTATATGTTACAATTTACGACGGGTGAAAAACAAAATTATCGACGCTTGTAGCGAGTTATCAGTATACCAGTTTGGCCTATTTTTGTTATAGAAATAGATACAGTACAATAGTTTATACCAATAAATAACACAAACACATTATATGAGCTCAGTTCAACTGGTGATCAACTGATAGATTGCTTTCCCACACTAATTTTGCTACATTAAGTCAATTGGTCTACTGCTGACTGACTGAATAATATTTATATACCGCGACATATATAATATTTATGTACTAATCCGTTGGTCACCTAACTGAATAGTATTTATCAAAGTATGCCCCCACATACGGTCACCTGTCAGGTCATGGTCCTCACCTGAAGAATATCCACCCCGAGCACGCCCACCTGAAGAATTTCCATCCCAACGCTACAGGGAGTTGAAAATTACAAAACAAAACAAATCAGGATTCTCTAAGGCCTCACGAAAGTCACGAGGCCTTTCCACTTTCCAGCTGACCTCGAGACCGAGGCCAAGGCCACTTTTGAGGTTCGAGGCCGAGGCCGAGGCCTGCAAAATATGCCCAAGGCCGGCTGGAGGCCGAGGCCTGCAAAATATGCCCAAGGCCGGCTGGAGGCCGAGGCCAGGCCTCAGCCCCATGTCTGCTATGTATTTATAATGCAAATTTTTTACTCACTCTTTTTAATGAGTTTGTTTTAGTGTTTGTTGTAAAAACTTTATTAATAAGTAAGTTCGTATATAACGTTAAAAAATCAAAGGCATATATGCATTTTGTTTAGTCTTGTTCTACTTAGATGTCGGGCTGAATTGTCTATCATTCGGTAACATTTCATTTAATCCCGGTTCTGTTTCGTATGTTCTCACAGTAGGGAAGGTTAAAAAAAGCAAATAGCCACCACGATGATTGTCCTTAAGAATAAATGGCGAAATTCAATAGTGGAATGCCAGAATGTGTGTCAGCTTTACATAACGCAAAGGGAAAAGCAACACGATTCTGAACATATTGATTCAATACATTTGTTATAATTTATTAATTTTTATTATCAAATCAAAAACTATGGAAAAATCAAAGGTGTCTATTTACTTTCGTCAACCCTTTGTACCGAATGTGTGGGTGTGTATAAAGTAACGCAAGTGAAGAGACAAATCCGATTTGAATTATATTAACACAAGTGAACATGGACAAGTAATATTTATTCCATGTACTTCATAACAACTATACCGTATATTCGATAGTAAAGTTTATAAGAGGTGTTGAAAATGTCTACCGTCGACCTCTATACAAGCTCTTGCACGGCGTATTAAATCGAATTGAATAACTTTATTAATTAATAAGATAAATACAGTACTTTTACAATTTACAATGACATAAATAATTGTGAAACTGGATTATTTATTTTATTTAATCTGTCCCTTATACTTTACGTTTTACTGGGCTCTTAATTAAAAATAAGTTATTATTAATAATACGTAAATCATGACTAAGAATTATTAATTAGGGTAATGTAGGGTATTATTATTATTATTATTATTATTATTATACGAGTAAAATAAAACTTTTTAGTAGTAATAATTCATATTTTCGCGCTGAAAATAAAATTTTTAACTTAGTGACAGTCTATTCAAGAGAACCCTGAAAGACAAAAATGTAACTTTTTCTAATGAATGGAAGAGGTTTGTGGTGTGAGTAAATGGAGGAACTGGTACTGGTACTGGTAAATGGAGAAACTGGTATATTCCAAACCTTGTCATGAAAGATAACACTGGATCTTAACAATGGAGTGATACTTTATCTCCGATGGTGATCTGTGTTTATAATTTATTTTCATGTATTTAGTCTTAAAGTGAAGCACTCTGCCCACACCAAGCAGAATTAGAATGAGTTATCATCTAATGCAGTGATGGCGAACCACTGACCCGCGGGTCAAGTACTGACCCATGAGGCAATTTTTAGTAACCCACGAGCTCATATTTAAATAAAATATGACGTTAATTTTTAATATTTTCTGCCTTATATTTTTAAAATTATTTTATTCTCCCACCGAAATAAACAGCTGATACACAATGAAACGTTTTTAAACGTATAGTATACGTTTAAAAACGTGTATGTATGTATGACAACTTACAATTCATCCAATTCACCCATACTCTTCAATTTGAAGATCTTCAGTTATCAGCTTTTCATTGGCTTGACATTGGTAATTTAGAAATGGAATTAGTTGACTTCCAAGAAAGTGCGGTATGGAAGACTAAATTTATTGATCTTAATCCGAAGTTACAAGAAAAGGAATTGGAGTCGTCAATTTTGGGTGTAACCAGAGAACAACAATCAATAGAAAGAGTAGAGAATTTTATTCTTGCAGAATGGAACTTTTTACCAAATTCTTTTGCATCCATGAAAAAGCTAGCATTAGCTCTGCTAACAATGTTTGGTTCATCTTATTCATGTGAACAGTTGTTTTCCTCCATGAATTTTGTCAAATCCACCACTAGGAATCGCTTTGGCACAGATATGAGTGTTGCATATGTGAGACTAAAGACAACTAAATATAAACCTCGGATCAAAACATTAGCAGCTAAAATCCAACAAGAAGTTTCTCACTAAAAATAGTAAGTAAATAAATTATTGTGATCCAATTTCGTTTTTTTTTAAAATCAAAAGTAACAAAAATGACCAGCCAGCAAAAAAGGTTCGCCACCACTGACCTAATGTATGCATTTTCACAAACACTTCAGATAAAAGAGGTCTTTTCGATTCCACGAACTCTGAATGAAATTGAACTGATCTTTAAAACCAGTTACTTAATTCAAACAGCGGTTCGGGTATATTCTCCAAGTAGTCATACCCGCCAACAATTATCGAAGTTTTAAAAGAAACCACCACCTTTTGACGACAACCTAATGTTAATAAAAATGAATCACAATGCAGCTATCGCGCCAGACTTTTAAGGAACAATAAAAGACAAGTAAAAATATTTTTTCACAACGGCTTAATTTTCCTCGAGCTTCTCAATAAAGCCATCTTCTTCAAATTTCTTTTTCTTCTCTTCAAGATATTTCAAATTGACTTGTTTTCGGTGGAAGTCATAAATATTGAGGAATTTTGTTTTGGTCCTTCTTTTGCGCGCCTAGAAGGTTTTCCGCTCGTCTCCAATTTCGATCTTTTCTTTTAAGTCGTGGATGAAACTGTGATCCACCCTTCGTCGTTGGGGTCCGTCAATGCCTTCTCCTTCTGTCTTGCCTTCTTAATGTCGTACTTGGTCATGCTGAGCTTCACTTCTTACTTCAAATCATTTTCACACTTAAAGTACGAATTGTAGTCATCGTTTCATCCCTGTTGCGATTGGACATTTTTTCCTCGAAGCTATTAAGGTTTTCTCGGGCGAAAAGGACAAAGCTTTCTGAATAGATTTAGAATTTTGCAGACACGACATAGCCCACTTTATATCCCTCTGGAAACATCTCTGGTTCTAATAATGGATATTTTATATCGGGTGGTACCTTTGAATTAGGGGATCACCTGAAGATCAGGGCCCCCAGCTTTCGTTAGTTAGCCCTATAAGGCTAACTAACGAAAATATCACGACTTAACCTAACCAATCGTCAAGGGCGTACAGTTGACCTAACGATTGGTTAGGTTAAGTCATGATATTTTCGTTAGTTATTAAAAGGCTAACTAACGAAGGCTGGGGGCCCTGATCTTCAGGTGATCCGAATTAGGTATCACATTCAAATTAACCAGATTAAGTCAGATTTGCCTCTTTTTTAATTAGTCCCAATCTTAATGTTATTGTGAAGACTGTTTCATAGATGACTGTTTTGAACTAACTTATGAACCTAAATTTAACAGTACTTTTATATAGTTTCGGAATTGCCGGGTCCGGACAAAATCCCCCTAGGACAAAAGCCCCAAGGACAAAAGCCCCCTAGGACAAAAGCCCCCTGGACAAATTGCTGGGTAGGGCAAGTCAGGTGTCACATCTAATCTGAAAAGATCAGAAGATATTTAGGTGAAAACTAATATTGACCTATTATGGTAATTGAATGCCCAGTTACGTCAACTGAATGCCCAGTTACGTCAACTGAATGCCCGATTAGGTCAACTGAATGCCCGATTAGGTCAACTGAATGCCCGATTAGGTCAACTGAATGCCCGGTTTGGTCAACTGTACGCCCTTGATGATTGGTTAGGTTAAGTTGTGATATTTTCGTTAGTTTAAACGAAAATGACGAGAGCCAAAATACATAAACTATAAACATAAACTGTAAATAATAAAGAATAAAAATAATCATTAAAAAAATTCTTATTATTATTTTTCCTAGGGGGGCTTTTGTCCTAGGGGGCTTTTGTCCTACACTCCGGAATTGCATATATTGTACATTTTCATTATCATCATCCAATTGTATATAAGATTTTTGGGATCACCTGAAGATCAGGGCCCCCATGTATTCTTGTTTTTTGTTTTACAGTACCAAATATAATAATAAATTAAATTGAATGGCCGGTTAGGTCAACTGTACGCCCTTGACGATTAGTTAGGTTAAGTCGTGATATTTTCGTTAGTTTTAATGAAGATATCATTTGGTAATTGAGGCTGGAGGCCCTGATCTTCAGGTGATCCAATTTTTGTATTTAAATAATTTCTGTGAATATTTATATAATATATGATATATGTGATATAATATGTTATATAATATGTTATGTATGTTGTATAATATATGTGAATATTTACATAACTCGTTAAAGCCTAATTTATTTCTTAGTATTTAAAAATGAGTACATAAAAATAAAAGTTATTGCACGTAAAAACGTAATTGTTGGATAGAATTATTTCATCTTAACTATATTTCAATAATTACAAAATTTAAAAATTCACAATTCAAAAATCTTTATTAAGAAAAGAATAAAAGTGACAGAAATTTACATTTTGTAGATATTTGATATGACATTAATATATTCACAGTACTTTTATTTGAATATGCCCTTGGAAACATTGAAGCTTTTTTAGCAAAATTAATGGCATTTAGTTTATTTATTACGCATACTAATAAGAATATTAATACGAATAAATAGTGTATTACTTACTAAGACACTTAATTTTGATACATATTAAAATAAAATTATTAAAACAATAATGAATATTTGATTACTGGATACGTTTTATGCTTTAACACAAATATTTATCTTAGAATTTTAGAATTTTCTTTTTCAAAATAGTTTAAAATTTTATTTCTATCATAAAAATATGAAGTTATTAAAACCAAGGTAACATAATATGGACATAAATATTGTATGATTGTGTGTGTGTGTGTGTGTAGCTTTTAAAATTTACAAACATCATATCGCTTTTTTCCAACTTTAATTCTAAATATTTATAAGACGAGCGGGAATGTAAACACTTAGAGAAAGCAAAGCAAGCAAAATAAAGCAAAGCAAAGCAAAGCAACCAAGGGATCACCTGAAGATCAGGGCTCCCAGCCTTCTTTAGTTAGCTTTATAAGGCTAACTAACGAAAATATCACGACCTAACCTAACCAATCGTCAAGGGCGTACAGTTGACCTAACGATTGGTTAGGTTAGATCGTGATATTTTCGTTAGTTATCCTTATAAGGGTAACTAGAGCAGGCTGGGGGTCGTGATCTTCAGGTGATCCCAACCAAGCACTGTTACAGACATCCGCGGGTATAACTTTAGTGGTTGATTCTCTTGCATGAACTGAAGTCTTATCAGATTGGCCTTATCGGCTTTGATTCGTCAGCGTTTTTAAAAGACATGTTGTTACATATATTTTTATTTCATAACTGAATAGGTATGTAGAAGTAAAATTATTTTATAGAAATTCCAAGGTCTTTTAAACATATATACATACATACATACATACATACATAATGTGACCCCAGAAAACAAAGGTAAGTTAACTAAACGTTCTTAAAACATTGGGTAAACGACTACTACTTGGAGTTTGGAGGAATTAACGTATTCTAGTAAAGAAAACAATATATCCCCGTTTACATTGCTCTTGAGACAGGTGTGAGAACAGTTTGTTGTTGTCCGGAACAAGGTTCAACAACCTGCAACGTGCAAAGCGTGTGTAACGCAAAGCGTGTGCACCGTAATTTTTCATTCCTTCAACTCGATGCCTCATCATGCAGGAAAATGAAAAGACAAACGTTTCCCCGAGGAAGTACGAATGAACGTATACGAAAAACCTTCTTCAAATAACTCTTCAAAGTGACTTTTATTTATTTGAACGTCTCTAATTTTATTATTCCTTGTTTAATATTTGTTGCACGTTGCGCATTAAATGAAACATTATTAGCATACATTAAATTTAAATTAATACGCGTTAAATTTAAATCAACGTAATTTAAACTTAAATTAACGTACGTTTAATTTAAATTAAAGTAATTTAAACTAAAATTAACAAATTAAGTTTAAATTAACGTGTTTTAAGCTTAAATTAACGTACGTTAAATTGAAATTATAACATACGTTAAATTTCTTAATGTTGTGAAAAGAAATGTTGTGAAAAGAAACCTTCATACATTATTTTTTTTAAAAAGCGCTGCAAAATCTGATAGAGAATAATGCGTCTTTCATAACTAATATCTCTTTTCCTCTACTGAGTTTTACATAATTTTTTCATGAGTCTTCGGGAAATCTAAAAATCAGCTTAAATGGGCAGGATTCTATAAAAAAAATCTTGTACATTATATCATATAATGGTATAGATTTCCAATTTGTATAAGTCTGTTTTGAAGAGAGTCCATGAACGTTTAATTTCATATATATACAGTAGTTAGAGATTGAAAAAAATAAAGAACGTGCATGTATACGGGTTTTATACTCTGCCTTCCGTTCATAAATTTTATAGGGGAGAAGAACAGATAGTGCAATTACGGAGAAAAAATGTTTAGTGATATGAAATAAACTTTAGTTATTGTTACCATATTTTTAGTTAATATATCAATAATAACTAATTTAGTTACAACTATTTGGAGCTATTGAAGAATAGGGACCCCAGTATTCTTTAGTTAGGCTTATAAGGCTAACTAACGAAAATATCACGACCTAACCTAACCAATCGTTAGGTTAACTGTACGCCCTTGACGATTGGTTAGGTTAGGTCATGATATTTTCGTTAGTTAACCTTATAAACTAACTAAAGAAGGCTGGGGTCCCTATTCTTCAATAGCTCCAACTATTTCAGGAGAAAGTGTAGATTACGTCCCCTTGTGGTGCCTAGTGTAGTTTACTTTCCCCTACATTATCCTAGTGTAGTTTGTGTTCCCAACTATGTCCGCGTATACCTAATCAAATAAAACGTTAGAACTAACGAAAATATTACGACTTAACCTAACCAATCGTCAATTTATATATATATATATATATATATATATATATATTATTATATATATATATATATAAAAGGGTACTTCAATAAGTATCCGCACTTTTATTTTAGTGATAATATAGTGTGTGTATATATATAACTCGTAATAACGAGCCAAATTGAGATCTATAGGCTTATTTAGGCTAGCAACAGTATAGGCATATTTAGGCTACTCGTACCTGTCACATATCGTATGAGTAGTGAGCATGGCTGCGCCGCTTTCAATTTGAACTCTGGAAGAACAGAGATCCCTGGTTCGTTTTTTGTGAGCAGAAGGTGTGAAAGGAGCTGAAATTCACACGCATTTATGTGCTCAGTATGGGAATAATGCGTTATCACGGCGAAGTGTGTACGAGTGGATTCAAATGTTCAAGGAAGGTCGGACATGTGTGACAAATGCTCAGCGCTCAGGACGACCGTCAACATCAACCAGTGGTGACAAGCAGGAAGAAGCCAGAACCATGATTTTCGATGACAGAAGATTAACAATAAAAGAAATTGCATCTTCATTAGACATCAGTCAAGGGTCAGCCTATTCGGATAGTTAATGACATTCTTGGCTTTCACAAGGTTTGTGCGAGATGGGTGCTCAAACAGTTGACAGAAGAGCACAAGCGTAATCGTATGGACGTCTGCTCTCGTCTTTTGGCGCAGTATCATAATGAAAATGAAGGTGAAAACTTTTTGGAGCGCATTATCATTGGAGATGAAACCTGAATCCATCACTATGAACCAGAAAGCAAACGACAGAGCATGCAATGGAAGCATCCAAAATCTCCCGTTGCAAGGAAGTTCAAAGCGCAGCCGTCAGCAGGTAAAGTTATGCTAACACTGTTTTGGGATACACGAAGCCCTATCCTTGAACATTATCTAGAGCGTGAAACTACAGTAACAAGTACATCGTATTCTGACATGCTTCGGAATGAGTTAAAGCAAGCAATTCGCACAAAACGGAGAGGGAGATTGTTGGAAGGTGTTATTCTGTTACACGACAATGCGCACCCTCATACCGCTGCACAGACTAGAAAATGCCTTCAAGAACTTAAATTCGAAGTTCTCGACCATCCAGCCTACAGTCCAGACCTGACACCTTCGGATGTTTACCTGTTTGGACCACTAAAAGACGCTTTGAGAGGTCAGCGATTCCAAGGCGATGATGACCTGAAGGAGGCGGTGCATGACTGGCTACGCACAGAGCCAAAAACATTCTTTTGTGATGGCATTAGGAAGCTTGTAGATCGCTGGACTAAGTGTATTGAGAAACAGGGAGACTATGTTGAGAAATGATGTGTTTATAATCTATCAGATGTGAAAATAAAATTGTGAAAATAAAAAGTGCGGATACTTATTGAATTACCGTCGTGTGTATATGAGG
Organism: Bathynomus jamesi; assembly: GCA_023014485.1. Lineage (NCBI taxonomy): Eukaryota > Metazoa > Arthropoda > Malacostraca > Isopoda > Cirolanidae > Bathynomus > Bathynomus jamesi. The sequence continues at coordinate 1,680,910 of JAJOZX010000256.1, read as the reverse complement.
TAGCCCCAGAAAAACGCCTTGAGATTTGAACATCAATAACTTCAAAAGTATACAGTTCACACTTCCAAAATTCACATAACTTTTACGTCAATCTATTAGTAACCCATCATAAAACTTTCAGACCTTTATATAAAATACTTTTTCCACAGCTGAGGCAGCAATGAGGTATGGTGGAAAAAACGAATATCATAAACTGAAAATTTTTTATTATTCACATCTTATCAACAAATATGATCAATATGCCCACCGTCCTGCTTACAAACTAATCTTAACCTTTTCTTCCATGACATGATACATCTGATTTCTGCTAATGTTATTTTGTCCCAACATTCGAGTATTTTTTCTTTAATTACATTTCTGTAAACTTTTCTGTTTGGCCTTCATAAATCTTTCCTGCTAGAGTGTTCCATATGCAATAATCTATGGGATTGCAATCAGGTGATTGCGGGGACCGGTCGTTTTCTCCAATGAAGTTGACTACATTCTGTTGTAGATAATCCTGTGCGAACTTGCTAGTATGAGCTGTAGCACCATCTTGTCGGAGTATAAAATCGTTTCCATAATACAGACGCCGACAATCAGGCAAAAGATTCTCCTCTAAGAGATTTACATAGGTTTCTGAATTAATTTTTTTATTTTCTGAAATGAAATGAATTTTCGTCTTTCCATTCCACGATACACCTACTAACACCATGATTTTTTTTTAAAACCGACTTGTCTGGTGGTAAAGTCTTGATGGAGGAATGTCTTTCTTACGCCGACCATAAACAACATCATTCGGAGAGTTTCGAGCAATCTCGATGATGAAATGTTTTTCATCTGTAAAAACTATTTTTTGTAACATCATTGGACGAAAATCTATCAAGCAATTTTCTACAACGAATTTTTCTTTTAGCTCTTCCATTGCTGTCACGTCTTGAAACACGGATCATTTTAAATGCTTTAAGTCCTACCGTTCTCTGCATTCTTTGTATGGAACTTCGACTGATACCTAAATTTCTTGCAATTTTCCTCTGAGAGCAGTGTGACCCAGGTCGATCCTCTTGAGATAGGCTCATCGTTTCGATCATTGCTATATTGTCTTGAGTGTAAACTCTTTTAGGCCTACCGCTTTCACGCTTCCGTGCCGTCGAATCGGTTGTTTTAAGTTTTTTAATTATTTTATTCACAGACATAACATTACAAGTTATTCCTGGAAATTCCCTAAAAATTCTTGCCCCAGTCCATCTTTTTTCCAAGAAACACTTTTCAATCACCGCTTTTGCTTTGTTAGTTAGAACCATAATTTGAAGGGTAAGTTTAAAAAACAGTATTTAAGATGGATGTAGCCTATATCATCTGACGTTTTTCAGAGACTAACAGATTATCCATAGGCTAAGGAAACTACTACAAGTCTTAGAATAGTTGCCAGATACAGCTATACACATTTAGGATTTAGGATATTTGTTTTTTTCACCATACCTCATTGTTCCATCAGTTGTGGAAAAAGTATTTTATGTAGAGGTCTAAAATTTTTATGATGGCTTAGTAATAGATTGAGGTAAAAGTTTTGTAAATTTTGGAAGTGTGAACTGCATATTTTCGAAGTTATTGATGTTCAAATCTCAAGACGTTTTTTTTGGGCCACCCAATTATATATATATAATATATATATATATATATATATATATATAGGGCGTCCCAAAAAAATGTATACACACTTTAACAGCTGATAGCTCAATTGATGTTTCTTTCTTTCCAAGTTAAACCCATTAGAATTAATAATGGCAGTCAGACTAAGCTTTGAACAAAGGAAATTCATTCTAAAATGCTACTGGAAGTGTGAAAACGCAGTTGAAGTGCAAAGACAGTTTAGGAGGGAGTTTCAAACAGATCCACCAACGCGACTTACCATCACTCGAATTAGAGATAAGTTTGAAGCCGATGGAACTGTTCAGAATGTCCACAAGAAGCGTTCCGGAAGACCACGGACATCGACAAGCCCCACAAAGCAAGAAAGAGTACTGGAAACGTATCACCAAAGTCCAAGAAAATCTGTGCGGCAAGCGAGTCGTGAGGTAGGAATTTCAGAATCGTCTGTCCAACGCATTTTGAAGCGCTGTCAATGGAAAAGTTACATTCCAAGATTAGTCTATGCTATTAATGAAGATGATGATCCGGACCGAAGAGTGGAGTATTGCGAGTGGTACTTGGCACGATGTGGATGTGGATTGGACGAAGGGGTTTCGTAGAATACCCTCCGCGTTCACCAGACCTCACACCACTAGACTTTTTTTTATGGGGATACTTAAAAGACAAAGTCTACGCTATAAAACCTGCAACAGTCGCTGAATTGAGAGCAGCCATTGAACGAGAATGCACACAAATACCAAACGAAATGTTTCGTGATGTTTGCGATTCCATTGCTTCGCGTTATCAGCAGTGCCTGGACCAGAACGGACGTCAGTTTGGAAACAGGCGTTGACAAAACAATTAAATAATGTCTCTAGATTCTATTACATTTTGAAAATGAAATGTATTTTAATAAACACTGCCTTTATAATTATTTAAAGTGTGTATACATTTTTTGGGACGCCCTGTATATATATATATATATATATATATATATATATATAAATTGAAGATTGGTTAGGTTAAGTCGTAATATTTTCGTTAGTTTAACGTTTTATTTGGTGGATTCATTTAAAAAATGTCTCCTAGAGATCCTAATGTAGTTTACATTCCCCAACTTTGACCTAGTGTAGTTTGTGTCCCCATTTGCGTCAGGAGGACGTAAACTACACTTGCTCCCTATTTTAGTTACTTGTAATACGTGCTAGTAATAATTGCAAAATTTTCTGTTTAACAAAAACTAAAAAGAGGGTTGTGTACACGGTGGCCCATAATTCCCAATCTCTTATAATTAAAGCGAAAATACAAAAAATAAAACAAAGTAAAAAGTTTATAATAAGTTTAGAAATATTTATTGGTTATTCAAAGTGGAAAATATAACCATCTTGACAAATATTCTTTCCTTAGTAATCGATTATGTCAGTGTGAGCTTCGCTAAATGGATTTTCGCTATAATTATAACCGATTGGGACTTATGGGCTGCCCTGTATTTTAGTTGTCAACGATGTACCTGTTTCGCAGATTCTTCCTTTTCAGCAAAACCTATGATGTAGATTTAAGAGAAAATTGTATAGAGAGCAAATAAATTTTTTGTGTTAATTTTAATTTTTATAATTAGCTTTGTCGTGATGGTTTCAAAAATAGGTAAGAATTTACTCTCGCTCGTTACAAGCACAATTATCTTTCTATATTTTGCTTTCAAGTACGCCAAGCTTTTAAGAAAGTATTAGCTTTGTAATCCTCCACACACACACACACACACCTCAGGAGAGAGAGAGAGAGAGAGAGAGAGAGAGAGAAAGAGAGAGAGAGAGAGAATATATTTCACTGAATTGTATAAATCTTTTGTCAGTAACTTCTTCATTGCTTAAACTTTTCGAATGCAACGGCTTCAACTCAAATTCCAAAAGTTATTCACAGCAATTTCACTTAATATACTCCCAACATTTGCTATTAATGTATTGACACCCTCAATTTGTAAGACTACCGAAAAGATAAGATTAGATAAGAAGGGTGTTCTTGATTTGATATCTATGCAGCTATTTAGTTGGATCTATACCCATTTTGTCAACAAGACCAAACGATTGATACTCTAAAAACCTAACCTAACCTAACTTAGCGTAACCTAATTTAACCTAACCTAACTTAATCTAACCTAATAATAACTTGTCGATAGAATGTCAAGTCGATCAGATGTCATAAGGTCGATTTACAGGTGAAAGACACATTTTAAGGTCTTTGGTGTAACTTCCCTTACGTCGTAGCTTTCCAGTAAAGTCAGGATGAATAAGATGAACGCACTGCACCTTCTGTCTCTTGAAGATGTGGAATTATTAATTTAATTTTAAATTATAAATAAAAATTAACTGACAAAATATGCTTTGTACGAAGCCTGTTTGTTTACAAGTAGATAAGGAGATTAGATGAAATGATGAATTTTATATATATATATATATATATATATATATATAATCATGCGGGTTGCTTCTACAGAGCTTCAATTTAATATTTAGGAGAAATCCAATGACAAGGAGAAATGTAAATGCCATGAAAAGTCTTCTTTAATGCGCAACGTTTCGAGCAATACGCTCATCTTCAGGCTGTTTAATAACAATGTGAAATTAAAATCAATATTGAATGAAAAACAAGACAGAAAATTTCTATAACCATTCATAAAGGCAAAATTTAAAAGACTGAGAAAAGAGGGTTAAATTCTAAGTTATACAGATTTACATATAAAAATTAAGAAGCTATTTTTAAATACATATAGTAAATGTGAAATTAATACACTGGAAAAATTAACAATAGTACACTGGAATAATGAAACTAACTAACCTTTCACTGCAGTTTCCGAGGCTAACTGATTTAAGCAGAGGCAATACGGAAAAACAAGAGATGGCGAGGGCGATTGGGGAAGGGGGGATTATAAGGACTCCTCAGCCGTCCCCCTAAATTTGCTATAATCCCTCCTCCTTCCCCAATTCCTTATAATCCCCCCTTCCCCAATCGCCCTCGCCATCTCTTGTTTTCCCGTATTGCCTCTGCTTAAATCAGTTAGCCTCGGAAACTGCAGTGAAAGGTTAGTTAGTTTCATTATTCCAGTGTACTATTGTTAATTTTTCCAGTGTATTAATTTCACATTTACTATATGTATTTAAAAATAGCTTCTTAATTTTTATATGTAAATCTGTATAACTTAGAATTTAACCCTCTTTTCTCAGTCTTTTAAAATTTGCCTTTATGAATAGGTTATAGAAATTTTCTGTCTTGTTTTTCATTCAATATTGATTTTAATTTCACATTGTTATTAAACAGCCTGAAGATGAGCGTATTGCTCGAAACGTTGCGCATTAAAGAAGACTTTTCATGGCATTTACATTTCTCCTTGTCATTGGATTTCTCCTAAATATTATATATATATATATATATATAAAGGGTGGGCCGAAAGTCTGGATCCATAGGAAAATATTTATTTTAATACATAAATTACAACAAATGGTAAATACTTAAAATGAATATCAACTTTAACTCGTAAATGCGTATCCGTGATACTTTACAGTAGTTCGTACTCCAGTATAAATACTCAAATACTTTTTTTATTTCAGCCCAGAAATGGCTTCGAATCTAACAACAGAAAACCGGGTAGAACTTGTGCTCATGTATGCAAGACAGGGCGCTACACACAGAGAAGTTGCTACCGAATTCAATAGAAATCATCCTGATAAGCATCCAGTAACACATGCGACTGTTGGCAAGTTGTTTAAACGTTTCAAAGAAACAGGAAGTGTACATGATCGACGGCGTTCTGGTCGTCCAAAAAAAACTGCAACTGATGAAAATACCTCTGCAATGGTATGTGAAACTTTAACGAATAGTCCAGTAAAGTCAACAAGAAGATTATCAAATGAAACACGCATCTCGAGAACGTCAATTCGAAGAATTATTAAAAATCATAAATTCCATCCCTAAGTGTCTCAATGTCAGAGGCCGCCAATTTGAGCATTTGTTATAATTTGTTGTTTATACTGGAGTACGAACCACTGTACAGTATCACGGATACGCATTTACGAGTTAAAGTTGATATTCATTTTAAGTATTTACCATTTGTTGTAATTTATGTATTAAAATAAATATTTTCCTATGGATCCAGACTTTCGGCCCACCCTGTGTATATATATATATATATATATATATATATATATATATATATATATCGTAAAGAACGACGCTTGTATAGGAGATATTCCGCGCAAGACGAGAGAGAGAGAGAACGAAACAAATGAAAAATGAGGTAACCACCCGGGAATCGAACCCGGGATCTTCCGATTGCCGGTCAGATGCGATACCATTACACCATGGGCCTCACTCTTCCAAATGCCGTAATTCTTCTACATACTCGCAGAAACCAATGCCCCAAGGGGGCACCTCCCGCATGCCGTAACATTATATACATTTAACTGCAAAGAACACGCAGTATAAATAACGTAAAGAACGACGCTTGTATAGGAGATATTCCGCGCAAGACGAGAGAGAGAGAACGAAACAAATGAAAAAATGAGGTAACCACCCGGGAATCGAACCCGGGATCTTCCGATTGCCGGTCAGATGCGATACCATTACACCATGGGCCTCACTCTTCCAAATGCCGTAATTCTTCTATATACTCGCAGAAACCAATGCCCCAAGGGGGCACCTCCCGCATGCCGTAACATTATATACATTTAACTGCAAAGAACACGCAGTATAAATAACGTAAAGAACGACGCTTGTATAGGAGATATTCCGCGCAAGACGAGAGAGAGAGAACGAAACAAATGAAAAAATGAGGTAACCACCCGGGAATCGAACCCGGGATCTTCCGATTGCCGGTCAGATGCGATACCATTACACCATGGGCCTCACTCTTCCAAATGCCGTAATTCTTCTACATACTCGCAGAAACCAATGCCCCAAGGGGGCACCTCCCGCATGCCGTAACATTATATACATTTAACTGCAAAGAACACGCAGTCGTTCTTTACGTTATTTATACTGCGTGTTCTTTGCAGTTAAATGTATATAATGTTACGGCATGCGAGGGGTGCCCCCTTGGGGCATTGGTTTCTGCGAGTATGTAGAAGAATTACGGCATTTGGAAGAGTGAGGCCCATGGTGTAATGGTATCGCATCTGACCGGCAATCGGAAGATCCCGGGTTCGATTCCCGGGTGGTTACCTCATTTTTTCATTTGTTTCGTTCTCTCTCTCTCGTCTTGCGCGGAATATCTCCTATACAAGCGTCGTTCTTTACGTTATTTATACTGCGTGTTCTTTGCAGTTATATATATATATATATATATATATATATATAGGTGCTGGTTAAGTGTGCGGTCTACCTACGATTGGTTAGGTTTAATCATGATATTTTCGTTAAAACTAACGAAAATATCATGACTAAACCTAACCAATCGTCAAGGGCGATTGACAATGGGATGTAAACAAACAATTAGTAAACAAGATAAAAAGCTATAATTAAAAGGTAGACCGCCGAATCGTAGGTAGACCGCACACTTAACCAGCACCTATATATATATATATATATATAATATATAAGTAATTAGGAATAGAGACAGAGACACGAGGATATGCTAGAATATGTATATTGACTAAAATATGTATATTGATAAACACAGAGATATTACTGAACTGAGGCAGTTCTTAAGGTATCGCTTAAAGTCTTTCCTGAATACACGCAGGAAAGACTTTAAGCGGTTTATATCACTCAAACAATAATTTCTGTCATTTCCTTCACTCGTTTCGAATAACATCTTGAACTGCAGTTGAAAATAGTTTATCTCTTGAAAAACATGGGGAAAAACGTTCTTTACGTAAAGTTTTCACGTCCTACAACGGCATATTTAGATAAGACTACTTTAACTGCATTACTTGCAACTATCATAAATACAGAATTGAGCATAAATGCCAATATTCTTTGAATCTATTAAGGATGTGACGTTTCGCAACGTCATGTAATAAGTTCTTTCTGAATAAAGGTTATTTGTTTTCGCTTGTTAACATCAATTTCAGTCTAAGCAAATCATGACACATCAATGAGAACAAATGTCAAAGCTCATCAATGTAATGCCAGAACATGTGTCAGTTTTACACACTGTAAAGGGGAAAGGGAAAGCAACACGATTCTAAATATATTGATTCAATGTATCTGTTATTATTTATTGCCCTCAATTTTTACTGTTACTATTATTATTATTATTATTATTATTATTAAGGGCACTATTACTATAGTTAACTATGTCCTTCTAATTATTTAAACAAAAGTTTCCATAAACAACATATCTGATCTCAACTAACCAGAATTTATGAATTTCTTTTAACTAATTTATTTTGTATTATGTTAATTATCATTTATTATTTAATAAAATAATAATAATGTTTTATGAAATAATGATAGACGTATAAAATTAATGTAATTTTGTTAAACAATATGCTAGTTATTTCTCTAAATTTACATCATCTCTTTATTGCTATTATTACTATTATTATTATCATTATTATTATTATTATTATTACTGATGATAATAATTTCTTGATATTTCACTTACCTTTCATAATAAATGAAGTGAATCCCATTTATACGTAACAGAGCGTACAGACTTAATAAGCGCAGTGGCACGGTAGCTAACTTTTAATGGATATACCGAGCTTAGACGTCAGATTAAAAGATCTGTTAGGAATGCTAAGCGTAATTTTGAGATACTTGTAGCTGTGGATAGTAGTAAACATAATCCGAAAAAGTTTTTTGACTACGTCATAATCGTAAGCCGATGAAAGATAACATGGGCCGTCTAGTGGACGCTAACGGCGCTTTGGCTTCCGACGTTCAGGCAATGGCGGGTATTTTTAAACAACTTTTTTTGCGACAGTTGTTTTTACCATAGAAAACGTAAATAACTATATATATATATATATATATAATATATACAGTATATATATATATATAATTTCAAATCGTTGTCCAATAAAATAAAAAAGATAAAAAATGTATTGATTACACTAGGCAACAAATTTCAACTTTTTTTTTGTTACAGACACGTGAACTACTGATTCCTACTAAAGCGCTGATGCTGATTTCAGATCTGATATCAAAATTTCTCTATCACGTCCAGATTTTGTGTAACCGAAAACCCCTATTTTTCATTTTTTTTCTCACCCGCTTCTACTGTATTACGAAAGCCGTCTAAGCTACTTTTCCGTGCCACGTTTTATGTTAAGCATACTTAAATAATTAGTGAACAGGGATGTCTTTCCTCCTTTATTCTAGCTTAAGACAGACAGCGGAATTCCGCTGGCGGAGTTACCACCCCTGCGCCCAACCATCCACCCAAAGCGCGTTAGTATTTTGTTGTTACTACTGAAAGGCAAATTCCTGTTCTTAAGTGAAACTTTGGTGTGTCCTCTTCCTTTGTCGCTTGTAGGATGACGAGCTCTCCTTCTGCAGGAACCAACAATAATCTCCCATCATATTTGGGTTGAAATTACCTTAGTATCTGTTTTCCATAACTGAGATCTGTTGGTGGAAGCGCTCACCATGCTCGTCACTTACAGCCCCAAGGTTGGCCGGGAAGAAGTCAAGATGAGAATGTAAAAAATGAATTTTCAAAGACATTCTGCATCCCATTATTTCATAAGATTTAAGCATGTTTTCTGCGAGTTTATGGTGGTTTTCAGCTTTGTGGTTTCCACGAAAATGTTTGACAACTTCAACGAAAGATGTCCATGCTCCTAGTTCATTCTCATTTAGGTTAGATGGAAACGATGAGTCGTGGATGACACTGCGGATCTGTGGTCCAGTGAAAACTCCAGCTTCTAGCTTAGCATCTGTCAATATTCCTTTGAATTTATCCTTTAAATATTGGAAACCACTACCTTGATGATCCATACCCTTCACGAAATTTTTCATAAGGCCAAGTTTAATGTGAAGTGGTGGAAGATGTACTTTCTGAGGGTCAATAAGTGCTGGGTGTTTCACATTGTATTTACCAACAACATGTTCAGTTCTAGATGGCCAATCATGTTTTTTGTAGTGGTTCTTGTCATCTCTGCTGTTCCATAGACACAAAAAGCACATATGCTTTGTGTAGCCCAACTGTAACCCAAGAAGTAATGATACAACTTTAAGGTCGCCACAAATATTCCATGTGTGGTCCTTATATTTGATGAGTCTTAGCAGCAGTTTCATCGATTCATAAGTCTCATTAAGGCCAGTGGCATGTGCTACAGGTATTGAAGGTTTTTCATTGCCGTTGTGCAGTAATACAGCTTTAAGGCTAGCTTTACTAGAGTCAATGAACAGTCTCCATTCCTTTGGATCATAGCGACAGCCAATCCCTTGCATCAGACCACTGATATCGTGGCAGAAACAAACGTTTTCTTCCTGTAAGTAAAATGATGAAAACTGCAAATGGCGATGGCGGAAATGGGAAACTTTGGTGTTTGGTTGGAGAAGATTAAAGTCTTGAAGTCTTGAACCAAGCAACTCTGCCTTTTCTTTTGGTAATTCCAAATCGCGCACTAAGTCATTTAACTCCGCTTGACTTAACAAATGTGGGGAAATATTTGCATCTGGAACATATATGCCATCTTTCCCTGTTTCTATATCACTAGCAGAATCTTCAGATGAACTGCTGTCTGTTATCGTTGCTGGTGGAACTGGTGGTGGATTTGTTTCATCATGTGGTACTGGTTTCATTGCTGATTCGCAGTTTGGGTACGTGATCTTTGATTTGTTTTTCTTTGTGAAACCAGCAATCTTTGTCAAACAAAAATAACAATCATTGAAGTGATTTTTCGGCTGACGCCAAACCATGGGGACTGAGAACGGTATAGCTTTTCTTTTACCATTCATCCAAGCTATTAACATTGCATTGCACTGTGCACAGCAAATATGTGGTGCCCAGTCCCTCTGTTGGTCTCCTAACTTACAGTCAAAATAACACTTGTAGGCAAGTTTAATCTTTGTTGTTATGTTTCTACGTTGTGGCTTAGGTGTATATTGTCCACAGACAAAGCAGAAGTTGTCTGGGTGATTTACACAAGCACGTCTATTTGATGCCATTTTAAATTACCATACAATATCTGAAAAACGTAGAAAGTAATTATTACGATGTGCAAAATAAAAAGAAATACACACCGTAGTACAAAACAAATGCTATAAAAACAACTCGGGATAAATTTTATTTATCAAAATTGTTCGAATTTGTATATAGTTGGCAAAAAAAATTGCTTTAACCTTGAAAAGCAAGTTTCATATTATTGGCATTAAGCCGATTAAAAACCAAAATCTGGACGTGGTAGAAAATTTTACTAAAAGTGATTTGCATTTTACACAAAATCTAGACGTGATAGAAAAAATCTAATTATAGATTTGAAATCAGCATACCGAAATTAGCTAGGAGCACCTATTTGGTCTTCTGTAACAAAATCTTTGTTGCCTAGTGTTATCAAATAACTTTCATTACTTTTATAATTACGATGAAAATTCCTTTCTAATTAAAATTGAAAGGAAAATACTGTTTGAATTTAGTAATTAATTATTTGGATTACTTTGTTCTCGTTACTTTTCATACAAATGGAATATACAAATGTAATTATTAAAATACGACGATTGTAACGTGTGTGTGTATATATATATATATATATATATATATATATATATATACACACACGCGAACAGGAAATAATTCTTGCGAGTACTTTAGAGTTTATTAAAATTTCTCAGAGAATGACATAAAGATAAATAACTTATATAGAATCAATATAAAACTAATATATATAAAAAATAAAGGATCAAGTAAAGATAAGCACCCCCAACCTTTTTTAGTTAACTTTATAAGGCTAACTAACGAAAATATCACGACTTAACCTAACCAATCGTTATGTCAACTGTACGCCCTTGACGATTGGTTAGGTTAGGTCGTAATATTTTCGTTAGTTAGCCTTATAAAGCTAACTAAAAAAGGTTGGGGGTGCTTATCTTTACTTGATCCAAAATAAAAATGTGAAAAAACAAATTTGGAACCCCAAGTGAAAACATAATTCCTTTAGCTGATAACAGAATATCGTTGAATTTCCATAATTTCAGGAATAATACTGAAGTTTTTGTTAATAAAAGCAGACCAGAAAATATTTCTATCACTTACATTATTTTTTATATTTAACATTTTTGTATAAGTCCAATTAATAATAATTATGATCACTATTACTTATAATTAGTGGTGTACCAATTAATCGGCATCGGCACCGGCAGAATCGGCAATTTTTTGTACATCAGCATCGGCCAAATTTAGCCGATTCTCTCATCGATTCTCTGAAATTTTAAAATTTTCATCACAAAACAAAATCTACATTTATAGAAAATAATACTATTTATGGTAATTTGTACTCATTTCGAAGTGTAATTATCATATATAAAAATATTTTACATTCACGAAAAAGGCAAATCTTAATAAATTAAGTTGCCCATAAATTTACATTTTCTGTAAGTAGCTAATCTTTAAATATTATAAACTATTGTAATCTCCTACTCAGCATTAACAATAATTCTATATTAAGTTGTACTTTATAATTTATATATTAGGACCAGTATACTTCAATATGTGTAGAAGTCGGGGTCAGTATAAGGCGGCCATAAGGCGATGTAAACAGGAAGAAGAGTCTATTCGAGCATCAAAAGCCTGTGAAGCTCGCATAAATAGTTACCGAACCAACGCGCGGTGATAATATTTTAGATTTGGTGATGACGAATGGCGAGAATATAGTCGAAGGTTTAGAAGTAGGCGAGAGTTTAGGATGTAGTGATCATCAAATTCTTAGGTTTAAGTTATTGATAGAAAACACTAAGGCTAGTAACGTAATAGGAGTCCCTGATTTTCGTAGGGCTAATTTTGATAGTTTTGCGGATAGGATGAGAGTAGTGGACTGGGATAACTTATTTATGGGTAATGACACAAATTTGCATTGGGTGGCGTTTAGAGAAAGTTTTAGGAATATTGAAAGGGAATTTATTCCTCGTAGGCCCAAGCGCGCTAGAAATCATGTTAGGCCCAAGTGGTGGACTAGGGAAATAGGCGAGTTCATAAACGAGCGTAATAGAGCGAGACTTAATAAGCGCACTGGCACGGCAGCTAACTTTAATAGATATATCGAGCTTAGACGTCAGGTTAAAAGATCAGTTAGGAATGCTAAGCGTAATTTAGAGATACTTATAGCTGCGGATAGTAAACATAATCCAAAAAAGTTTTTTGAATACATAAATAATCGTAAGCCGGTAAAAGATAACATAGGCCCTCTAGTGGATGTTAATGGCGCTTTGGCTTCTGACCCTCAGGCGATGGCGGGTATTTTCAATAACTTTTTTGCGACAGTTTTTACCGTAGAAGACGTAAATAATGTCCCCGACGTGGACGATATCGTTCCATTTAGTAGCGAGACTATTTTGGATGAAATAACTGTTTACGAGGGTGAGATTGCGCATTATATCGATAGGCTAAAAGTTAGCAAGGCTCCAGGCCCTGACGCTTTTTATCCCAGACATTTGAAAGATTTGAAAGACGTTATCGTAGACCCCTTAACGAAGATTTTTAATCAGTCATTCGAAACGGGGATTATTCCTGAAGACTTCAAATTAGCTAACGTCACGCCTATTTTTAAAAAAGGCGACCGCGCAGTTGCTAGCAATTATAGGCCCATTAGCTTAATGTCAATTGTCGGTAAACTTTTGGAATCCGTAGTTAGGGATCGTATCATCGATCACTTAGAAAGTAGAGATTTGATTAATAGTAGTCAGCATGGGTTTCGACGCCATAGGTCTTGTTTAACTAATTTGTTAGAATTTTATAACGAAATAGTGCGCGAATACGATAGGCATAGAGCGGCTGACGTTATTTATTTAGATTTTAAAAAGGCGTTCGATACAGTTCCGCATAGGAGATTAATTGCGAAGGTCAAAGCGCAAGGTGTACGCGGTCAGGTAGCTAACTGGTTAGAAGAATGGCTTCGTGCTAGGAGGCAGAAGGTCGTAGTTAATGGTAGTGAATCGGGGTGGTTGGATGTAGGTAGCGGTGTCCCACAGGGTTCAGTGTCAGGCCCATTGCTATTCGTAATTTACATTAACGACATAGATGTAGGATTGACTAGTAACGTGTCAAAATTCGCGGACGATACTAAAATAGGCGGTAAGGTTGTTAACGAGACGATAGAAATAGGCTCCAAGACGATGTACATAGGATTATGGAGTGGACGGATAAGTGGCAGATGCAATTTAACGGAGACAAATGTAAAGTTTTGCATATAGGTTCTCGTAACAATAATTACACGTACACGATGGGTGATAGGGAGTCAGCGAGCGTTGACGAGGAAGTAGATTTAGGCGTACGCATATCTAAGGATTTAAAGGTTAGGAACCAGTGCCTGGAGTCTTGCGCAAAAGATAATAGGATGTTAGGCTTCATAGCGCGTAATTTCGAATTTAAATCGAAGGATATTATATTGCCCCTTTACAAGTCCCTAGTCAGGCCTCATTTAGAATATGCAGTTCAGTTTTGGTGCCCTTACTTGCGTGAGGATATTGATAGGTTAGAAAGGGTTCAGCGTCGTGCCACGAAACTGATTCCGTCATTGCGCAACAGGCCTTATGAAGATAGGATTAGAGAATTAGACCTGTATTCACTCGAAACTAGGAGATTAAGGGGGGAGCTTATTGAAGTTTCCAAATCGTTAATAACATCGATAACGTAAATTTTGACAAATTGTTCACTTTCGATAATAATAATACTCGTAATAACGGATTTAAGTTGCGTGGCAGACGTTTCATCACCAATATCGCTAAAAACTTCTTTACGTTTAAAGTAACTGATAAATGGAATAATCTTCCTGCGTCAGTCGTGAACTCTACCAGCGTTAATATGTTTAAGAACCGTTTAGATAGGCATTTTAAAAATATTAACGTTGTTTAATATAATAATAAAACAATCCACCTTCTCCCTCTCAGCCTCCCCCTTTTCCCTCGCAGCCTCCCCCTTTTCCCTCGCAGCCTCCCCTTTTCCCTCTCAGCCTCCCCCTTTTCCCTCTCAGCCTCACCCTTTTCCCTCTCAGCCTCACTCTTTTCCCTCTCAGCCTCACTCTTTTCCCTCTCAGCCTCACCCTTTTCCCTCTCAGCCTCACCCTTTTCCCTCTCAGCCTCACCCTTTTCCCTCTCCCTCGTTAAAATTATTAACGTTGTTTAATATAATAAAACAATTAGCAACAGGAGCTCTAGAGGCGGTGATCGAGGATGAGTCTGTTGACAATAATGCCAGCTTGTGACACATGCCAGTGTGATGCCAGCAAAAAAAAAAAAAAAAAAAAATTAGAATAACACGATCGTAGATGTAGCTCGTAGCGTAAACTAACCCACTTTTTGTTTTACTTTACCTACTTTTTTTTTTTCCTTCTTATCCTCTCCTTACTTGCATATCTGTAGTTTGCATGGTATGATAGTGAGTTAAGACTGTGTTTGCATGGTTTGTAAGCGTTCTTATTTTACTTCTTTTCATCTTTCACCCCTTTCCTATTCTCTCCGACTATTTTTCTGACTTGTCGGCAGTGGCCGGGGGATGATGATGGGGAGTCTTTTTTCTCTTTTTCTGAGTGAAAGTTAAACCATGAGTGATAGGTGTTGCTACTTAATTAACCCCTTATTCTCTTCTCTTAACCTCCTACTCTTTCCTTTCTCTCGGGCTAACCTTAGAGTGGATCTTAGGGTCTTTGTTAGCCTTAGCTTCTGTAGATCTTCTGTAGAAATAACTATAATAAAAAATTTTGGAAATTTGTTAAGAATCAAACGGGTGTTAAAAATGTCTTTCCTCCGACAATCGATGGGGTCGGGGGAGGATGAAATTGCAAAGCTGTGGAAAAACCACTATTCTAACATTCTTAACAGTGTGAGTAGGGATAATCTTAAGATAGATTGCAGCGAAACGATTGTGGGAGGGACAAGGGAAAATACTTTGATATCATTTTCTGAAGTAAAGAGGTTAATTAAAGAGTTAAAGACTGGTTCTGCGTCAGGGTAGATGACTTATAGAATGAGCACTTAAAATATACAAATGATGTAGTATGTCTGCATATATCATTGCTCCTATCAGCCATGCTTGCTCATAGCTATATTCAGAGGCGTACCAATACTTTTTGCCGCTCGGGGCGAAAATGCCAACGCCCCCCCCCTGCAACAATTTTCAATTTTAAAAACAATTCCTTTACAAAAATACACTTCTAAACAAAACTTTTATTGGAAGAAAAACTTAAATAAAGCAACTTCAATTTTAACAATACTACATAATGTACCGTACATAATACACTACATAATTTTAACAATAACTATATAATGTATAATGCCTAGTTAAATTTTCGGACTTTCATAACAGAAAATTCATGAATGATTTTTTCTATGTCCATTGTCTCTGCAACTTCGCGTTCAATTGAAATAATCGCCAAATTGCTCAGTCTAGATTGACTTATAGTTGACCTTAGGTAAGTTTTTATAAGTTTCAGTTTCGAGAAACTTCGTTCGCAACTTGCCATGGACATGCATGTAGTTAGACAGATCCGGAGGGCAATTGTTATATGAGGCAAAGATTCCACTAGATCCCATTTAACGATCCAGTGAAGTAGTTTTAACATATCCCAGTTCTTTGGATCATCGTCGACGCTTATGCTTTCGAAACTGAGCAAATGTCTGCGCAAACGCTTTATTTCTTCCAGTAGACTTCCTGGATTAATGTCATTGTAGATGGAAGAGAAATTATTGACCTTGGTATTAATTTCTTCATCTTTGGACTGATTCAAAAGGTACGAAGGAGACAGAAATTCAAAGCGATCATTCATGTTTTTAAGACAAACTGTGCGTTTTTCAATTTCTGCTAATAAACGATCCATGATTTCAAAAAATTCTCTGCGTACATCCTCTTGCACGGTCAATCCAGCATCACGAGCTTGCTCTCCAGGCATTCTTCTCCGTCTCCTGACTCTGCGGTCTATACTGATATCCATTTCATTACAGAACTCTTCGGCGGCATCTGCAGCGTTTGATACTACTGCCTCTCGTTCATTAGTTAAAAACACGGATAAAGAGTTCATTTTTAATGCACACTGGTCCAAAGCAAGTCCCTTTCTTTGAAAATATAGCTGAGCATCATTGATTTCTTTCAGCACTGCATCCCAGAAAAATAAGTACACAATGAATATGTATGACATGATGGAGGTCAACAGAGCTTCAGCATCGCCCTTTGTGTCCAGATTTTCGGAGACCCCTTCACTCAGTTCTTCCAAGGCACTAACAACGTGAGTCAAGTTCTTCTTAAGACTAGAAACAGCATCATATGGACTGTTTTCATGTTCAGGTACTCTTGGATTCAGTTTCCTCCAGGCAAAAAATCCTTCTTCTTTTCCAAATGCACTGGAGATGTTGTTGAAGAGACGACAGCAAAAGCAATGCAAGCTACATTTTGAAGGTGAGAAGATTAGCCATGACCTTTCAATTTTTTCGCCATTTTCCAAAGTTTTGAAATACCAAACTTTTGACATTGACCTATTGTTTGAATCAGCTGGAAAGGGTCCATTCATGTTTTTCAAATGTGATGGTCCACGTTTAATGAGTTCGATTCTCAAATTGTCCGTCATTGGAACGGGCCAGTTGCCAGAATCGTTAAACAGACTCTGTGGGTGATGGGTGGGTGGGTGACTTTGTGATGTAGATGAGGGTTGATCCTGATTATTTGGGGGTTCACTTGAAGTTGCCGCTTGAACATCTATCTCTAAAGATATATCACATTGCGGTTGATCTCCTTGCTTTCCAGAAGGCGCTGAAGGTGTGTCTGAGAATCCCATTAACTGATGAAATTGCTTAGCAGCACGCTTGCCTTCCTCCTCTTTTTTTTCGCGAAGATTCTTGTATGCAGCACCACTCAGTCTCTGTCGTTTGCTCATGTTTTCAAATTCAGTAGGGTATCTGCAAAATAAAACAACCATTAATTATTAACATCATCAAAGCTCAAAGAATGCAAAGCCTAACCTAAATAATATAGGGAAAGTCTGAAAAATAGGGCTGGCAACCTTTCCGATGTGAAAATTTAACGCAACTATTTGTGGAAATAGTGGCATTGAGGTGGCATATATAGCATTTAATGATGATTTTTCATCAAAACCATGGATATTTTGTACACAAATAACGCGCGACAATGATGAAATATAATTTTTTGGAGGGTTGCATTTTAAAACATAAAAACCCAAAATTTTGCATACTGCGCCCGCCTGACAGTAATTTGCCGCCCCTCGGGAAGTGCCGCTCGGGGCGGTCGCCCCTCTCGCCCCTCCCTTGATGCGCAACTGGCTA
The DNA here is from genome assembly GCA_023014485.1 of Bathynomus jamesi. Classification (NCBI taxonomy): domain Eukaryota; kingdom Metazoa; phylum Arthropoda; class Malacostraca; order Isopoda; family Cirolanidae; genus Bathynomus; species Bathynomus jamesi. The sequence goes on along the minus strand of JAJOZX010000256.1, from coordinate 1,662,871 downwards.
TATCCCTGGAGAGTTCATGAGGGTATATATCTTGCCCCTGGTCAAAAATAAGTACGGAGACATTCTGTCCAGCAATAATCACAGGCCTATTGCTGTCGCTTCCTGCTTCTCGAAACTACTAGAAAAACTCTTGTTACGCCGATTAAGTGATTTTCTATGGACATGTAATCAGTTTGGCTTTAAAAGGTCCCACTCAACTGACCTGTGTATCTATGTACTTAAAGAAACAATATCTAAATACATTGACAGTAATTCAACTATTTATAGCTGTTTCCTAGATATAAGTAAGGCATATGATAGGGTGAACCACAATATTTTATTTGCAAAACTAGAAGACAGGAAGGTTCCCATGTACATATTAAATTTATTGAAATTTTGATATTCCCACCAATCTTTCACTGTTAGGTGGGGCAATGTACTATCCGAGTGTTTTGGCTCCTCTTGCGGGGTGAGACAAGGCTCCTTGCTCTCCCCTATGCTGTTTAATGTGTATATCGACGGATTAATTGCTTCACTTAATGAGGCAACAGTGGGATCTTGTATAGATAACACAAGGATAAATAACTTAGTTTATGCTGATGATATGGTGTTAATAAGTCCTTCTGTTAAAGGTCTGGATCGGCTACTAAAAGTCTGCGAAGTGTATTCGCAGAAACATGATATTCTTTTTAATGTTACAAAAACTAAGGTTATGCAATTTCATCCTAAAAGCTGTAATCAGCCAGCTGATATAAGGTTTAAACTGAATGGTGAAGTAATTGAGGAAGTACAAGAGTTTAAGTATTTGGATCAAAGTATCATATTATCAGCTCCTTGAGTGATGACTCAGATATAAGAAAACAATCTCGAAGCGTGTGTGCTAAAGCGAATATGACCATAAGGAACTTTCGATTTTGTACAAGTGAAGCTAAAGATACTCTCTTTCGTACTTTCTGCAGTAATATATACAGACAGCAATTCTGGGTGAATTATGATATGAAAAAGGCTCTGGCAGAACCCTAAATTTGCTGTACAACAGGTCTTTTAGACTTTTACATAAATTACCCCCGAGATGCTCAGCTTCACAAATGTTTGCTACCCGCAATGTCCCGAGCTTCCCGGAGGTAAAAAGACGTGCTCAAAACAGTCTAATGCAAAGAATTAAAAAATCAACCAACCCGATCATCCAAGCTATCCATGAGTCCTGCCATTTATCATCTAAGCCATGGACTTCTTGGTACGAAAACGTCTGTCTGTAGCTCCACTTAACTTCGACATTACAGTATTATTTCTAATCCATTGTATATATTTCTATCCTTAGTATATGAACTGTCATTGTATTAATAATATTTGTCATATGGACTATAGTCTGCCAATAAACCTTTTTATTTTCATTTCATTAAACCATGTTATTACTCGTATGTTGACTTTATTTTAATATTTTAATAATTTTATAAACCTAAATTTTATATCCATTTTTTATTCAAATTGGCCACGAGGGACTTGAAATTTTAATGAAAAATTTTGTTGTTGTTTATATTGTTGAATAAAGACAATACCGTTAATATAAGGAAAAACAATTACTTTTGATATTGGTATTCAATTTATGAAAGTAAAATAAAATTATTTTATTATTTTACTGAGTAATAATAAAACTATTTAACATCTTTTTAGCTACGGTATAGGAGTAACAAATTCTGGTGCTGTATATTGTGGAGTGAGCTAAGGAAAAGCATTTAAATAAATTTGAAATGTAAATATATGAAAAATGAAAGTTTTCACATAAGATCAGTAAAATTTACGAAGGGAATTGATTTTTTTGGATCACTTTAACATATTGCTTCCCAAAGCATTCGGGAAGCAATATGTTAAAGTAAGCAATATATTAAAGTGATTAACACTGGGAAGCAATATGTTAAAAAGTGAAAGGTTGGTTGGTTAGAAAGAGGTTGGTAATCTAGGAGATTGCTTCCTGGGAAGCAATATGTTAAAGTGATCCCAACAATTTATTATTTATTGCAAACATATAATAAATAGAGAACTATTATTTACATAGGATAAAATTAAATTTGAATGCTCGGTTAGGTCAACTGTACGCCTTGACGATTGGTTAGGTTTAGTCGTGATATTTCCGTTGGTTAGGTCAACTGTACGCCCTTGACGATTGGTTAGGTTTAGTCGTGATATTCGCGTTAGTTTTAACGAAAATATCACGACTAAACCTAACCAATCATCAAGGGCGTACAGTTCATTCAATGAACCTAACCGGGTATTCAGTTGACCTAACCGGGCATTCGATTAACCTAACCGGGCATTCAATTAACCTAACCTGGCATATATATATATATATATATTAGTGGTGGACCGGATGTCAGTTTTTCAACATCTGCGGATGTGAATGCGGATCTTTAGTTAATCTATCAATATAATATAGAATTATGAATATATGACATAATTTTTCAAATTTCGTGATATTACTATTATGGCAGGCAATGCATAAGAATTAAAATTAATATTAATGTTTTTATTATGATAAAAATAATAACTTTCTCAAGAGTTTCAGCCACAGAAAATTCAATGAAACAAGTTTCATTCAATTTTCTGTGTTACCAGGTACTTATATTTTTATGTTTATATATTTGTTTGTTCATTAATAATTAATAATTTACATGAAATGTGCATGACTGGGCCTTATAAGCTACTTTATAAGCTAATTTAATTGTAAATTGCATAATTTATTGGAGGTAATATCCGCATAACATCCGCAGTCAGAAGTGCTGATGCGGATGCGGATATCCGGTCCACCACTAAATATATATATATATATATATATATATATATTATATATATATATATCGAAACCTACGGTAAAATTATTGAATGCTGGGTTAGGTTAACTGTACGCCCTTGACGATTGGTTAGGTTAAGGTCGTGATATTTTCGTTAAAACGCGGGATATTTTTGCTACCCGCACGAAGGGTAGCTAAAATAAATGAATGCCAGGTTGGTTAATTGAATGCCCGGTTAGGTCAACTGAATACCCGGTTAGGTCAACTGTACGCCCTTGACGATTGGTTAGGTTTAGTTGTGATATTTTCGTTAGTTATCACGACTAAACCTAACCAATCGTCAAGGGCGTACAGTTGACCTAACCGGGCATTCAAATTTTATCCTATGTAAATAATGGTTCTCTATAAACCTTATCCTAAATATTGGGAAGCAATATGTTAAAGTGATTAACAGTGGGAAGCAATATGTTACAATATGTTAAAGTGATCCATTTTTTTAAATATAGGCATAGAATCGGCATTGGCATTGGCATCTGCATCGGCTGAGTTTTGGAATCGGTATATCACTACTCATAATAAAATCAAATTAGGGCTGATCCCAATTCGGGTAAAACACTGTGTTGCTTAACTGTAGTTTGCAAACTTTTATGAGAGAGCGTCGGTAGCTCGGTGCATGACACCGTTTCCCTGTAAGCGAAGTGAAGATACTAAGATCGGAGTTCGAATCCAGATGATGCTGGTATTAATGATATACAGGAATTAGTGCAATGAGCCGCATTAACTAGCGTGAGTGCTGTGCCAGTTTCTGGCCTTCTTGATTAAAATTATATAACCAATATAAACTATATATTGGTTATAAACTATATATATAGGACTAATTGGTTGTATAATAGATAATTCGGTGCTGGTCTAATGTGCGGTCTACCGGCGTTTTGAACGGTCTAATGTGCGGTCTACCGGCGTTCGAACAGTCTAAGGTGCGGTCTACCTCAAAAATGAAAACTATCATATCATAAAATTTATTTACTTAAAAACAATCACATCATAACATTTGTTTATTTATTAGATGTTATTTATTAGATATTTATTAAAATTTATTTAGTTAAAAACAATCATATCATAATATTTGTTTATTTATTAGATTTATTAAAAGATTTAAAAAATTTTATTGAAAGGTAAACCAAAAAATTAAAAAACGGAGCAAACAAAATATGCCTAGCATATGCGAGTCTTACATCATTTAAAAAGGCATAAATTGTACCAGTCCGTAATAGTTTGACCGCTCTTTCCAGTTAAAGTCATTGCAGTACGCTTGGGTATTTCGAGTAAAAAAAGGAACATCAATTCTAGAATGTCACACACAGTCAGATTGCTATGAACTCTATTATTTAGATCTGTAAAGTAAAAAAATTCCTTTCCTTTCCTTATTGAGCGGGAAGTTTGGCAACCTTTTTTTGGGGCAACGAAGAATAGGGGAAACTCTCCACCTCTATCTCGCTTACGTTTCTCCTCCATTTCACTGCCACAACGATGACATGGTTCAGCGTCTGCAACTTCACGAATAAGGCCACGCTCGCGCAAAAAAGTAACGGCACTCTGTTCGGATGCACTGACAGTTGCATAAAATTCACGTAAACGCATTTTGAAAAAGGGCTAAAAACAAAAATTAAAAAAATGGCACAGGTGTGTGTTTTCTTTGAAATGTCAGATGTGACTGTCTGGAATTAAATTTTTTCCGCCTTTTTGAGTTCTTTTTCTTCTTTTTCTGGCTTCCGGGTCTGTGAACTAATTATCTTAGGTAGACTGCAAAAAATTAGAGGTAGATTCACTTTGCTAGGTAGACCGCACATTAGACCAGCACCGATAATTCAGGATGTTCTAAAATTATGTAGTAAACTTTTATATGTCTGTTGATCAGTAGTCGGACGTTGTGAACAATATGTTCAAGCAAGTTGAAGGAAGGCACTTGAACATCTAAAATAAACAATTATTTTTGCTGTATTTGAAATAAAATTGTTAAATATCGCATAATTTTTGTTAAAGTACTGCGTTTATATAAAAGTTTACTAGGTAATTCTAGAACACCCTGTATTAGTTTAATAGTATATATATATCATTATAATATAGTTTACAGTCTTTAACCCAACTGAATAAATCCCACCAAATGTGCTCTATCAGGATTATTTTTACTTACGAGATTTTTATATTCTTAATATTGTGTTATTATATTTCATTACTCGCCAGATGCATCGTAAAGCATATTACACTCGAGCCAAAAAAATTTAATTTTTAATTTCTTTGTTCTATGATTCATCATCATTATAAAATGTTTTTGCTTGTTTTTTGCTTCCATTGAACAATATTCAGGTAAATAATCAGGATTATTAACGCAATTTTCTACCGATATTAAAAATTCAGAATCTTAAAAATTTAGGACTAATTATTTTCAGTGCTCTGAAAAACATGTAATTGAATATAATTTTTTTATTGAATAAATTGATGCAATGTGATTTGATATGAATGATTTGAAATATTCAGAAAAATAACCAGGAATATTAATACAGGTTTCTGCCAATATTAAAACTATTACTAAATTTGGAATCTAAAAAATTCGGGACTAATTATTTTCAGTGTTCTGAATTTTTTTTAATGAATAATTTGATACGATGTAATTTAACACCAACGATTTGAAAAAAAAGATACCGCTATTATACTTCAAAATTGAAACTATACTCGGGTTTCTGCACTCAAATAAACTTTATGCAGAAAAGTGTACGTATCGTGCTCATCTTAGAGACTGCTGGAGTGAAAAGTGCACGCATTGTGCTAGTTTCAGCACGCTTCCAGGCTGATTCAGGAATTGCACGGATTTTTTTTTTTTTTAGTGTGTACATGTAAGCATATCGATGATGATATTCCAAAATTTCGTAAGAGTACCTTCCCCCATTTTTTTTTTTTTTTGAGTGTTCGCTTTACTGTAATTCTTACAATTAGACTTCACTTCTATTTCTTTCCTCATTGTAACAATCATGTTTCAAACGCTCGTAAAAGTTCCCTACACATAAGACATTATTAAGTGTTTCCTTTTGTAAAAGTGGGGTCTTGATACTTATACGAGGTTTTGGAATACCACTATCGATATTAAAGAGTTTAAAGAGGAAATGCCTGCATCAAATCGGATCCTCTGTAATTCATCTGTAAACTTTATTTAACAGATCATTTGTATATTAAATTATGGAGTACCAAATACCAATTTATAACCAATATATCAAAACTAACTCGTATTCGAATCAACATTTTCAAAATTTTACATTTAAAAAGTTTTAAAAAACTTCACCTATACAAGTTCACTGGAGCAGATGAGAGAGGAAAGGCCATTTGTATGCTGAAGCATCGCATATTAGGCTACATCTATCTTCCATTATACTGAAATTTGTTATCCCTTATACATAGATCAAATAATGTTGGAACAGAGTCTCGATGTCAGTAGATGATGATTAATTATCAAACTTCTCTCGTACAGAAAGCTGAACATATCATTAATAGGAACTTTAATTGACAATAAACGAACATCAAAACAAACTAATGGGACATTCTGACGATAGGCTAAATTCCCTAACTTATCTATAATATGACTTTGATTACTTTCAAGAAGAGAATCCGAAGTAGATACAAATAATGAAGCTAAAATCCAATAATTTATATATCTAATAATTTACAGGGAACTAAACTGACAGTGCTAATTTACGTGACGCATAAGATTATTTGGCTTAGGAGTTATTACGATAGGCCATATAGACACTAGACAGGGTTAGAGTAATAATCATGGCTGGCATGAGCATCCATCCTTCTTCTTCAAATTTTTATTAAAATATTTATGTATACCTCTTCTAAAGGGTCGTGTGTCTGTGTGTGTGTGGTATCAAAGGGACCAGACCATCTTACAGGACTGTACATATGTATAACATTAATATACAAATATGGGGCCCCAAGAAACGTTATAGGAAGATTGTGCGTGTCACTTTAATAGAATTGCAAAACAAAAAATTTCAACAGAAATTTTAGTTTCTCGGAAAGAAAAAGTATGGAATGTCATCTGAAATCGAGTTACTCAAACTTACATTGCTTCGAGCAGGTAATTCGAGAGTAATAAATTTTAAGGCTTTGAAGAGTGAGAAAAATATTGCAATAGTATTAAATCTTCGTTTTTTTACTACTATTTCTTTATCTATTTGTAAATGTTTAAGTATTTATAATAATGTATCTGCGTGTTAGGGTTGAAAAATGCTAAGTCTATAGAGACAAACATACTGTAGACGTGGTACTTTTTAACCCTGACACGCAAGGTATTATCTTCCTATTCGTTTATTTACTTTCTTGGAAGCGAAAAGAGTGAAGAACCTTTATACTTCACTGGAATACTTAGAATGAGTTCAACATAACGGAGATTTTATTATTTATAAGTTAATTTTACATACCTGAAATAACTACAGTTGCTGAAATGGAAATGAAAAATTTTATGGCGTTAAAATAACTTCCATATTACATAACAATGCAGTAATGAAATGCAATAATACGTATAATGTAGTTCTATGGTCTAAGCTCAAGGTATCTCTTAATGAATGGTGGTTTGGTCATGTTTATAAACAAGTTTAGGAGAGCATCGTAACTATATGATTATGTTACCTCAAAATACTCTTTCTTTTCTGTGAAAACAAAAATTATGAAAGCTGCGTGTTGTTTGAAATACACATTCACTTCAAGAGCTTATTGCCACACGCATGACATTCCCACAGCCACTCAAAGTTAAGAAAAAACGCTGTTATAACCTAACTGTCAGTTGCCGAAAGGAAGACCAATTGGCACATGTGTGGCACCTCTAAACGAAACGTTAAATGAAGTTGGCACAAACTATTAACCATGCATACTATGTTATAAAAGCTACTCATTACCTCCTTATCGCCTTGCCAACAAGTGTGTAACGCTTGAAAAAGCTGTGGAAAAGATTTTCAGTGCTTATAGTCTTTTCATGTTACGTGCTATAAATTTTTTTTAACATCTTTTACAAGGGTGCTCACTTCATTCTGGCGGGTATATATATATATATATATATATTTTTTTTTTCAATAATCTTTCCGTTATTGTGTTGTAAATGGGCTGAAGGGAAGGCCTATACATACAAACCTTAGATCTTTCGGACGAAGCAAAATTATCAAACAATGTCCTATTAAATATCGAAGAAAAAAAAAAGGGGAAGGAAGAAACGCACCATATTTTATCAATCTAATAACAAGGAGATTAAAGGTTCTTTCAAGATTCCTGCAGCGTAAATTCCTTGTGGTTTAATAACTTTGGAAGGAGGTTAATAAATAACAATCTCGTTCGCTCATAATCGAAAGAGGAGGGCGGGCGTCGGGGAGAATGGAAAGCGCACGTGCTAATTCTCTTATGGCTTATTTTGCATATATAAATGTACAGCTCAGGCCAAAAAAATTGTATAAACTTAAAATGCTTTGGAATGTGGGAGGTATTAACAGAAATTATCCTTAATGTCTATAATGTATTTAGATAATGAATTTAGTAACACTTTTCAGGATTTGTGACCTCAGAAAAATTTGGTGTAATTATCATTTGATAGATATAATATCATATTTTTAAATTTTTTCAGTTTCTTTGTAAGTATATTTAAACTACAAAGTGGTATGAAATTCAATGCATCAACGGCACATCATTACGCAGAAGTAGCAAGCAGGGATTATTTGACCTTCTCAGCCGAACATGAAAAGGTTCTAGGATGATACAATCGTTTGACCAAATCTGTATATGCCATAATTAGTAGTGATGTACCGATTCCAAAATTTAGCGGATGCCGATTCCATGAAGAAGTGCCGATACCGATGCCGATTCATTTCCTATATTTTAAAAATTCAATTCCTTTCATAAATATTTCTACATTTCAAATTTGTTTAAATGCTTTTCCTTAGTTCACTCCACAATTTCAGCACCAGAATTTGTTACTCCTATACCGTAGCTAAAATGATGTTAAAATGTGTTATTACTCAGTAAAATGATAAAATAATTATATTTTAGTTTTATAAACTGAGAACCAGTATTTAAAGTAATTGTTTTTCTTATATTGAAAGTAGTTTCTTTCTTCAACAATATAAACAACAACAAAATTTTTCATTAAAATTTCAAGTCTCTGGTGGGCAATTTGAGGAAAAAAAGTTATATAAAATTTGGGTTTATAAAATTATTAAAATACTTAAAGTCAACATAATAAGATGGTTTAATATATAAATTATAAAGTACAGCTTAGTATAGAATTATTATTAATATAGAGTAGGAGATTACAATAGTTTATAATATTTGGAGATTAGCTAGTAAGAGAAAATGCAAGTTTATGGACAACTTAAGAGCTTTCCCTTTTTTGTGAATGTAAAATATTTTTATATAATTACACTTTCAAATGAGTATAAATTCTCATAAGTAGTATTTTTTAGTCTGTTCAATTTTCACAAATGTAGATTTTGTTTTGTAAAGAAAAATTTAAATTTTCAAAGAATCGGTGAAAGAATTAGCTAAATTTGGCCGATGCCCTCAAAATTGCCGATTCTTCCGGTGCCGATGCCGATTAATCGATACACCACTAAATAATTAGTTTTTCAGGTGCTTTACAAATATAATAAATTTAGTGTCATTTAAACCTCTCTGACAGTGACGAGAGTCAACCTACAAAATACGAGCTTCGTAGCTTCTAAGCTGATGCAACTCTCTTGGTGAAGGTTGTATGATGCTCCTAAAATTAATATAATATTGAGTGTATTGGATATCTCGTAGCCACGTGTTAAGTCCTTTTCCCGTTAGACCAGCGAGGTTTGAAGCGATATTGGGTCTATTCCGTTGTTGGATGAGAAGCCGCGCTTCTTTCTCCGCGTCCAGACGTACGTAAAGTTGTAACGTTCCCTACGTCACATGACCTTTGCTATTAAAGGGGGTTAAACAACCTCCATACACTATAGAAGATACTGGTTATTATTAAATATAAATCTGTATCACTATTGTATAATACGTTTTATAAATAGATTTTTATAAGTATATAAAAAGATAGTAATTCATTAAACTTTTTAAAAACACGTTTCGTCCAAAAGAGAAATTTGGAATTACGTAAAGACTTTAAATTGCATTAGCTTTAATAGGATTAAGCCAAATTTAATTAAGAAGATTTAAACTGAAAAGTTTCGGAATTGGTATAATGTAAATTGATACTGAAATCTCATTCTACGTTTCAATGAACAGGGAACTGATTGTCTCAGTTTAAATATTACTTATATTGAGTGACTCGAATAAAGTCATATCTCCTCCAACAGTCATATGCTCCTTTATTAAGCTCGTGTCTTGTCATTATTATTATTATTATTATTATTATTATTATTATTATTATTGCGTGCGGTACATTACAAGTTTTTCAATTTCCTTAAGAGAATTTATTACAAAAGCAATGGTGTGTCGCCACTCGCCACTGAAACGCCTGTCGAAATCCGTTTAAAAGTTTAGCAGGTTCAAGGGTATAAAGAATGCAGTAAAACCCGCAAAGTTTTTTAATTTTATAAGAGAGCACAACAGCTAATGGTGCATGTATTCTACTCCGAGGAAAAGGTAACTTCATTAGAAGGATGCGTTTGATCTCTTTCGTATACCTCTTCTCCTTTCCGCAAAGAGCCTTGCATAATATCCCATGGAGATAAACACTCTTTTTTTTGTTAATATGAAAATTGACTTAGATTTAACTCATTCTTGCTACGGATCACAATACAATATGGACGCCTGCCTGTTATATATATATATATATATAACGAGAGAGAGAGAGAGAGAGAGAGAGAGAGAGAGAGAGTTACAAGGAGTTACAAGGAAAAGAAGGACCTCAAAAGGCCTTGCGGCCCATACCGAGGAGGTACCAATGGCAACGGGTGCCAGGGAAAATTTTGTAAAAGTTTATTCTTCTTTCAACTATCCTAGCAGTAGTAGAAAACTGGATAGAAAAGTAGAAGGCTCTCTCCCCACCCTCCGCTCCCTCCTGCCAGAGGCAGGTACGGAAAAAGGTTGAAGAAAATACCTTGACCCTGGAAAAGTAGCCAAGGAAATTTTACAGGAAAGTGGAGAATATATAAATAGCTCTATATTTAGCTTGCTCACAGAGACACCGAGCAAGCGAACTCCTGCAGAGTTTTCTGAGGTTTTAATCTTAAACTATGAGTGTGTTCAGTACTTTGTCTAGCCTATTTGTAAACAGATTTACACTTTCACTGGAAACAACCTCTGAGGGAAGTTGGTTCCAGATATTAACTATTTTATAGGAAAAGAAATTTCCGCAGACTGAGGTCCTAAATGTCTTTACACACTCAAATAGTGTGCAATTTGGTCTACCCTTTTCTTGAACTGATCCACAGAGGAACTGTTCACAACTTCCGAAGGTAACCTGTTCCATGTGTCACAGATCTTATACGTAAAGTAATTCCCACACACACTAGAGAGAGAGAGAGAGAGAGAGAGAGAGAGAGAGAGAGAGAGAGAGAGAGAGAGAGAGAGAGAGATTTAAAGAAACTGAATAGATAGCTATGTACTCACCAAATGCACACTTAAAAGGATATAATATCTTGAAATTCCTCTTCATTGTAATACACAGTACAATTCATTCGATTTCGCGGACGCTGCATCGAAAACGTTCGAGGAGGCCTGCGTGTTCGAGACCCGATCGAAAGTTAGACGCATTCTTGGTATAAAAACTCTTATGGGAAGTTACAGGAAGTGCTCTTAACACGCAGTTAAAGGCCTGATTTTAATGTTCGCTTCTACTGTCTGAATGCTTACTTCAACTATAAGACCTTGTCTCAAATTTATTTCTACCATTTTGCTGCACGGTTCGATGCTCTTTAAGAACAATATTAACAACAACAACAATAACAATAACGAACAATATTTATTCTGAAGGAAAAAAATAATATTATTTACCTTACGTAACGTAAACAAATGAAAACATCACTTTAGAGTTTAGAGGTTTGCAGAGTATATTGGCACTTCTGTTCGATTTTGCGTTTAGTGGCAAGTAATTTAGCCAAAGTACAGTATTCTTATCTGAATATGCCGTTGGGAAGCATGAGAGCTTTTCGCGCGAAATCAGTTATTTCAATCAGCTTGAAATAAATAAACATGCGCGTTTGTATTCCAATGAATAAAACAGGTTTATTGTTAACATTGCACGCCTTTTTATTCAATTTACTCATGGCTCGCAAGATGAAAAATTCTAATTTTCTTTTCAATTCCAAATTTTCTGTTTCCATGACAACCATATCATCTACGAAGGTAGTAAAATGTATTTTATGTTATGACTGCATATAAAAATAGAAAAAAAGAGTTAAAGTTTTTAAAGTTATGGTCCTGCTTGACGCGCTATACCTCAGTTAATAAAAGTTTTACCATACACGCCAAAATTGTCAACAATATTTATTTTGTCCGTACATTTTACTTAATTTGTAAACAAATACAGTTTAAGTTAAAATTCTGTTTGGTATAAATCACTTTGGACTTTTCGAATGAGAAAGCTGAAGAAAACGTTCCACTTATGCAAATTTCAGGTTTCCTATTTAGCGAAGAACGACAGTGTGAGAGTATGAAAGGAAGGGTATTGTTGTTAATATGGATGAGTTTATCGGACAAAACTAAAACTCATTAAGGTTTGCACACAGTAAATTCTTCCTTCGAACTTTAAGTTACTCTTTCAGGAAATGTATATTCCATAATCCTCTCGTTATTATGCTCTCAGCTGATTGAGATAAACTCGTTGTATGTACAAATCGTTTCTATAAACTACAGAGGGTTGATAAAAGTAAATAGACACCACGATGACTGTCCTCAAGAATAAATGGCAAAGCTCACAATGGAATACCAGAATGTGTCACCTTTACATAATGCGAATGGGAAAGCAACATGATTCTAAATATATTGATTCAACAAATTTGCTATTATTTATTGACTTTTATTATCAAATCAAAAACTATGAAAAAAAAGGTTCTTTTGCATTATCCTCCCAACACTAATTTTTTTTATATAATGTTGGTTTGGTTTTGGTTATGATACTTTATTTTCCTTCCATTATAAAAAAAATTAGTGTTGGTATTAGGTTAGGTTAGGTTAGGTTTGGTTAGGTTAGGTTACGGTAAAAACAGCCCGCCGCAGGCGTTAGCCGTTATAAAAAAAATTAGTGTTGGGAGGATAATGCAAAAGTACCAAAAAAAAAATCGAAGGTGTCTGTTGACTTTTGTCAACCGTCTGTATACTTATACTTTAGAATACTTATATTATGAGGGTTTGAACGATGGTCAGGACCGACCTGTTTTGTAATATTCGCATATGGTCCGTTGTTTAGATTCCTTACGAGTACTTTGGGATTCAATTTCTTTCCTCTGTTTTACCACCACTTCTTCCCTACTCATTTTTTAAAAATCTTTGGTGCGTTTTCATTTGTATCCATGGTGTCTCTATCTTGTGCAGGGTTTATTTCTCCGTCTGAAGCTACTTTTACACCTCCCTGTAGTGTGTTTCCCTCAGTGTTCTGAATCTCATTTTCTTTCGTGTCGGCGTTTTCTGACGTTTCCTGGTTTTCTGTCGGTGAAGCTGTTGCAATTGATTCTTCTATTTCAACATTCTCCATTCCCGTTTGTACTAATTAACTATTGTTTTCCATGCACTTGACGCACAGGAAACCACAACAGCCTATGATTTTGTTGTTCATTTTATTAATCATTTTCCTGTCCTTTTTTTATCTAAGTTTATGCATTCGTAATATTTAAGTGTATTGCAATGAACGCATTTTAAGTCTGTGGTCTGGTCTACTTCATTTTTGTAATCGCAGAGCTAATACGCGGCGCATTCCATTAAATATAATCCAATTCTATTCAATTTTCTGGATTTCTAACAACAACTTACACATTTTTTTCATATTTTTTACCATTTTCTTCCTTTCTCTCTGTCTATCTCCTTTCTGCTTCTCGAATTTCGTCTACGAAATCTCAACCTTCTCGGTTATGGTCCTCTTTTTCTTCGATAAGCTTCATGGAAAAATCTCACGAAAGTTGTTATTCCGTTCGAATTGTTTTCAATTTATCCTCCAATTTATGTTGTTTTTCTTTGTGCACGCTGTATGCCACCGGCTTTTGCTAAATAAATTATGTTCGCGTATTCACTGATACTTAATACACGCACTGATATAGGATAGAATTTACAGTTGAATATATAAACCCTAGTTATTTTGGTATTAGCACAGAGCGGAAACAAACGTCTGTACACCACGAGGTAGAAACACTATACTGTACGAGTACTATAATATACTATATATTAATTAATATTTATTAATTAATATGGGGAATAATTAATATATTAATATATTATTAAAATTATTATTATTATTATTATTGTTACTATTATTATTATTATTATTATTATATTTTCTTAAAACAAAAGCATCTTAGCTTCTAAATGCTTTTAACTGCAGTAAATTAATTACATTTGCAAACTTTAATCTGAATGTTTTCATTTAAATATTAATTAAATACAGATCGCTTCTATTCGATAATGGATTTATATATATATATATATATATATATATATATATAATAACCGCTCTCTCCGTGGTTCGGGCAAGGTCAGGATGTTACTAGAGAGAGGGTTATTACTTTAGCACTCCTGGATGCAGAAATAGTTTACTCTTCGTATTCCCACAATCGAGGAGTAGGCCTACTGTGTGGGCGCGTGTTTTTCTTTAATCCCAGTTATCAAATTCCAAAAAGTAGAAAATAAACACAACGGCTTACACGATTTTTAATTTGAATATAGGCGAGATAAATATAATGAATTAGCACGAATCAAGTGTTTTCTTTATATAGAACAGGGAGGTAATAATAATAATAATAATAATAATACAAGTTTCATAATGATAAAATGTTACTTTATCTTCATTGTAAGATATGAAATAAGTCGAAACCCCTTCTAGGACGCCCTCTCGTACTTTCTGAGTCCCCAAACTTATATGAATCAATTCCAAGCTACCGATCTTTTCTCTCTAAACGGTCAGACTTCAAATTGATACCCAATCTTCCAATTCTCAAAAGCAATTCCCGTTAACGGACCGAAACCCTTCGGCCCGGAGACCCTCCTCCAGGGATCTGCCGTAAGGGCACTGATCCCCTTCTTATATAGTCAAAGGAACGGAACCTGGCTACGCCATCACGCAAGCGGTTGACGTCACCTGAGAGCATTGTGTTTCCCAAGTGAAATCAAAGAAACCGTCTGCGTCACTGCCCGTGACTTCCGTCGGAAGGAAACGAGTCATACATAGCTTGGGAAATATTGAATGAATAAAATCACTATAACTGTCATCAGGGCGCGACTTCGATTATAAATTATAACATGTATAACATATATATATATATATATCGTAAAGAACGACGCTTGTATAGGAGATATTCCGCGCAAGACGAGAGAGAGAGAACGAAACAAATGAAAAAATGAGGTAACCACCCGGGAATCGAACCCGGGATCTTCCGATTACCGGTCAGATGCGATAACCATTACACCATGGGCCTCACTCTTCCAAATGCCGTAATTCTTCTACATACTCGCAGAAACCAATGCCCCAAGGGGGCACCTCCCGCATGCCGTAACATTATATACATTTAACTGCAAACACGCAGTATAATTAACGTAAAGAACGACGCTTGTATAGTTAAATGTATATAATGTTACGGCATGCGGGAGGTGCCCCCTTGGGGCATTGGTTTCTGCGAGTATGTAGAAGAATTACGGCATTTGGAAGAGTGAGGCCCATGGTGTAATGGTTATCGCATCTGACCGCAATCGGAAGATCCCGGGTTCGATTCCAGGGTGGTTACCTCATTTTTTCATTTGTTTCGTTCTCTCTCTCGTCTTGCGCGGAATATCTCCTATACAAGCGTCGTTCTTTACGTTAATTATACTGCGTGTTTGCAGTTAAATGTATATAATGTTACGGCATGCGGAGGTGCCCCCTTGGGGCATTGGTTTCTGCGAGTATGTAGAAGAATTACGGCATTTGGAAGAGTGAGGCCCATGGTGTAATGGTTATCGCATCTGACCGGCAATCGGAAGATCCCGTGTTCGATTCCCGGGTGGTTACCTCATTTTTTTCATTTGTTTCGTTCTCTCTCTCTCGTCTTGCGCGGAATATCTCCTATACAAGCGTCGTTCTTTACGTTAATTATACTGCGTGTTTGCAGTTAAATATATATATATATATATATATATATATATACCGGGTGTCCCAGGAGGAAATGTCAAGAATGCACCATTTGACTCTTTGGGTATTTCTAAGTAGAAAGTATTATATCGACATGTGCCTGATTCCCAACCGTTACCGAGATACAGGCCTCTACATTTGGGTAACTAAAACATAATAAAAAGCCGATCTTAGATAATATTCAATGCCATTTAATGATACATTGGCAACTGTGCAGATCCTCACATTATTTATTTACATTATTTTTTTGTCTGGGGGTTCTTGAAGAGTAACGTTTATCAGCGGGGTAAGCCCGAAACTAGGGAGCAGTTGGTTGCACGTATACAGGATGCGTTCATAAACCTCAGAAATGAACTTCCGCGTTTTCCTTGGCAAGACTCGATGGATCGGAGGCTCGCCGCGTGCATTGAAGAAGGAGGGTGTCACTTTGAAACCATTCTGCAATAAGTGCAATAGTGTTTTGTACGTTTGTACTTTTTGTAAACCACAAGTGTCATTAAATAGTATCTAAGATCACCTTTTTATTATGTTTTAATTACCCAAATGTAGAGGCCTGTATCTCGGTAACGGTTGGGAATCAGACCCATATCCATATAATACTTTTTACTTAGAAATACCCAAAGAGTGAAATGGTGCATTCTTGACATTTCCTCCTGGGACACCCGTATATACAGTATATATACAGGGCGTCCCAAAAAAATGTATACACACTTTAAATAATTATAAAGGCAGTGTTTATTAAAATACATTTCATTTTCAAAATGTAGTAGAATCTACAGACATTATTTAATTGTTTTGTCAACGCCTGTTTTTAAACTGACGTCCGTTCTGGTCCAGGCACTGCTGATAACGCGAAGCAATGGAATCGTAAACATCACGAAACATTTCGTTTGGTATTTGTGTGCATTCTCATTCAATGGCTGCTCTCAATTCAGCGACTGTTGCAGGTTTTATAGCGTAGACTTTGTCTTTTAAGTATCCCCATAAAAAAAAGTCTAGTGGTGTGAGGTCTGGTGAACGCGGAGGGTATTCTACGAAACCCCTTCGTCCAATCCACATCCACATCGTGCCAAGTACCACTCGCAATACTCCACTCTTCGGTCCGGATCATCATCATCTTCATTAATAGCATGGACTAATCTTGGAATGTAACTTTTCCATTGACAGCGCTTCAAAATGCGTTGGACAGACGATTCTGAAATTCCTACCTCACGACTCGCTTGCCGCACAGATTTTCTTGGACTTTGGTGATACGTTTCCAGTACTCTTTCTTGCTTTGTGGGGCTTGTCGATGTCCGTGGTCTTCCGGAACGCTTCTTGTGGACATTCTGAACAGTTCCATCGGCTTCAAACTTATCTCTAATTCGAGTGATGGTAAGTCGCGTTGGTGGATCTGTTTGAAACTCCCTCCTAAACTGTCTTTGCACTTCAACTGCGTTTTCACACTTCCAGTAGCATTTTAGAATGAATTTCCTTTGTTCAAAGCTTAGTCTGACTGCCATTATTAATTCTAATGGGTTTAACTTGGAAAGAGAGAAACATCAATTGAGCTATCAGCTGTTAAAGTGTGTATACATTTTTTTGGGACGCCCTGTATATATATATATATATATATATATATATATATATATATATGATACACACGGACCGTGCATGGAATAAGGAACTCTTCTAAGAAAATTAAATCCACTATAGTCCGAATAAGTAATGGTAAATGACAAATAGTATAGTTTTTTCTTTTTCATGATGCTAGCCCGACGTGGGCAATGGGTCACTCGCAAAGAGGTCCCAAAAATATAGCTTCCCTCACCAGCTATCTGCAAAGCAGATAGGATCCAGCTTTGGGACAGGATCTAGGGTTTAAAGCAGCCTAGCCCAGCTACATTTAGAACCTCAATATAAGCAAAAGACTCGTTGCCTTCACGTCAGAGTGAATACATCAAAGAAAAAGGGGTAACTATTATATTTTTAGCCAAAAACCAAAACTTAAACCTCAACTGGCAGAATTGAGCGTCCACTTTTCAGGGCACATAACATGTCCGTTTCATAGTGGATTTAATTTTCCTAGAAGAGTTCCTTGTTCCATGCACGGTCTGTGTGTATCATAAAAAACCTCAGGGAACCATTCTGAGTTCATTCCCATCATGAAACAGACATGTTATGTCACGTGCCTTGAAAAGTGGACGCTCAATTCTGCCAATTGAGGTTTAAGTTTTGGTTTTTGCTAAAATATAATAGTTACCCCTTTTTCTTTGATGTATTCAATCTGACGTGAAGGCAGCGAGTCTTTTGCTTATATTGAGGTTCTAAATGTAGCTGGGCTAGGCTGCTTTAAACCCTAGATCCATGTCCCAAAGCTGGATCCTCTCTGCTTTGCAGATAGCTGGTGAGGGAAGCTATATTTTTGGAACCTCTTTGCGAGTGACCCGTTGCCCACGTCGGGCTAGCATCTTGAAAAAGAAAAACTATAGTATTTGTCATTTACCATTACTTATTCGGACTATAGTGGATTTAATTTTCCTAGAAGTTTCTTGTTCCATGCACGGTCTGTGTGTAGTGTATCATAAAAAACCTCAGGGAACCATTCTGAGTTCATTCCCATATATAATATATATATATATATATATATATATATATATATATATATATACACACTATAATATACTATATATTAATTAATATATATATATATATATATATATATATATATATATACACACACTATAATATACTATATATTAATTAATATAATTATAATTAATAATATACTGTATATTGGTTGGTTACCGCTTTTGTAACGACAAAGTTCACGTACCGGAGAAGACCTGCTTTATATGGGAACCGAACCACGAGTCGCTACACTATCTGAAGGTGGCGGACGGCCTCCCATCCAACATTTGAACAAACTCAACGTCGATTAATCTCGATGATGCTGCTCTAACGAGAAGCGTTGTTGCGACGTGACCAAGACAGAGCCCTGCATTTCTGATTTATCTGTGATTGATAAGAATTCTTAAAGAATCACATATTACTGTTATCAGAATGTTAAAATATCACCCACATAGCTATTCTTTTGAAATTCAAGAACGGATATTATTGGATATATTTTTGCATTCTTATATATAGGATTGACAAAAGTAAATAGACACACTAGGTTTTTGCCATAGTTTTTGATTTGATAATAAAAATCAATAATTAATAACAGATTTATTGAATCAATATATTTAGAATCATGTTGCTTTACCCTTTACATTATATAAAGGTGACACATTCTGGCAGTCCATTGATGAGCTTTGCTATTTATTCTTGAGGACAATCATCGTGGTGTCTATTTACTTTTGTCAACTTCTGTGTGATTTGGAAGTAAGAAATAAATTTGGCAAATGTACTTGTAAAAAAAATTTAATTAAAGACTCATACAAAAAGGTGAGTTAAAAAAAATTTTAAAACTATATTTTATACTCGAGTTCATTATCACAATCTGACGGTAACGAGCGAAGATGATCTCAGCAGTTTAGAGATAATGTTACTTTCCAGGAAATTTAGCGTATAACGAATAAACCCGAAAGAATGAGTAATTTAAAAAGATACGTTGGCAAAATTATTTATACCATACAATTACCAAAAGGTTTGACGTAAAAGAATTGTTGTTGACTCGCTCATCTCATCTGAGGCGAGAAGCGTAAAATGGACTTTGGGTCGAGTAAACGCAATGTTGGAACAGTTATCGGCGCGTGGACCGACGAATTGCTTCCGCTGTTTATACGAGAAGGACAGAAGGACGGAAAGAGACAGGAATGCGAGCGTAAATCGGTAAAAATGAGAGACCAAAGAGAAAACAAAAACAAGGATAATTTGCGGAGATAATAAAAACAATACAATCACGCATCTGAAATGATTATATATTATACATATACAGTATGTTTTGTAAACATTCTCAAGAACGGGAAACTAAATTTAAGGAATAACGCTGCAATATATACAGGTAATGATCACCTTTTCTAACGTCTTCACACACACACACACACACACACACACACACACACACACGTTGATATATATATATATATATATATATATATATATATCTCAATGCGCTTGACACATACATAATATATACGTACGTATTTATATTCCTTGTTGCACGTAATGTATGTTCTCAACATATATGAGTCGAACAATAAATCATATTATTGTTGTGTATTACTACTACTATTATTATTACTATTATTTTATTATTATTATTATTATTAATAGTAGTAGTAGTAGTAGTATAAGTAGTAGTAATAGAAATAGTAGTAGTATGCTATACATGTTAGGGAAGACATTAACTGTCTTACTGCCATATATTTATATATTATTTCTTACTACACTTAATGTATGTCCTATACATCAGTGTCCTAAGCAGCCAGTCCTCAGAAGGAAAGCTACTGGTCCTGACAAAAACAGCCTAGTATTGACAAACTTGTGAGAGAGATGGAAGCACACGTTTCCCAATGAAAACATAAATATTGCATTAAAAATAAAGCAATAAATTTGCCGTTGTGAACATGTTTTCCTTTTTGCAAATGCATACGTCCATGTAATCCTATAGATTGTTTTTTTTTCCGTTTTTTAAGTTTGTGCACGCTATTATCAATAACGATTATGCTTTCTTTATGTTTTGACTCTTTGTTTATTATGTCTATGTTTGTGAAGTTGTGTAAAGTTATGTGTGCGTGTGTGTACGTAAAGTTGAATTTATAAGTGTGCTATTATTATTGTTTTGATTAGGATTTGCCAATACACTAATGTCTCTTTATGTTCCGTGTTATTATAGCCTCCACTTATGAGTGATTGGGGGATGAGATTGTAGACGCCAATCAACCAGGAAAGTACTCGAGGGGGGGGGGGTCGTTAGGCAAGAGACGGAGTGCTGAAACTCCGGTTTTCTTCTGTTACTATCCTTAACTATTATTTTCTGTCTCATCTACCCTGTGAGCAGTCCAGCATGCTCTCAAACACACGCTTCTTCCTCTATTCCTCGCTGCACATACAAAAACTTTTTAAAATTTATAAAAAAAGGCATCGTTGAGGCTTGGCCCTTGGCCCTTGGCTTTGTCCTTGGCCCCTCCTTCTTACCTAAAAAAAATAAACAACTTATTAAAATGTATTCCTTGACTAATGTTTTTCACGTTATCGTCAATCCTTTGTTTTTATTATTAAAATATTACTGCATAAAGCTATTAGAGATGTATGACCTGGTGAGGTATAGACCCTGAGTGAAGTGGTTCTCAATTGCCGGTCCGCGGTATTTTATAGCTGATTTTTGTCGGTCTCTGTTGTGTAGAAGTTTAAAAACCTCTACTATACATTAGGGCAGGTCATACTAGGCATTTTTTTTAAATCAATGGAGAGGGGTGTTCAAATGACATATTTTGGTGTATAGAACACAATTCTGAAGAAAATATTTAATTCTGATAACCCTAACCTACATCATTTTGCAGTTGATTATTATTAAATTGTTGATTATTTTACTATTGTAGTTACCCCAGAATATGTCTTCTCACGTTTTCTATCATGGCTGCTCACGTTATCTCTCATAGAGCATTGTTCTAACTAATTCATATAAACACATATAATGTAATTCATATAATAATAATAATATTTAAATACTCAAATAAAAAGGTGTGCCATTCCACTTAATATTAATTATCATACAGTTTGGTATATGAAATATTTTGACGGTTTTCTGGCGCGCAAACTATAATGAGATTCAAAACATTGCCCTTGCTAGTGTAAGGTATGGCATAGGGCTGAGGCCAACTGCAGCTCTGATTGACGCAGGAATCATCACAGAAGACAATACAAGTAAAGTGATTGATAAGAGCAAGGTCAAGAGAGCACAGGAGAAGTTGATGAGAGAGCTGGGGGAACAGTTCGAGAAGAAGTGCAGGGAGGAGGGGGGGGATCTCTTGCATCCTCTTTGATGGGCGGATTGACCTGACCAATGTGATGATGGAAGCTGAGGGCAGTGACCAATCTTTTCCCGCAAAGATCAAGGAAGAACACTATAGTGTTGTTAGTGAGCCTGGCAGCTACTATCTGTTCCACTTTACCCCAGAGAAAGCAACTAAAGAGGAGCCACATGCGGAGAAGATTGCTAGGGTCCTGTTTGCCTGGCTGAAAGAGAGGGGTTATGATAAGACCTTGTTGGCCATTGGAGGAGACTCAACAAATGTCAACACTGGTGTGAAAGCTGGAGTAATGCGGAAGCTGGAGCTGCACCTGGGGAGAAAGCTGGTCTGGTTGGTATGCAACCTGAACACTGTTGAACTTCCCCTGCGCCATCTCATTGTTGACCTTGATGGCCCTACTCTGTCAGACAAAAAATTATCCGGGCCAATAGGAAAGCTCCTTGATTCTGCTACAGACTTTGATATCAATCCAAACTTCACCCGAATCTCTGTTGGCCCTCCACTGATCAAACTTCCTGACAAGGTCATTGAAGATCTCTCAACTGATCAATACTATGGCTATAAAATTGTCTGTGCAGTCAGGGATGGAGTACTTCCTGCAAGGCTGGCTCTGTTAGAGATAGGACCAGTAAACCACAGCCGCTGGCTCACCACAGCGAACAGACTTCTCAGGCTCTGGGTGTCAAAGCACGGACTTAAAGGAAAGAACCTGAAGATTCTGCAATTCATTGTGGAATTCATCATTGGAGTGTATTACCCATGTTGGTTCAACGTGAAGGTCAAGCACTCCTGGATCGAAGGGCCTAGGCACATCCTCTTTCAGCTGGACTGCCTCAAGTCCCAGAGAAAGGAGGTGCTGGATATTGTGATGCCAACTGTGAGAAGATGTGCTTGGTATGCCCACAGTGAAGTCATCCTCCAAACACTACTCTGCTCTGAGGATCAGAAGGAGAGGATTGAAGGGGTGGAGAGAATCCTGGCCATCAGGGGAGAGGGGGACCCGGACACTCAGCTGGAGGACTCCTCTGTTAGGAGCAGAAGGACACCTGACATCAATTGTGATGCTTCCAGCATCGGTGACTTGATCAGCTGGTCAGAAGGTGTGTCAGAGCCACCTCTCACCTGCTCTCTAAGCACCTCAGAGGTGAAAAACTTCATCAACACCCCCATGGAGGTGCGCAACTGGCCTTGCCACACACAAAGCATTGAGAGGGTTGTTAAAATGGTGACTGAGGCTTCTGCTAAGTACTTCTCACAGGAAAAGAGGGATGGAGGGATCAGGGCTCAAGAGACCAGCAGGAAGCTGATGTCCAAGTCTGAGTCAAAGCAGGATTTGTGCAACCTGGCAAAGTTCAAGATGTCAGGAGAATGATCTTTGTAATTATATCCAGTGGTATACATGCAGTTCACCTATTAATAAATATATGTAAAGTTGATTTGGCCTTGTCAATATAAATGATTTACCTTATATCTTTTAATATACACGGTGAACCAAAAGTAGGTGGACAGTAGGTTGAATACGGTTTGTGTTATATTATATTATAACTATGGTGTTCATTATAACTATGGTGTTTGTGTTATATTATATTAAATATTATAACTAAATTTATTTAAATTTTATTTTGTATTATAGTATACAAAAAAATTAAATATGTATTCTCAAAATAAACGTTATCATTTACTGTCCACCTACATTTGGTTCACCCTATATTATAAAGGGGTTCAAAAGGATAAAATTGGCAATTTAGAAATACAAAATGATGTAGGTTAGAGTTATCCTATCCAAAAAAGCAGCTCATATTTGAATTCCCCATGTAAAAACACAATTTAGACACCCCTGATGGTAGGATTTCCTTCAGATTCATGTTGTCACCTGAGTACGACCCGCCCTACTATACATGCATACATGTACTGCATCAGCTGAGACATTATGCCATAAAAACGGGGATAGAAAACACCCTGGGAATACGAACCCCAAAACTTTTTAATGTACTATAAAATGCACTGAGGAACTTCCAACACACCAACCTAAATAATTTCAAGAACTAGTTGGACAGGTTCTTATGCAAAGTCCCTGACCAGCCATTCCTACGAGGGCAGGAGGAAAGCCATCACAAGTCATAAGTACATAAGTAAGTATAATTTGGAACAATAAATTGCAAATTGTAGAAATTGTAGAAATAAATGTCAATACTCCTGAATCTGAATTACATTTTTCATGTTAAAATTTTTCTAATATATTTATTGTATCAAAAAGTTTTTCTTTGTTATTTTTCTATATTCATATTTCCTGCAAGTAAAAAACAGCTTCGACAAAAGAATCAAAGTTCAATCCCAGAAGATCGTCTTGCCTCTTTTCCATCATCTTCAGAAGAGGAACTTTAAAATAAGAAAAACCGTAATTTTGAAATTTGGAGGAACTCTTTTTTGGTTTTTTAAAAAGGTAACAGCCAGGAAGCTCATTTCCCTACGATATAAGGATAAGTGTGGCCTAAAGGTCACTTTTAGCCCGAGAAAAGATAGGGTAAACGGCCATATCAACCGAACTCAAAAACCAGCAGGCGGGAGCGAACCAGAGTCTCACAGCTCAGAGTCCATCACCGTAGCCACTAACCTACCGGCCCTCCTTTTGGTATTTTAACCTGACGGGAAATAAATTTATGAAAACTACAATAATCGTATAAAATATTTTCACCTGTCTGCTTATTTGTATAATGGTTCAACGATTTAGAACTAGTAGCATGGTTGCGAATTTGTTATCCTTGTACAAAATATTATATGTTCACTTTCTTTATTAGGTTAGTAAAAGCTGCTAGAAGTAAAAGTGAAAATGAGTAGCGAACTGGAACTAGAAAACCACCAAGACGGGTGAACCGATCGAGTTTTGCACACACACACACACACACACACACACACCGACTTTTTTAAATCCATATAGCTAAGAAACTAATTGACCAAACTTAATTTAACCTAATCTAACCTTTGTGCCATCGAACAGAGAAGGGCGTGATAAGGTTTCGAACGTAGTTGAGGGCTTCATTGTTGGTTTTTAAGTAAATGAACAGTGAGGTACTCGCTAATCTAGCGTAACCTAACCTAACCAAACCTTAATAATCCTAACCTTTCGTAACGTAACGTAACCTAATCAGGATCAACATTTGTTTGTTTTTCCTGACACTAAAAATGGTTTTAGATTTTTGTATAAATTTTTTAATATTCCGAGGTAGCAAAAGCGTTACTCGCAAAAAATTACCCGACTACATCTTTGAATTATCACACACTCGACCTCACTTAAGTTATATTATACTGGGGAAACCCCAAATTTATAATGTTAAGTAAAAATTGTTTTTTTTCTAAGAAAGATGTTTACAATATTTTTAGTCTCCTTCTTATCTCCAAAATTGATTTAATGCCTTTTTTGCTTATACCCTTATCCCCTTAGATAAGTTGCGTGTAGCAAATGAGAGCTTAGAGACAGAGAAGGCATTATGCCTATAATTTGATTGAGAGGGATTTGTACTAAACGAATACTCTCTCGACTTGTTATTTTATTAACTTACACTCATAATAAGCCTACCTCAAGAAGATATAATTTCAGCCCTATCTTCTGTATAAATTACACTGTTCTAAATTTAACGTAAAAGTCTATCATCGAGAAGGTGGAGATGATTCCACTGCTCGGAATAATCAACAAATAGTTTGGTATCAGAAAAGAGCAATAAATATCACCGAAGAATCAAATACAAATAATAGACGTGAAAATCTTTTAATAATATTTATTATTCATTACTTATGCCCAATTGCCTACACACACACACACACACACACACACAAATAAAAAAAACCATAAAGTGATATTTTCGTTAGTTAGCCTTATAAGCCTAACTAAAGAGATTGATATTATCACTCATTTTTTATCTGAAAAGAAGCAAAAATAAATTATATGAAAAACGGTACACAAACTGGAAAAGGTCCCAATTTACTCCTCAATAATATTACTGATGAAAGAGAACGTCCAAAAATATGATGAAAATAGAGCTTGAGTTTCATGAAAATATTTCACCGACTTTTAAACTAATTTACACACATGATTTCATTATATTAAATGAAATGATAAATAAAACCCCGATATACTTTACTTATAATAAAAGTACTCCCAACGTCCGTAGCTCTATAGGTAAAACCGTTTCCCTATAAGCGAAATGAAGACACTAAGGTCGGGGGTTCGGCATTCGATGAGGCTGATTAATAATAATGATAATAATTCAGGAGTTAGCGCAATAGGCTACATTCATCTGGCCTAAACGTTTTGCCAGTTTCTGGCCCTCCTCAGTGATTTTAATAGAATTTTACAACGAGGACAAGGACGAAGACGATGAGGAGGACGACAGCGTAAAAACTAACAGAAGGTTTCCCGCGACCTCCTGCACGGTTACAAAAACGACAAATACAGCTAAATAAAAAAAGTATTTGCTTAGTGCATTTTATCAACAAAGAGAAAGAGACAAATTAGATTAACTTTCAATAAGGAAGTCCATTTGTAAATGTTTGGAATTGATTTTTTTTTGTTTCTTCTCTTTACCAATTTTGTCTTTATTAAGAAAAATACTCTTAGAACTACGAGTATAACCTTTTTACAGTGTTCATAAATAAACAAACTGTACTCGGTAAACTTTGCCTTTACACTCAAATTTATGGACACCTTGTATAGCAATAGCAATTATTTAAAAAGAGAATCCTAGAGTGAAGGTGTAAATCCAGTTTTATATACAGGGTGTACATAAAGTCAGGATCTATTTTTGTGAAATAATTATTTTTTTCTATTTTTCTTTTCAGAAGCCCTTAGAACGAATACAGAAGAGCGTGTGGCAATAGTAATTTGGCGAATCGAGGGAAAGAAATACAATGACATCAGAGAGAAGTTTAGAAGATTTCATAAGCCGGGGCCAATAGACAAGACAATATGAAAATTGGTGAACAAATTTAAACGAACGGGATCTGTAAATGATGAAGCAAGATCAGGACGACCGTGTATGTCAGATCTTACCGTGAATGCAGTACGCGGAATTATCACTGACGAGCCACGTACGTCCGTTCGTGCTGCATCACACAGACTCGGCCTCCCGACGTCATCTGTGCACAAAATTCTGAAAGTTAATTTGCAGAAGAAAAGCTATCATTTGCAGGTTTTACATGATTTACATGAGGAAGATTTCCCTCGACGAAGTGCTGTGTGTGCTGATCTCGTAGAACAAATCTGGAGTGATAATTTAATGGACAACATTCTCTTTAGTGATGAAGCCACTTTCCATACGTGTGGAAAAGTAAATCGCCATAACTGTCGAATTTGGGCAGATGAAAGACCGAATGATTTCGTCCAAAATTGGGAAAGAGACTCACCTAAAGTTAATGTCTGGATGGGTTTAACAAAATCTAAGGTTTATGGTCCTTTTTTCTTTGCTGAAGCTACAGTTACGGGGCTTATTTATCTGGACATGTTGCAGCAATTCCTTGAACCTCAGCTGATTGGGGATAGGATTGTTAGTACCGTCGTCTATCAACATGATGGTGCTCCTTGTCACTATGCCAAAATTGTTCAGGATTATCTAAATTGACGTTTTCCAAATCGCTGGATCGGACGCGGAAGCAACAGACCTTGGCCAGCGAGATCACCAGATTTAACCCCTTTAGATTTCTTTGTATGGGGCTTTATCAAATCGCACGTCTATCAGACGAAGATTACGAGTCTTGAAAACTTACGTACACGTATACGAACTGCTGCAGATAACATAACACCGCAAATGCTCCAGAATGTGTTTAGAAATGCTGCGGAACGATTTAATAAATGTTACCACTTTATGATTTTATGATTGAATTCCATATAATTTCCAAGTGCTTCACAAAAATAGATCCTGACTTTATGTACACCCTGTATATACTAGCGGAGAACCCGCCCTTCGTGCGGGTGGCAAAAATATCCTAGCCGACGGTGGAATACTTTTTGTAGTTCGAAGACTCTTATTAGTCAGGTTAATTGAATGCCTGGTTAGGTTAATTGTACGCCCTTGACGATTGGTTAGGTTAAGTCGTGATAGTTTCGTTAAAGCTAACGAAAGTATCACGACTTAACCTAACCAATTGTCAAGGGCGTACAGTTGACCCACACACACACACACACACACCGGCGTCCTTTTATTAATATAGATAGACTTTTTAAAATTATAATTAAAAGTAGAATTCATTACGCCTTTTTCTAATGCATTAAAATACAAATATCGCCCATATTAAAATACAAATATCGCCCATATATACGTATATATATATATATATATATATATATATATATCAAGAATCTTCTCTTTTCGAGCGTGACCGACTGACAGACATTCCTGGGTGTTTATATTAATAATATATATATATATATATACATATATACACACACACACAGTATATATATATATATATAATTAGGGTGGCCCTTATTTTCGAACTTTTGAAATTACTTGCTCCCAACCCCTAATCTTCTTCCAATATATAAAAAGTGCTCTGTGCAAAATTTCAGCTCAATTGGGCTATATTAAGGTGGCCCCCCCCCCCAAAGGCCCTAAAGTTTCAAAATTCACCGATAATTTGGTATTTCTAATATAAAACCTTTATAATTCATTTGCAAACTTTGTTTGGGAAAATAATCACAAAGCATAATCGAAAGTGAATTTTATTTACAACAAATAATTACGCCGCTTATATAGGCCGCAGGCGCAGAACTTTCTAGAACCTTCCAGAAGCGGTTTTTTACGCACTTATGATACTTTTCAATTTCCGTGAATATCTCGTCCAATTTTGGTTTTAAGTAAATAATGGTTATAACTAAATTTATTGTAAATTGAATTCTCTTTCGATCATATTCTATATTTCTTTCGAATAAAACACTGTAAAGAAGATAAAACGGTTTTATATGAAAAAATATCAATATTGTTAAAATCTGAAACTTTAGGGCCTTTGGGGGCCATCTTAATATTGTCTGATTGAGCTGAAAGTTTACACAGAGCATTTTTACATGGATTAGAACAACTTTGGAGGTTGGGAGATGAAAAATATTTCATTTCAGAAAATCACATACAACTAAGGGCCACCCTAATATATATATATATATATATATATTAGGGTGGTCCTTATTTTTGAAGTTTTAAAATGCGTACCTCCCACCATTCCAGTTGATGCTCTCATGGTAGAAACTAATGTGTGCAAAATCTTTTTCCAATCGGGTAATATTTAGGGTGTGCTCAGTTAAACCAAAGTTTTCCGCTGTTAACTTTATTCTGCCTATAATTATAAAATTAGAACTTTCAATTAATCAATGCTAAAATATGGAATGCACATTGGAAAAGCAGCATTTTTCTGCATTTATACATATGCAAGAGAGTAACAGAGTACCTAAATGGTGTAATATGGGTCTCGCAGCCTAACTTATGCACATTTCGATTCACGACATTCGAGTCCTATTTGGTCTTGATAGCGGATGATGAGGAAATACCATGAAGGAGTGTGGCTTTTAGGCAATTGGGATAATGCTTGCAGTGTTCTTTGACGATTTGCAGGGTGAACTGAGTCTGCTCCTTGTCTTTCGTCAGCAAACCGTTGTATTCCTGTATCAGTGCGACCCCTCATTCTGCGGTGTCGTTCACAACGCGAAGATCTCGGACGGCATCCTCTGCTTGTAGATAGTCGGGATTTATCATCCAAGTATCAGGATCCACTTCCAAGAAGGAATCCGGAAGTGAAAGAATCTGGAAGAACTTCCGCGTGTTAAGCATCACGAAATCACGGAGTTTAATGTTGGGGATCCTGGCCTGGTCCAGAGAGATTCGCTTGGGAGGATCCTCCTCTCCCTCGCGACTGAGTGCTTCCACCATCGCCCTCTTCTCGGAAGCGTCGACATCTCAGTCAAAGAAGGCGAGTGCCGCCAGTTGTTCGCTTAGATACCAGAGCTGCCCGCGCAGCTTGTTCAAGGCACCATTGGCTGCTGGAGAGTCGATTGACACAAGAAGTTTCAACAGACGCAGATTGCTGGCAGGAGCTACAGTTGATAGGCGGGAGAGGAACCAGGACTTAACATACACTCCAACACCAAAGACACAGAAGTTCCGGAGACCTTGCGTCTCTTGCTTCGTCAGCTTGAAGCCAGTATCTTTGAACATGAAGATTTTCAAAGCGTTAATCAATATTGACATGAACCGTGCACAGTAGATAACACCTGGCTTCCTGAATGATACTGCACGCGGTAAATCTCCTCTCACGAACAGGAGGGTCAACTCCAAGAGTTCGCAGTAATCATCACGTTGATGCGTCAGTCCACGTTCATTGATCACGAAATCCTTGACATCAGCAGAAAAATCCAAAAGTGCAGCTGCAACGACTGGGTCTTCTACTCCAGGCTTGTAATGAGTGACATCGATATATGGCCAGAATGTCTTGAACCGCTTGAAAAGGAGGATCTCGGGCCCACTCGATGGTCCTATCGTGATGCTGAATGCTTCTTCAAGAAGAATTTCATGGATGTGATGTCTGCACGCCAAGTCGAGAACTTCTGTCTCCAGCTTCATTTCCAGCAACACACACGCACCGTTCTTCCGTCCAGTGTTGCTCGATGTTGTATCGAAGCCGAGGGCTTTGATGCAGTCCTTGACACCCCACTCAGACACCACGTCGATCATTGCGTCTGCCATTGCTTGACCAGTTTCAGAATGCAGCTTTGGAATGCATAGGATTTGCTCAATTCCAGACCCTGAGACAATGATTGCAAGTTAATTGCAATTATGATCTCCTGTTAGATCCTGCATCAGCTTTCCGTCCCAATGAAGTACCAGCGGCTTCTGGGGGTTGAACTCAGCCTTGAGCAGGGCTGCTAATTCAGCCCGATGCTTTTGACGATAACGAAGAATAGATGACCGATTGATGGTATATTCCTCGACGTTTAGCCCTGAAACATGAATGATGGGGAGCGATTATCTGCACGCACGACGGTCACTTGTCTTCGTCCAATAGAGCGATGAGAGGACGGAAGGGCTAAGGATGTTTGTCCTTCCCCTTTCCAAGCTGATAGAGTGACTTCTCCAACTGATTCTTCTCTCTCACAATCATGCGTGTTGTCAGGATCGGAAGATGAAGTGGAAGAATCCAAAGCAACGACTTCATCCAAATTGACTTTCTCTGTAAGCTGTTTGTCCTGGAACACAAGCTGAGTTCTTCGTTTTATTGCTTGGGCTCTCTTCTTCTTCAACAAAGAAACATGAACTCCAGCCATGACCCCTCACCGTCCCTTCT
Source organism: Bathynomus jamesi (assembly GCA_023014485.1). Taxonomy (NCBI): domain Eukaryota; kingdom Metazoa; phylum Arthropoda; class Malacostraca; order Isopoda; family Cirolanidae; genus Bathynomus; species Bathynomus jamesi. The sequence continues at coordinate 1,631,492 of JAJOZX010000256.1, read as the reverse complement.
CACGCTGTGCCAGTAAGAATTCCTTGTCTTCCAGGATTTTCATCATCGTCAAGGCATCGGAATGGGCCACATCGAATAGGTCGTTAAATGCTTCCTTCAAGGTTTCCTTATTGGCCACTTAGGTCGCTGTCCTCCTGGCTTTGTTCTTTTTCAGTCCTTCCCACTTCTTCCCCAATTCCTCAAGCTGTTTGACCGCATGGTCGATGCGACGAATCGGAATTCGGGCTCTGTCCCAGAACATCTGCACCTCCTTCAACGTGCAGACAGCAGCCTCATGTTTGGTGTTCGCTGTCTTCAGTTTGTGGAGGTAAAACCTGAGAACATCCCCAATACAGGGTAACTTCGTGCCAGTGAGATCTTCCCCGGTTGAACTAAGCAAGAACACATCGGTCTTGCTGTGAGTAGAAGTTGCCATACTTGCTGAAACAAAAGAAGTGTCAGTAAACGGTATTACCATGTAATACAAATTAAGTGCATATAACAGCAAAATAGAGCATACCTAAATATTCACCGATTGCCAAACTTTTGGTAGGATTTAATATTTATAGAGGGAGTACAAGATAGGATGGTGGGAGGTGGAAAATTCTGAATTCATTTTTTAAGGTAATATAAGGACCACCCTAATATATATATATATATATATATATATATGTTAACGGTCTGGATCGGCTACTAAAAGTCTGCGAACTGTATTCGCAGAAACATGATATTCTTTTTAATGTTACAAAACTAAAGTTATGCAATTTCATCCTAAAAGTTGTAATCAGCCAGCTGATATTAGGTTTAAAATGAAAGGTGAAGTAATTGAGGAAGTACAACAGTTTAAGTATTTGGGTCAAACTATTACCAGCTCCTTGAGTGATAACTCCGATCTAAGAAAACAATCTTGAAACCTTTGTGCTAAAGCGAATATGACGATAAAGAACTTTCGGTTCTGTACAAGTTAAGTTAAAGACACGCTCTTTCGTACTTTCTGCAGTAATATATACGGACAGCAACTCTGGGTGAATTATAAAAAAGTTCTGGCAGAACCATAAATTTGCTGTACAACATGTGTTTTAGACTCTTACATAAATAACCCCGAGATGCTCAGCTTCGCAAATGTTTGCTACCAAAATGTCCCGAGTTTTCCGGAGGTAACAAGACGTGCTCAATACAGTCTGATGCAAAGAATTAAAAAAGTAACCAACCCGATTATCTAAGCTATCCATGAGTCCTGCCGTTTTTCCTCTAAGCTATGGAATTCTTGGTACTAAAACGTCTGTCTGTAGCGCCACTCAACTACAACATTACTGTATTATTTCTAATCAACTGTATATACTTCTATCCTTAGTATGTGAAGTCATTGTATTAATAATATTTGTCATATGGATTATAGTCTGCCAATAAACTTTTTCATTTTCATTTTCATATATATATATATATATATATATATATATATATATATATATATATATATATATATATATATATATATATATACAGTGTGTATACATAATTCCTTCCCCCCTTTTAGGGTACAGTTCTTCCCATGCCTGTACACACGCTTTTTTTAATTTTCATTTTCTCATAATTTTTCACAAAAATAAGTCAATATTTACTGAACATTTAATATCATTTGATTCACAAAAATTTTTTATCGATTCAATTTAAAAAAGTAATATTTTTAAAATTCATAAAGAACTTTTTGCAAAAACTAAAAACAAACATGCATTTTTAAAATCAATGATTTTTATACAAATATTTTGATATTTGTTATAATTTTAACATTTTCGATTCACAAAAGATTTCTTTATCGATTCAATACAAAAAATTACATAATTAAAACGGGCAATTTAAATAACACGAGTTTAAGTTAAACGAGCCACACTCGAAATTATTTACCGTGACTTTTGTGGCGTTTTATTACTGTGGCTTTTGTACAAATAATTTTAGTATACACAAACAATTTGATAGGATATTGATTTATCATTCTATTTTTTAGTTGTCATAGAAATACGTTAATTAAGTTATCTGATTAGATGCGCTTTTATAGTTGAAGATCATTTTTAGAAAATTATTTTTTCCCCACTTTAAAATATTACAAAATTTCTATTAGGTATCCTAATATCATTATGCCTGTCGCTGTAAGTAAGAAATAGCAATTATTTTCCATTTTATGAAAATTTCGGACCCCCTAGGCTACAAAACAATTTTCCCCTTTCTTTATCAAAAATTGTTGATTTTCGGAAGTCTTTCGGTTATAATTTGTACCAGTCTATTGTTTATCTATAATAATAATAATAATAATAATAAAAAGACATGTGTGTGTGTGTGTGTGTGTGTGTGTGTGTGTGTGTGTGTGTGTGTGTTCCAGCCATCAGCCATAACTCCAAAATGGAAGCAGTTACAAACATGAAACTTCACACACATATTGATTAAGTCCCGAGGTTGTGCACGTGGGTGTTAATAAATTAAATAATTAATTTTAAAACATTAAATGACGTCATCAAGATCATTACGAAACCTATGGTAAAATTATTGAATACCCGGTTAGGTTCATTGAATGCCAGGTTAGGTCATCTGTACGCCCTTGACGATTGGTTAGGTTAAGTCGTGATATTTTCGTTGGCTTTAACGAAAATATCATGACTTAACCTAACCAATCGTCAAGGGTGTACAATTAACCTAGCCGGGCATTCAATTAACGTACCCGGGCATTCAATTAATCTAATCGGGCATTCAGTTGACCTAACGGCCATTTAATTAACCTAATCGGCATTCAGTTGACCTACTAGGCATTCAATTAACCTAAACCGGGCATTCATTTTCACCTAACCGGGCATATATATATATATATATATATATATATATAATATATAGCGTTCAACATCCACCCCGGCAACGCCGGGTAGCTCCGCTAGTTACTTCTATGTCGAAGAGGATCTGTTCTTTCCCGTTCTCTTCTTTGCGTACCCTCTATGTGAAAATACGGGCACTCTATGTTCAGGCATTTTTTCTCAGTAATTGACTGTCTGCACATACGAGGGCGAAAAAAGTTGCAGTTTGGTCCGTACGTACATTTTCCGTTCCTCATCATATAGAAGGATTTGGGGGGGGGGTGATTGTATATGCAGTTTGAGCCATATTTGCACGAACCTGTTTTATAATATTCGCATATGACCCGTCGTTTAAATTCCTCTGAGTCTTATGTGATTCAATTTCCTTCTTCTGTTCCGCCACCACTTCTTCCCAACTCAGTGTTTTTTTTTCTTCGGCGTGTATTTCGTATCTCTCTCTTTTGCCGTGGGTGTTTCTTTAGCTGAGACTGCTTTCGCTCCTCCCTGTAGTGTGTTGTCTATCTCATTTATATATATATATATATATATATATATATATATATATATATATATATATATGAAATACACAGAGTTTCCCGATTCAAGAATACGCAGCTGTTCGTTTTATGAAAATAAAAGTTCTTGAAAATTCCCCAAATATCTCCAAAATTTCGAAAAATTCGCGAAAATTTCCAGTGCAAATTTACCGCTCTCAAATTTCTGGAAATTTTACAACCCTCTTCTTCTCTACCCGTCCAAATAAGCAATTTGACTCTCTCCCCCTCCCGTAAACTTATTTCAATTAAAATTAAAGTGGGTATGACCCTTTCGCAAAATCTCATGAATTTTAACAAATATAATAATTAATTATACGTACCTTCTTTTTTAATTTCTAACAGTTAAGGAGAAGAGGTGCGTATTTTGCGTCGGTTCATTAAAACTTTTTAGCCTTGTTTTGTTCTTATAAATACTAAAGTTTTCTTCAAAATAAATTTCTCCTTGTTTCTTACTTCCGAAGAAGCTCTCATTTTCGGCTGAATTTTCTCATACACTCGTTCGTCATAATATTATTACGCTGATTTAGTTAACGTAATAGTAACTTTTTAGAAATAAATTTTTTATAATACGATAATGATTCTGTTAACGAATAGCACTACACACACACACACACACACACACACACACACACACACACACAATACAGGGTGGTGCCTCATAAGGTATCGTATAATTAAATGTAGCGACTCAATGAAACGCTATACTGACTTATGAGACACCCTATATAAAGGGTGTGCCATAAAAAAAGGGTACATTTTAAAAAGGCTATAAAATCAACATTTGTCATTTAATTTTAATAAAACGTCTACACAATAAAACATATGTATTTATCTATAAGCAAACACGTTTTCAGACTAAAATATCAAACAATTCAAATTCTATGAACATTTAACGAAAGAGTATGATTTTTCTACTTAACACGCAAAAATTATTAAACTTTTTAAATATTTTTTTATAAAAATAATTTTTAACGTAAAATTTACCTGAAATTATTAAAAAAATTGTTCGAAATGCTTTCCTTCCATTTCAATAACTTTTTTTATTCTTGGCCGGAATTCATCTACGACTCGATTTACTTGTTCCTGTGGAAGCTCTTCCCATTTTTGAATGATGATCTCGCGTAAATGAGCGGCATCTCTTATCCTAGTCCTGTAGACTCGTTCTGCTAAGTTCTCCCATATTCCGGCCAAGAATAAAAAAGTTATTGAAATGGAAAGAAAGCATTTCGAACAATTTTTTTAATAATTTCAGGTAAATTTTACCGCCGGACCATGGAGCAGCACATGGAAACTTTTACTTCGCCGGACCATGGAGCAGCACATGGAAACAGTCCTCCGAAATCTTGAGTACGACACTGAGCTTTTATGAGTCTCTCCTCACCTCCTGCCCTAGCCGACTTGAAGCCGTCCGCCAAGCATAAGGAGGCAACACCAACTATTGAGTGGGTTTGTTTAGACGTAGAATTAAATTGTCTAAAAAATGCAACAATCAGTTTTTTGTACGTCTATTAGTCTATTAGTTTCATCTGTGCAGGGGGGGGCAATCATTGTTTACCACGCTGTATGATCAATATGTCCGCCGTCCTGCTTACAAACTAATCTTAACCTTTTCTTCAACGACATGATACATTTTCTGATTTCTGTTAATGTTATTTTGTCCCAACATTCGAGTATTTTTTTCTTTAATTGCATTTCTGTAAACTTTTCTGTTTGGCCTTCATAAATCTTCCCTGCTAAAGTGTTCCACATGCAATAATCCATGGGATTGCAATCAGGTGATTGTGGGGGCCCAGTCGTTTTTTTCCAATGAAGTTGACTACATTCTGTTGTAGATAATCCTGTGTGAATTTGCTAATATGAGCTGTAGCACCATCTTGTCGGAATATGAAATCGTTTCCATAATACAGACGCCGACAATCAGGCAAAAGATTCTCCTCTAAGAGATTTACATAGGTTTCTGAATTAATTTTTTATTTTCCGAAATGAAATGAATTTTCGTCTTTCCATTCCACGATACACCTACTAATACCATGATTTTTTTGGAAAACCGACTTGTCTGGTGGTAAAGTCTCGATGGAGGAATGTCTTTCTTACGCCGACCATAAACAACATCGTTCGGGGAGTTTCGAGCAATCTCGATGGTGAAATCTTTTTCATATGTAAAAATTATTTTTTTAACATCATTGGATAAAAATCTATCAAGCAATTTTCTACAACGAATTTTTCTTTTAGCTTTTCCATTGCTGTCACGTCTTGAAACACGGATCATTTTAAATACTTTAAGTCCTACCGTTCTCTGCATTCTTTGTATGGAACTTCGACTGATACCTAAGTTTCTTGCAATTTTCCTCTGAGAGCAGTGTGACCCAGGTCGATCCTCTTGAGATAGGCTCATCATTTCGATCATTGCTATATTGTCTTGAGTGTAAACTCTTTTAAGCCGACCACTTCCACGCTTCCGTGCCGTCGAACCGGTTGCTTTAAGTTTTTTAATTATTATATTCACAGATGTAACATTACAAGTTATTGCTGGAAATTCCCTCAAAATTCTTGTCCCAGTCCACTTTTCTCCAAGAAGCACTTTTCAATCACAGCTTTTTCACCGTTAGCTATACCATAATTTGAAGGTAAGTTCAAAAAACGTATTTAAGATGGGCGTAGCCTATATCATCTGACTTTTTTAGGGACTAAGAGATTATCCATAGGCTGAGGAAACTACTACAAGTCTTAGAATAGTTGCCAGGTACAGCTATACACATTTAGGATATTCGTTTTTTTCACCATACCTCATTGTTCCATCAGCTGTGGAAAAAGTATTTTATGTAGAGATCTGAAATTTTTATGATTACTTATCAATAGATTGTGGTAAAAGTTTTGTAAATTTTGGAAGTGTGAACTGCATATTTTTGAAGTTATTGATGTTCAAATCTCAAGGCGTTTATTTTGGGCCACCCGATATGTTCTAAATATATAAAACATACACTGTACATATATAAAATAAACTTTCTTTAATTAATTTAGACCTGCAGGATACATCATATAGGCTTAATAACTTTCTTCAGCTTTTTTTATATTTTAAATAAAAATATAGATAATTATATGTATAGCCAATAAAATAATTGCGAAATGTTATAAAAACAAAGAAAAACATGTAGCATGCGTCTACAAATTATGAAAGATTTTATATTAATTAATGTTAGGCCTAGGCCTTAGAGTGGTGTTTATCAACCTTTTTTGTGATGACGACTTCTTTACATATAAGAAAATTCGCGATCACATTTCCGTAAATAATGATGCAGCATATTTGAATAACAAAAACGGCTCCCAAACTATTTCCCACGTGACCATGGAAAGTTAGTAAAAAGTGGGTACTTAATCGATTCAGTGAAAGGGTGGTAGAGTCTGCCGAACTCCCCGAAAACTTACATGATAAATTGATTGAACTTTCTTCTGACAAGACCCTGCAGTTGTATTCCCGTCAGAAGACTTGTCTGTGTACATTTTGGCTAGCACGGGAGAGTGAGTATCCAGAATTGGTGTCTGAATCTTTGAACGTTTCAATTCCATTTGCAACTTCATATTTATGCGAATTGGGCTTCTCATTAACGGTTGCAATTAAAACTTTAAACAAAGCAAAGAAATTGACTGTTTATGTGTTACTCTGTGGCAGGGCCGGATTAAGACCTTTAGAGGCCCTAAGCACTTAAAAGATTTTGGTGCCCCATATATATGTAATTCAAAATATAAACAAAAATAAACCATAAAATAAAATTTTATTTTTTGAAATGAAACAAAACTTACAGTAAGATGGAAAATAATGTTTATTTTTGTATACTTCCACTTCATTTATATTTGAAAAGTTTTCTCCTACTTTTTTTAATTGCAAAGTCTTTGATCAGATCCTCAAAACTAATCTTACGTAACACATCTGCTTCTATACTTAGTAGAGATAAGGCATCCAGCCTGCCTTGTTGCATAGTTGTTCTGTTGGTATTTTTAATATACTTCAACTGAGAAAATGAACGCTCAGCTGAGCAATTTGTGACCATTAATGTTAAAAATATACGAAAGGCAATTTCTACATTTGGGAAGGCACACTCAATATTGTCTTCTACAATTATTTTATAAAGTTCAGCATGACTGAATCTTGTTTTTACATTTTTTTTTGCACTGAACTTATGGCACACATATGAGTGAAACTGCTGAAGCTCAGCAGAGAAATTAGTGTTCAAGTCCTCTGGGTAAGCATCAATCATCTTTTTACAACCCTGAGAATACCTTTCAATTTCAGTAGATGATGAAGTGGTGACATTATGTGGCACATCACTTAGAAAAGAAAATCTCTCTGCTATTTCTTTGTATATCTCTCCTCTTCTTCTCATCTCAGTTTCAAGTTTGTCAACAATTGTGTAAAAGGTGGTGATAAGAAATTTATCTCTGGCATTCAGATATACTTCTGGTGCATCTCCGTCATTGGGTACCTTCTTTCTGATACGTTTGCGAGTTTGAGCTGCCTTGTAATCAACATCTGGTAGCATTTCCTTTGTAGCTGCTTCATATCTTTCAAATTCATCTCGTGAAGTGCACAGTTGGTCAGCTAATGATCCATACAGATCTGCACATGTTTTTAAGTTCACATCCTTATTCTGTAGAACTTTGCTTACTCTATGAAAATTTTGCAAAATCTCATCCCAAAAATTCAACATAAAAACGAATTCTAGCTCTTGCATCTTATTTGCAATATTATTTGCTTCTCTTCTAGTGTCTCCCTTTTGTGACTGGTCTTCAGCTATACATTCTAACGCTTCTAAAATTTTAAGGAAAGATTTCAAAATTGCTGCTGTTGCCATAGCATGTGCCTCCCATCTGGTATCAGAGAGGGATTTTAAGACACTTTCATTTCCAATACAACCTTTAAGAATTTCCCACCTGCTGGTTGAGGCTAAAAAAAAGGTATAGAGCAACTGCACTGTAGAGAAGAAATTAACCGCCTCTTGACAGCAGTCAACAGCACTTCGGCCTACCAGATTTAGTGAATGGGCTGCACAGGGCACATATATAGCAAACTTGTTTGTTTCTAAAATTTTTTGCTGCATCCCCTTATAACGCCCAGACATGTTGGCAGCGTTGTCGTAAGATTGACCCCTACATTTTGAAAAGTTTAGCTTACAAACTTCACGTAAGTACTGCAACACCTGATTTGCCATTTCCTCACCAGTATGGCTTTTCATTTTCAGAAAGGTTAAAAAGCGTTCAATAGGCTGTCCATCTTTTAAGTACCTAAGTACAACACTTAACTGATCGATATGTGATAGATCTGGTGTTGAATCAACTGACAAACTAAAATAACCAGAAGATTTTACTTCGTCAACAATGAGTGCGTGGACCTTTTGAGCCATTAGTTGAATGAGTTCCTCACAGGTGGTTTTGGACAGGTAAGAAGGATTTCCTTTGCCAGAATTTCCATATTTCAAAATGTGACCTGCTAAAAATGGATCAAACCGGCTTATGAGCTCAAGCAGCCCTAAAAAATTCCCATTCTGCAATGATCCAAATCTTTCTTCTGTTCCTCGAAAAGACAAGCCACGTTCAGCTAACGTACAAATAACAGCTATGACACGCCTCAAGACATGTTCCCAGTAATCACACTCTTCCTGAATTTGTTTTTCCAACTGTTGTCCCAACCCCGCACCTTGTCTGCGAGTTAAGTATGTTAGCATAGAGTCTCGGTGAGTAGTGCTTTTTTCATGATGATCAATTACAATAGTATTTCGCCAGTCACTGAACCCTTCTCTTATAACAAAATGTGAGACATTTTTAGGAGCAAACAGTTTACAAACATAACAGTAAACTGATCCTGTTGATGGTGAATACAATAACCACTCTCTCTTGTATTTCTCACCATTGGCTTTTGTCCCAACGAAAAGTTTTTGTGAACAGTATCTTGCTGGTTTGCCACTACTGAAATGCCGGTAAGACTTGTCAAATGGCCCATTGTGGTGTTGACAGTCACTGGGTCCACAAGCAATCCAATAAGCCACATCATCAGCAGAGAAATCAAGCCACAACCCTGGATCTTTTGCTATATTTACTTCATCTTCTGCAGACTGATTCATTTCACCACCATCACCATGGTCCACTAAACTTTCATTTTCAGCAATTATTTCAACCCCAGAATGTCTTGTAAAGCAACTTGAATCAACATTTGCAGTAGAGGTATCAAGAGAATTTACAGGCAAAGTGAGATCAGTAGTGAGACATGTGGTAGATGAACCTGCTTGTGACACCTCGGTGATTCCAACGTCATCATATTTTGATTTTGAAGTGATCAAAGTGGTATTTGTGTCCACTTCTGATGACGGAGATTGGTTTTGATTCAGAATCGGTATATCATGTTGACGTTGTGGTCGTGGAACTTGTGTGAAGAAATCAGTCAGCTTTGCAGTCTTGGACTCTAAATCCAAAGTCTTCTCTTGTTTCTCTTTTGATAGTTTTCGCTTTTGTGCACCACTTAACTGAACACGTTTCATCTTGGTTCTTGGGGTCTGTAAAATACAGAAATAAAAAGAATATTTTATTTGTATATTATGTGGCAATCAACACAGTTACACATATCACAATCTTGGCTTTGTTCTTTTATTCTCAGAAAGACAAAATGGGAACCGTACACAACCAAAGTGGCAATTTAAATATAAGTGGCAATTAAATATAACTCAACCGAAATATCAACTCGAAATGTTGAATACAAATCAAATCGAAAGAAGGAACCAAAAGAAGGAACCGAAAGAAGGAACCGAAACCTATAAAATAAAAATACTTAACATTAGAATTAATAATACGCAATCTATAAAAATATCAATATTAACATTTCACTATTAACGAGCCACATTTTATATTTACATTTATTTATTTATTTAAAACACAATATTTAATTATAGGAAATATGAACATTTGCTTAGGGCCTAAATTGTCCTAACTACGTTTGATGTTATATATACATTACAAATTATTCACTCTGGTTATTACAATCTAAATTCTTTTATACTGTTATGACAATAGATAAATAAATTATAAAATAAAGATACGTGTATGATAAAATATTGTTATATATACAAATAAAGTACACTTCATAGACTTACCCTAGAGAAGAAGAGAGAGCAACAGATAAACTTCTTCAACGCTAATTAACTTAGGTCAGTATATCTTATTATTATAATGGCCGTGATAAACATCACTTGATACAACAGCAATATAGAGAGTTTATAGTTTCTTTTATTTTAATATTAATTTATATTACAATTCTATAAACCTAAATCTTTCTGTAAAACAATACCAAATGATTATGTAAAATATATATTTAATATTATATGCACAAATCACACGTTCAGAATAACTTCCTATAGCACACGAAAATATTTAATCTATATGTATTTTTAATATGGCGCTCAAAGATTTGATATAAACAAAATAATAACGCAAAGCGTAAAGTGTGTGATTACAACGAAATATATTTATTCTCTCAAAAGGGTTGTTGTTCACTACAAATTCAAACAATGAAAAAAAATAAATACTATATATGAATATATATAATTCAGTTTTCAACAGCTTATAGGCTATAAGCCGCGATTATAATAGTATAATAAATCCATGGTAAATCCGACAATGGAAAATTTCTGTGGTGCCCCCCTTCCCTTGATGCCCTAAGCACGGGCTTATTTTGCTTAATGGTTAATCCGGCCCTGCTCTGTGGTCAACTGAATATAAGAAGATTAACAAATGCAATACAGGCACAGGTATCTCTTTGAAAGACAGACTAACAATTTCATATGGAGATTACGACTAATAGAGAATAATCTCATCTGTAGAACTGTAACATCACACGATTTTCTCACTTAAAAAACTAATTTCTGTCTGATTTTACATATTTCTGTAATTTTCGATACAGTAGTTTCAACTCTTCTTTTAATAATTAGTAGTAATGAAGGACAGAAAAATATGCCATGTTCAAAATCCCAAGTATACCATGATAGGTTATATTAAAGCACTTACTGACATGCAATTAATAAATGTTTATAGTGAAATTAATTGTACATTGTACTGTACATACAATATGCAACAGTAATTACTGTACTTAGCATTTTACTATTAGCAAAGCAGCAACTTCTTTTAGTCCATCCATCCATCGTGTTCTGCCTATCAGGCAGGTCCAACTCATGTGTCCCGCTAAAATGTTCTATCCTGAGCTATTCTTTTCATCTCATGGTAGATCCTGCCTGCTTCAATCATCCAGCATTGCTTTCCTTTTCCTTCCCCTCGGCCTTCTACCTTCATATCTACCATCTATCACCTCCTTCAACAATCCTTCTCCTCTCAACACATGTCCGATCCATTTCTTCTGTCTTTCTCTTATCACCTTAATGAGTCTTCTTTCCTCCCTCACCTGTTGCAGTATTTCCTCATTACTTTGGTGTTCCCTCCAGCTTATCTTTAGCATTCTTCTCCAAATCCACATTTCAAAACTTTTCAGGAGTTTCTTTTCAATTGTTTTCAGTGTCCATGTTTCTGCTTCATACAGTACCACACTCCATATCAAGCTTTTTACTAACCTTTTCTTCAGTTTCAAGTTGAGTTTACCTGTAAGTAGTCTTTTCTGTCTTTTAGTAGTAGGAGATAATTAAAGTAGGGTGTCCGAGAAACAATGCTTAAGAAATAATTAAACATATTTTTCTTATTATTAATTAATATATATTCAATCTATACGATTGTTTACATTTCCAAACTCTTCAAATTTAGAACACTTCCACCTGATGACCATCATTCATCGTTGCAGCGAGTATTCGACACTCAAACGTCATTAGAGCATTAGCAAGATGCTCTTGTGGAATGGAATCAATAGCCTCTGATTCTTTGTCGGAGTTCTGCAAGATACTTGGGTTTGTCATGATACACAAATATTTTAACACAACTCCATAGATAAAAGTCCAAAGAATTTAAGTCGGTTGATCGAGGTGGCCTATCCAGCGCTGAAACACATCAACATGAACGCGATTCACCAAAAGTTAACGTTTGGTGTTTCGTTTGGTGGCTGCATAATTGGTCCATTTTTCTTTGACGATTGTATCGTGACTGGAACAAACTATACTTAACATGCATGTTACATATATTTTTTCTTCCTCAACTAAGGGCTATTGGAGTTGACATGAGAAGTGTCATCTTTCAACAAGATGGGCGACTTCCCACTCTTATTCCTCGGGCTGGATAGGCCGTGGTGGACCGATAGCCTTGTCACCTCAATCACCTTACTTAACCGCTTTAGATTTTTATCTATGGGAGATGTTAAGACACTTGTGTATTGTGACAAACCTAGTAGTCTGGAAAAACTTCGTCAAAGAAACAGGTCACTGGATCCATTCCATCTTGCTAATATAGTCTAATGGAGTTCGAGAGTCGAATACACATTGTAACGACCACAGACGTATATGGTAGCGACACATGATGGTCATCTTGTGAAAGTGTTCTAAACTTGGACAGTTTGGAAATGTAAACAATCATATATATATATATATATATATATATATATATATATATATATATAGAGCGATTAATAAGAAAAATGACCAATTATTTTTGCACAATTATTCCTTGGACAACCTGTATATTCAATAGTGACAGTTAATATGACCCTAAGATATGTCAAAAGGTTTTTATATTATTTAATAACACTGGTCAACAAAGATTTTTCATCAGAGTAAAATTTGTGGTGGCTGGATAGCATTTTTCACGCTGATTCCAAAACTGCATTCAGATTTTTTCTAGCACGTATAGTTTTCAAGATGAAGGCATATATATAACTACACAGATTTAACCATTTTAAATAGGCAAAATACTAATATTTCAACATTTGATTGTGTTTATTTTATTGTGTTTTTTTAGTTTATTCATCTTATTGATTGCAATTATCTTAATTATACATCTTATGTATTTCAGGTGTGAGCTTTTACGTCTAGCAGCATTGTGATTCAGGCAACAACACCGTGCTTTGTGTGTCAAAAGATCAGTCCAGTCCAAGAACTTGTTGTATCAAGTTGGTGTACATTTTTTTTGAATTTATAGTTTGCTCAGGTCAGTCAACATGCCTCGACAATGTAAGAATGACCCCTGAAAGCAGTTCTTTTGCATAATGGTAATATAATGCCATCCATCCCCATTGCCCATTCCGTCCATCTAAAAGAGACATATGACAATATGGATATACTACTTAAGGCAATCAAATACGACAGTCATCAATGGAATGTTTGTGGAGATCTAAAGTTATAGGAATGCTTATGGGTATGCAGTCAGGATTCACAAAATTTTGTTGTTTCCTTTGCCTGTGGGACAGTCGCGCCACTATAGAACATTACACCAAAAGTGACTGGCCACTTAGGTATACATACGTCCCAGGGATAAGCAATGTCCAGTCTGTCCCTTTAGTGGATCCCCAAAAGATCTATCTGCCACCTCTTCACATTAAACTTGGTTTAATGAAGAATTTTGTTAAAGCAATGGGTAAAGTCAATTCTGAAGGGTTCCAATACCTTTCAAGGAAATTTCCGAAGGTTACTGCAGCAAAATTGAAGGAAGGAATTTTTGTTGGGCCACAAATAAGGGAGGTTTTGAATGAACACTGAATTTGAAAAAGTCCTAAGTCCTAAGTCCGCTGGAATTGAAGGCTTGGCTGGCGTTCAAATGGATATGTGAAAACTTTCTTGGAAGCAACAAGTCACCTGCGTATAAGGATGGAGTCAAGAACCTCCTTGATGCCTTCAAAGAAATGGAGTGTCGAATGTCGTTAAAAATTCACTTCCTGCATTCCCACTTAGATTTCTTTCCTGAAAACCTTGGTGCAGTGAGTGACGAGCAAGGAGAGCGCTTCCATCAAGATATTCAGATGATGGAGAAGCGCTACCAAGGATATTGGAATGAAAGCATGATGGCGGACCATTGTTGGATGCTGTATCGTGACAATCCAGGCCAAATTTACAAAAGGAAATCACACTCACAGCGCTTTTAATAAAATAATGTATATATTCTTTATTTATAAGTACATTGAATAAAGTATATGATGTATTTGTTGTTTAGCATTCCTAAGTGTGATCTATACATCCATAAATTTTCTTATAGCAATATCAAAAACTTAAAAATATCAAAACCAGTGTATCTATATAACTATACGTGCTAGAAAAGAAATAAAACCAGATTCGGAATCAGCGCGAAAAATGCATTAAGAAAAGTGTGATCATGTTTGTGATGAGAAAAAAGTTTCATTTTGTTGGCCAGTGTAATTTTTAGGTTTACATTTTAAATAAAATTACTTTTGATCAACATTTTAAGAACAAAACTTCGATTAAAAAACAAAACAAAAATTGTCAAAAAGACCCCTACCCCGAAAATAAAACTGTTGCATCACCATATATATTACTCAAAACGCTACTCGCCATATGGTCTCTCGTGTGAAATTGTCTCTACTGAAATTATTTGGCCTTCAGCCATATCAGTGAAAGACAGTCATCATTCTACTTTATGACTACGTACAGGGTGTCCATAAATGTTTACCCTGAAAACAGTATGCTCTCATGTTTTAATGACGAATCTTACATCCGTTTTCTTTTTACAGGTGATCTCATACACGCATAGAGTTTCTGTGCTGGTGTGTTTCGTCTACCGCATTCGCCGCTAGGAGCGCTGTAGTAGCTGTTCAGTTAAGATGGCGTCTATGACAGAGAAGGCACAATGTGTTGTGTGGCTTGCAGAAACAAAATCTCCTGTCACTGTTCAGCGAAGGTTCAGAACAAAGTATGGAAAGAATCCACCTGATGTGAAGTTAATTAAGTGGATGAAAAAATTCTTGGAAACTGGAAACGTGGAAAAGGGAAAGAGCAGTGGCAGACCATCAGTTTCCGATGGGACGGTGGAAAACATTCAAACTGCTTTCACACGGTCACCAAGGAAATCGGTGAGACAAGCTTCATGCCAACTAAAGATACCGAAGTCTACGGTGCACAAGGTGTTACACAAACGTTTGAAGTTACACGCCTACAAGGTACAAATTGTTCAAGAACTGAAGCCTGATGACTGTCCAAAACTTGAACAATTCGCTATTGACATTTTGAACAGCATTGACGAGGATAATGACTTCTTGTTACGTGTCTGCTTTTCAGACGAGGCTACGTTTCATCTTAGTGGTACAGTCAACAGGCACAATGTGCGTATTTGGGGATCGGAAAACCCACGTGCCGTAAGGGAGCATATTCGGGGCAGTCCGAAGATCAATGTCTGGTGTGGACTAATGCATGACCAGATAATTGGTCCTTTCTTCTTCGCTGAGAACACTGTTTCCGCAACTGTGTACCTGGATATGCTTACCAATTACGCCATCCCCCAGCTGCAGGACAGGCAGCCAACTGTCATCTTCCAACAAGATGGGGCACCCCCTCATTGGGCGCATGTTGTTCTTGAAACTCTCGACGCAACATTTCCAAATCGATGGATTGGCAGGGACGGGCCAATCCCATGGCCCCCAAGATCACCAGACATTACCCCGCTGGATTTCTTTCTCTGGGGTCATGTTAAAGATTTGGTTATGCAACAGTTATTCCAGATATCAGGACATTGCGAGAATGCATTACGGATGCAATTGCAACAGTTAACCCACAAATGTTGGAAAATGTGTGGCGTGAGTGAGTGTGAATACCGTTTAGACATTTTACGTGCCACTAGGAGTGCACAAGTGGAAGATTATTAAGTTCATTAATTATATATTAAAACTTTGTATGTTTATCTACTTATGATTAAAACTGTGTTTGAATACGAGTGTTTATTTAAAAGTTATATCATGCTTTAATCAGGGTAATCATTTATGGACACCCTGTATATCATTGACTGGTGTCTGTGTGATGAACTGCTTCGTCTTTGGCCTGTGTCTACTGTACATGTCTGTGTAACTGAATAAGCGCAGATATGAAATAAGAATTTGGTATAAATCATATTTCATAAAAAACATTTAGTTGACATAAAAAACGTGTAACTTGACAAATTTATTTCTCCTCCTCTTTTATTTGCCGAGAGCATTCAAGCTTCTTGGCTGGAAATTCACAAAAACCTGTTGAGAATCCTTTTTCAATGTAATGAGACTGTTTTATAGAAAGGGCAAAGAGATATTTTCCAAAGTTTGCCTACTTTGGCCAAAGGAATTCGCGTGTTGAAGAAGTAAGGAAGAAAGAAAGTGTGAATAGAGCCCTATAAAAACCTCTTAAGCAGCAGGAATTTTAAGTTTATCTTCTTAAGAGATCGCCTATAGTGAGAACCCTTTCTCAAATTAAAATCCAAATTTCGAGAGAACAGTACGAAATGCACTCGTAAAATTATTCTCCTTCAGTATCCTTTTCTTGAAAAACTAAAAAAAGTTATTTATACACAGAAAAAAAACTTCTCACAACCTTCTATAAATAGAAATATTATCCCCCACTTTCTAAAACTCAAGAAAGAATTTTTGAAAACCATTTCTTCTACGAAAAGAAGTTATGGATCATTAAAAGAAGTTATTCTATCATCAGAAAAGAAGGTTTGATAGCCAAAAGAAGCAAAAACTTCCCCTAGAATTCACCCTAAAAAAGAAGTTATTTCTTCTGAATTAAGAGTTTTAGTTTGAGTGTATACGAGTCCCTCCGAGGAAGAAGTGGCTAAGCGACAAAAGTAAAAATCGCCAGAAAACGCAGTTAAAGTTGTACCAAATTTGCGTTTTCTGGCTTTTTTTTAACTTTTGTCGCTTAACCACTTCTTCTTAGGAGGGCCTTATATAGCATAATACGGATGACACCTCTTGTCATGCTTGTATATGCATCAGCAAATTTAAAATAGTTCCTTAACACACACAAAATTTCCACCATGACATAATGATACAAAATAGGTGTTAAGTAACATATACATTTCATTTGATACATTACATATTTTTTGACAATAGCAAATTATTTTCAAATAAAAAGTGGAGTAAATCTCGATTCCCGATAACAATATTTTATTTATCGACGGGCCTAAATTATTCTCCAGCGGGGAATAGGATGTCGATTCTGGTGAAGACCAAACTCACAGAGAAGAACATTTTTCTTTCGAGGGTTTTTGAAGTAGTAATAATCCATTTCACGTCTTTTGAAACAAGACTCGAGTTATCGGGAAATTCTGAATAAAAATTCACGCTATTATGAAATGAAAAATGTTGAAGTAAAAAGATTCCATGGACAAAAGACAGCAAAATGGAGGTTAAAAATACAGATGCGAAAATAAGAATTTAATACACAATTTGAAACTAAAACCCGTCTTGTGAATGTATAGTTTTTTATGCTTAATATGTAGAGGGCAACCAACGTTCAGCGTCGCACTTAGTAAATGTTCAAACTACAGACTGTGCATGAAACCATTTAAATAAAGTATATCAATTCTCTTATATTTTAAACCACTGCGAAAATTGTGTAAACACACACAACACACACACACACACACACACACACATCTATACTATAAAAGCCAGTCCTGTCTGTCTGTGTTGTGTTGGTTAGCCGATTAGCCCACCTGATCGAGCAAGCCGGCGCAGGTGTGCAGGTGTTCTTGGTGTTATTTGAGTACATCTTAAGTGATGATAAATGCGTTGTTTTGTATTGTCTGTAAGGTGTTTATGTGTGTGTTTGAGATAATGGGTGCCAGCCCAGGTTATTTGTAGCGGTGTCGATGTTGTTTGTGGGTGGATATTAGAGTGTATGTCATCTGCATATGATGATAAAGGTAAGCTTGTTATCTATGAGTGTTGGAATGTCATGTATGTATAAGTTGAACAGTGTTGGTGAGAGAAGAGCCTTGAGGGACCTCATTCGGAAAAGCTTGTTTTTGGATGACTTGCCATTAAATGTGACATGTGAATATCTTTCTGAAGATAGTTGCTCAGCCACCTTTTGGTGTTATTGTGCATGTTTGTGTTGAGTATTTTGTTTATGAGAGGGAAGGGTGGGATAGCATCAAATGCTTTACTAATGTCTATTGTCGCTAATAGTGTACGTTGAGCTGGTCGTCTGGAGTTGATGCCATCCATGATGTGCTGCGTGAGGTTAGTGAGTAATGTCGTGGTTGAGTGGTGAGGTCTAAATCCATGTTGAGTAGGCGATAGTGGTATGTGTGGGTTGGTGACTTGTAAGATTAGTCTTTCTGTTACTTTGGAAGGTGTGCATAGTAAAGTAATGGGTCTATAGGAAGCTGGTTCTGTTTAGGCTGACCATACGTACCGTTTTGAACGGGACTGTACCGTTTTGTATGGGTTTTTGTATGGGTTCTGTCACTGAAGAATAATTGTAAGCTCAATATGTTTATGTACTTACTTTTTCATGAATACAGAATATTACATAACCCCCGTCCCTTTTTTGCCATCCCAATGTCCCCGTTTTTGTCTCAAGGAAATATGGTCAGCCTAGTTCTGTTGGATTTTTGTTTGGTTTGAGTAGTGTAATAATTTTACCTTGTTTCCATATGTCAGGAATAATACAGTGTTGGTATGAATATGTGCTGATGTTTGTGAGAGCTAGTATTCCCCGTGGGCCCAAGTGTTTAAGGTGTATGTTAGATATGTTGTCTGGTGCCTTCGAATTCTTAATGTTTTTGATGATCTTGGTGGTCTGATCTGTATTAAAGGGTGTAATGGTCGTCTCGAGTCTGTACACACCATATATTTATTATTAAGCAATTCTGAACATAAATATAAATGCGCTTTGCTTTGTTTCAACTTTTTACTCTAGCGCGTTAAGTGTTTTATTGTTGCGGTCTTTTCTATAGTTTTATTGATCGAATATTTACAGACCCTTTTTCCTTGCAGTTTCCTTGCAGTTTCTTGAACTCCAGCTTCGTTCAGATGGCATTCTCAACACTGTTGTCTTTCAACAAGATGGAGCACCATGTCACTATGTCCATGTCACTATGTCATTGTTCGGGTGTACCTTGATGAGCTCTAACCAAATCGGTGGATTGGATGTGGTGAAAACAGATCCTGGGCAGCACGATCTCCGGATTTAATATCATTATGTTGATTTTTCAATGTTTCTGTAATTATTTAGGTATTATGATTTTAATTTTGACATTCGTTTGTCTCTACTTTCACTAGATTTTTATAGAATACAAATTTTGAATTTTTATGATTTTCGCATATATTAAATATACTGAAGGTTTTCTCACCTTTTCTTTTGTTATTGTATGTATATTTCAATGTTTCAATAATAATTTTTAATTTTTATTGAATTTTTTTCAGATTTTCATGGCTAGCACTAGGGCTTGTAAGCTCTGTCCAGATTGTTGTTGGCACTAAGTTTTACTTAGCATATGAAACTTATTTTGGAATGCCTATGGGTGACCAAGACAAATCATGGGCACCTCACTTCTGCTGTAATAGCTGCCGATCAACATTGGAGAGATGGTTACGTGGTAGTCGCGAATCTATGCCATTTGCAATTCCTCGAGTTTGGAGAGGACCCACTAACCACCATGATGACTACTACTTTTACATGGTTGACATTGCAAAGTACAAGAAAGCTAAAGATCGAAGAAATATAATATATCCAAGCATACCATCTTTCATTGTCCCAGTTTCACACAGTGAAGAATTACCAATTCCCAATCCACCTTCCTTAGAAGTAACTTTAGAAGTAGAATCATCTAGTGAGCAGGATGACGAGGTTGACTTCAAAGGAGCATCATCAAGTAAGTCTCCACACTTCCCAAATCAACAAGAATTAGATGACTTAGTAAAAGACCTAGGTCTTACTAAATCCAATGCAGAGCTGTTAACATCACGTCTCCAAGAATGGAATTTATTAGATACTAGCTGCAAAGCTTCAAGCTACAGGAAAAGGCATCTGACTTTTGCATCTTTCTACGCAGTTCATGAGTCTTTGTGTTATTGTTCTGATGTGGCTGGTCCTTTTGAGGAAATAAGTGTAGAACTAAATCCACCAGAATGGCGACTGTTCATAGACTCTTCAACAAGAAGTTTGAAGGCTGTTTTGCTACACAATGGCAATAAATATCCATCAATTCATGTAGCTCAATCAGTTCACCTAAAAGAAGACTATGAAAATGTAAAGCATCTACTGAAGAAGATCAACTATGAAAGATACAAATGGGATGTCTGTGGAGACTTTAAAATGCTGGGTTTCCTACTTGGATTGCAAGGTGGCTATACAAAGTTTTTATGCTTCCTTTGTTTATGGGACAGCAGAGCAACAGGACAGCACTATGTGAGAAGAGAATGGCCTGCCAGAGAGCATTTAAACCTGGTACTCATGGTGATGCCTTCCAACATATACGATCAATGTTCCCAAAACTGTCTGAAGCCAAAGTCAAAAGAGAGATATTTGTTGAACCACAAGTAAGGCAAAGAGTTACTGTAGAAGACAAAATGACTGCTGTTGAAAAGAATGCTGGCAAGCATTTCGGCTTGCAGTACATAAGTTTCTGGGAAATACCAAAAGTGAAAACTACAAAGGGCTTGTTGAAAATTTGATTGAAAATCTTGAAAGACTGGGCTGTAGAATGTCATTGAAGCTTCACTATTTACAGTCTCACCTGGACTTCTTCAGAGAAAATTTAGGTGACGTGAGTGAAGAAAATGGTGAACCGTTCAGTAGTATGATGGCATTTGGTTAGAGGAATTTGGGGTGCTGAATCCTGCCCCTGGAGGCCTTCGAATCCGTTATAAGGGGCCCCCCCCTTCCTTAAGTTCCTAACCCATTTATGGGGCCTCACAGGCCTTAGTGAAGGGTATTTTCCCCTTGAGGGGGACCCCCCTCCTCCTTGTGAAAAAAAAATCCTCCTCGCCTACCTTCACGACGAAAAAATCCTCCTGTGGGGATCTTTCATGGTCTTTTATGAGACAAACAAAAACAAATGTGTATTTCCCTTCTGTTTCAGGGATAGCTTAAGCATATTTACCTACTTGACAAAGATTTTTAGGCCCTCTTATGCCAAACTAACTGTTATTTACTGCATGTTTAATATAGTTTCCTTAATAAAAATAAGTCGCACCAAAATATCTCACATCTCAACTTGTATACGCTTCAAACAACACAGTATTTGTTCAAGAAATTACAATACAAGTTACTAATGGCAATAAAACTGTTCTATGTTTGATTCAAATGAATAAAGTTCTCCCTCATTATTTTCTCTTTGTAATCTATGAACACTCTTGATTAAAAAATACATGCAATTTATATCATCAAAATGCCATGCCATTCATGAAAGCAACCATCTTTTTCTTAAAACTAACTAAGTAGCTATCATTTACCACATCATATGGCAAGTCACAACAGATCTACTGGCCTCTTATTGCACAATTATATCAACTCCAAAAGTGCCCTGCATAATATGGCACTTTACACAATTTATAGCTTTTTATCACATGTGAAAGCATCTAAAACTGCATAATTCTTCTACTCGATGGTTTAAAAAAGGATTTCTGGTAGATCGGGGTTGATCAAATAAATTATCATACTAATGTAAACCCAAGATGTCTCTTATGTGTTTCCAACAATTAAGTATGTGTAAGATGATTCACTTCATCACTTCATCACCATGGAGAAAAGGGTAAGATTTAGTTGCTATGTGCATGAATATAGTGTAGTGATTATATCAAGCTACAGAAGAAATAAAATTGTCTTTATGAAGTATTAAAGTGAACATGAGAACTCTGCAATAGTCACGGATGGTCCATGAACAGCTATATTAGACTCATGCAAATGCAAATAATGTATGCTTAGAACTTAGATATAGCATGTGAAATTGATTTATAACATAGTTTTAAATAACAGTGCTAAAAAAAAATATGTACAGTCACACAATTTGCTGAAGACTGAAAGTATAAAAACTTTCTCTCCATATGATTTGTTAAATAGTATCTCGTTAGTTAGGTTTGAGGAAAATTGGCTGCTTTGATGAATGAGGGAGATATATGGGTCATTCCATGTCAGTTCAACGGCGAAAAAAACGTAACCATTACCAATTTTTTACAAAATTGGCACACTTATAGATCTCTGTGAGAAAAACAGAATTACGCTTGTTTCAACACTCTAGGTCATATGGTTCCGGAGATATGGCCATTCGAATTTTGTAAAAAAAGGTAAATTTCCATGGTCATACCATATTTCAACATGAAATATCTCGGCTCCTATTGTACTTACAGAGACCATTTAAACTGTTGTGGTGAATATTGGAAATTAGCTAATTTAATTAGCTGGATGGTTTCATGAAAGAAAGATGTATTTTATTACTTGAAATGAATAATTATGCAGAGGTAACTGAGCAGATGTTGTGCCCATTTACAGAAAGGATGCGGGAAAGTACAACAACTTTAGGTTAACATGGTTGGTAGGAACAAGTTGGTAGGAACAAGTGACTAATTTTAATTTTGTTAAAATGTCCCTGCTTGCATATGCTTGTTAACCACAATGCCTCGATATACTGTATATACAGTATATGATGCAGGAAGGAGGGGGCAAGTGCGAAACTCCGAGGCTGCTGAAAACTATACCTTTTTTGAAAGGTTGTGTACTGCATAAGATGCATTTATGTGTAGTGAGGAAAAGATAGAGAAGTGTGTGTGCTTGAGAGTATGCTGAATTGTTCATGGGTAGAAGAGAGATGGGAAAAAAATCAGGTAAGGAGCACAGTGCTGGGAGAAATGGGTCTTAAACACTTCCTGTCCTCTGGTTGAATGATGCCGACATTCTGCTCCTTATATATAATGTCTTTAGACTTCACTTATGTAAATATGCCTGACTAGTAATTAAGTTTTACGTTTTAAATACATGTGTAAAAAGCGTATGGTGGATTATATACATATATTGAAAAAGTTTCTTTATCAACGTTTTGTATGAGATCTGAGAAATTAGAAGTAATAAAGTTATAACAGTTTATTCGTGCAGAGATGTATAACTGTATGCTTGAGAATGTAAAGATTGTGGATTGGTTCAGCTTGTTACAAACAGGCAAGTATGTACATTGTTGTAAATGGTATGATTGACTGACGCGCGTATGAAGAGTGAAAAGAATGGATTATTACGAGAAAAAAAATAGGAAGCTGCTAACAGACGTTAAATTAGAGAAGTATTAATTGAAGAAATGTAAATAGGTGTTAGTCATGACGAAATAGAAAGATTGATAATAAAAGTTTCGGTAATTACATATTAACGGGGGGCCACCACATATTGATGATTGGTTAGGTTAAGTTGTAATATTTTCGTTAGTTGAAAATTTCTAATACATCATATTTTTTAAATAGCAATATTTTTTAAAATACTTACAATGATTTATATTTCAAATAGTTACAATGATTAATACATGTTACACATTAGAAACATTTGTTTCTGGAGGCCAAAAATTTTTAATAGCATTATTAAGAATGGAATATTTTTTTCTGAAAATTGTATAAAAAATATTTATAAAAATTTATTGCTATTTAAAAAATATGATGTACTAGAAATTTTCAACTAATGAAAATATTACAACTTAACCTAACCAATCATCAATATGTGGTGGCCCCCCGTTAAT
>JAJOZX010000256.1:1565000-1602500 GCA_023014485.1 Bathynomus jamesi | reverse complement strand
GACCCCCTAGCTTAATGACTCGAGCCATTGGCGCTCGCCGATTTACAACCTTATCTGTATCAGAACCGGTTGTTAAGAAATTGGTAGCACACCCCTGCCTTAATCCAACCCCCCCCGACTTACCGATCTGCCTTTGTCGCTCAGTGGGAAAAGCTTTAAAAAAAAATGCTCTGGCATAAGTAGTATATTTACGTGCAAAATCTTATTTTTGGTTTTGTGAAAAGTCAAGGAATGGAACAAAGAAACCAATATCATTTTCGTAATCAGCATGCTCAAATTCATAAAGAAACACAAAAAATTATGTTACAATATTTTTATCCTAAAATACTATTATTTCAGCAAAAGAGACAAGGACTTTTGGACTACACTGTATATAAAATGTGTGTTGTTTAATATATATATATATATATATATAAAATCTTGGGTATTCTTGGTTTTGCTTCCGCCCGAATTGTTCATTCTGACGAAGGTCAAACTTGTCACTCCGCCTTAGACCTACAGTTTAACGTGGAATCCGAACCATGCCCCCCCCCCCCCAAAAAAAAAAAAAAAAAAAAAATATATATATATATATATATATATATATATTAAACACATAGATAGATGGCTAGATTGATTTGAAAATTAATATGATTAATTAAAATAAAATTTAACACTGTCATTGTTTTAAATGAAATAAAATAGGGAATTGCAAATGCAGTTCAATGTTTCAAAATTATATTTAAATTACATTAGTTGACGGATGCGTTGAACAAATTAAAAAATAAATAAAAAGTAACGTCGTTTAACAAAATATAAATAAAGGAGCAAAATATCGGATAAATTTTAACGTAATTTTAAAATATAAAATTAATCCGAATTGTTTTGAAATGCAAATAACCGTTGAAACAAGACAAGCGATGTATTCATTCAGAGTATCCTGAAATTTCTAACGCCTCTCTTTGGTACAGAATGAGGTGCGTGTATATATATATATATATATATATACATATATACACTGTACTATACTGTATTGTACAGTGTATAATGTATATACATATATCGATACAGGAGATATAGTGTACGTTACATTTGTAATATTTGAATGGAGAAAATTTATGCCTGTTTAATCTTTGTATGAACGCACGCATCCAGTAGATTCCATTCAAATTTAATTAAACGGCTTCAGTAATTAAACAAATAAATTTATTGGAGTAAAATAAAGCTATAATTATCGCAAATTATTTTTCTATAATGTATATGCACGATATGCAATGAAATAAATGGTATGTCCTCTCCTATTCTGTTTATCTCTGTCTCTATCTCTGTCTGTGTATGTTTGTGTGTGTGTGTGTGTGTGTGTGTGTGTCCTTCTCTCTCTCTCTCTCTCTCTCTCTCCTCTCTCTCTCTCTCTCTCTCTCTCTCTCTCTCACCAAAAACACAATCTTGTGTAACCTGCTTTATGCTACTTATCCACATTATATAGGTTACTATCCAATAGCAATTATTTTCTCCTTTTATTAGCCATAAATTAAAAAGGTAAAAATTATGGTTGCTGAAACCGCTTTATGAATAGAAAATGGTGTTATGGCAGTCGATAAAAGATGGATGTAAAACGGAATTAAAACTAGAGCGCCCAAAAAATGACCTTAGAAAGAGGACAATGGTAAAAACGGTGAAAAAAAAAACCCAGTAATAAAGTACTGCATGCGTCCTCTTCACTCTATCGAAATAAACGGATATTAAAAAGTTGAAAAAAGAAAGAAAAGTTTTTCGCGTCTTAGATTTAATATTTATGTTTGTACGAAGAGCATTCTTTATAATTCATATAATTTTTCATCTTATTTTTACTGTTTAGTTCATAACAAACATTTTTCTTCCATGAAAAATAATATTCAGCTCATATTGTGCGAATTCTGTTAGATTAATTTAGTTTAGCTTAAGTTATGTTAAGTCAAGATAAATTAGGGTAATTAGAGTGTATAGAGGCTATCCCGACGACACAATGTGTATAGGTCCATCCAGAGTTGATAAGAACAGGCTGACAACATTTCTTCGATGGACAACTGTTTTGGGCGTTAGATTAGATTAGCTTAGGTAAGGTTAGGTTCGGCTAGGTTCGGTTACGGTAGGTTAGGTTAGGTTCAGCTAGGCTCGGTTATGGTAGGTTAGGTTAGGATTGAGTAGGTTCGGTTAGGTTAGGTTGCCATAGGTAAGGTTAGATTAGGATTGAATATGTTCAGTTAGGTTAAGTTAGGTTAGGATTAGTTTGGTGAAATTTCCCGTCGACAAAATGTCACGAAGCATGCATCTGTCAGCGATTACTTTTACTCATTTCATTTCCAACTTATCGCTTATTTCCCCTTTTTTGAAGACCTTTAAGATGATGTACAGTACATTAAACATTAAGTAGACCTTTCTTTTACACGTTCCTCAGTACTTCGTCACGATATTTGAAGCTGTGAAATGGGTGGGGTTTCCCCAGAAGAGAAACTCTTCAGTAGAACTCTTCTTTCTCCCTCAAAAGGAGTGAGCCAGGCCAAATTATAACCAGCTTCGTTTTCGGAAGGTTATTAACTTTTTTTTTCTACTTTTGTGCTATTATAAGAAGTGAAGATAGACCAATATTATATAAGGTTTCTACATGATTCTACTGAACTTCATGAAGGGAATATAATGCATATAAAGTTACATGTGATGTTACAGTTATATACAAAAAATATAAAATTACATGTGATGTTATATTTATATACAAATTAATAGTTTTAGTTGTGGAAACATTTCGATTAGGTGAAGATCTTAAGACTAAAAGACTAAAACAAAAGGTGAGTTAAAAGGGGAAGACCCACTTCTTCGTTAAACTTGGCTGTAGTTACACTCTAAGCTATAAAGTCCCTGACATGAAGATTTTAAACCATTTCGTTCCCTTTTACATGAAAGAATAGTCATTGAGTTAATGAAAGATTCCTCTCAGAATTAGGTTCCAAATTGGGGACTGCAGAGACGCAAACAGGGAACTTAATGGGTCCCTTTTTGACCCTATATATAAAAAAAATATCTCGAAAAAGGAGCTTCATAGCCAGTGTTAGAACCCCTTTGTTACTTGGAACGTTAAAGTTACAAAAATGACCACTTTGATACTTCAACTTGATGCTTTATATAGGAACTTTACTGTTGAGAATGTATATAAGTGAGGCTCACCAATTACCCCTACGAGTTGAATTCGCTGATCGTGCACACGCTATACAATGTGTACCATCTGTTCCAATAGTCGGGATACAGTGTGCCACACTGTGGCACACCTACCTTATGGCTCAGTGTATTGCGTCTACTGGAACAGATAACACTTTACAATAAAAGAGAATTTTATTTTCTTTAAAATTACCTATAATAAAGTTATAATAAAGTTACCCAACATTTGGCAATTCCGACAATAAGTCTTTCATGATATCACGGATATTTTTCATATCCTCCATTTTCAAGTTTCAAATCATGCACTATCTCACATGGAAATTTATTTACCTACTTATCATCATACTGAATTTATTTTAACTTGAAAAGGCTTTCAACCGTTTTCCATGAAGAACGTAGTTAAATTTTGATGCGGAAACTTATAAATTCATGAAAAATAAGTACAATGTACAGAGGAGTGACAAAAATAAATAGACACGGTTTTTTTTTCACAGTTTTACATATTATAATAAAAGTCAATAAATAACAACAAATTTATTGAATCACTATATTTAGAATCGCGTTGCTTTCCCCTTTGCATTAAGTAAAGCTGACACACATTCTGGGGTTCCATTGATGAACTTCGCCATTTATTCTCAAGGACAATCAGCGTGGTGTCTATTTATTTTTGTCAAACCTCTGTATTCGTGACGTAGTTCAGCTCCTTCGTGAAGATAAAAACATGTCAAAAAGATGATTCAAAATCATATACTAAAATATCAATAGTGTGTAGAAAACTTTTTTTACACTGTTAACTGAATATATAATATAATTAAAACAAACGTACGTATTAAATCTCGGATTTAAAGAGATTACGAAAGTAATTCTTGAAGAAGGAAGAATGAAATCTTGGTTTAAGGGGAAAAGTTTCAAGAAAATCTATGGATATTTGGACTCTGTTTTCACTTTATTTCCAATTTTTCTATTTTTAAAGTTTTTACTTAAGAAATAACAACTTTTATATATATATATATATATATATATATATATATATATATATATATATATATATATATATAGTGGTTAGCATTTTGACTATGAATCCACCGGCCCTGGGTTCGATTCCAGGCGATGGCAAGCGGCGCTTAGCTCACCCATCTGTTCATCCTTCCGTATAAAAGAAGTGGTTGGTAGATAAATGGATACTCTGGGTATCCTAGTGGTTAAGACGCTGGGCTGTTAATCGGGAGGTCATGAGGTCGAATTCAGACGAGGACTTTGTACTTTCTGACCACTTCAAAATTACACTACTTTCACAAATTTATCCGTAATTTGTCGTTATAAGAATAAATAAATACTAAATCACGCAAATTTCTATACATATTGGTTACATTGGTTCCTTAAACTGCCTCTCAAGAGATAATGTCAACTGGGCTTCAATAAGCTTTCTCGGAAGGATATCATCATCTACTCCCCGGTATAAAAATGATCTTACCAATTGTGGAATGTTAGTTTAAAAAAAGTAGGGAACCCGCACCCCAGTTTCAATAGTTAGTTTTTTAAGAGTGTCTATGTTATATCTCGTCGGTCAAATGTCTATATAAGTTCACATTTCCGACTTATTTATAGATTCTCTCTCTCTCTCTCTCTCTCTCTCTCTCTCTCTCTCTCTCTCTCTACATATATATATATATATATATATATATATATATAATTGGGTTTGTTTAATGTCTTTCCTAACCTCAAACGTCATGTGACAGAGGAAACCAACAGCTTTACGAGTATGTGGGATTCAAACCGTATACGGGTCTCTACATCAGCTGAACACAGAGGACGGTCACCCATACCACAATTTAACAGTCTGAACATCGCATATATTCAATATTTCGTTTAAAAATGAGTTCTCAAAAGTAAATAAGTTGCGAAGACATTTTAACCTACAAAACTTTTATTCCATACTTAATGTATTTCATATTTTATTACAACAATGAATATGTAATCTCTTACCATATTTTAGCTAAATTTTACAAGTTATTCTATTTTATTAGTAATTAAATACTAGTAATTCGTTCCTGTTAAACTTTCACTCGTGATATGGGACATATATAGGTGCTACTGTAGTATGCGGTCTACCTACGATTGGTTAGGTTTAATCATGATATTTTCGTTAAAACTAACGAAAATATCATGACTAAACCTAACCAATCGTCAAGGGCGATTGACAATGGATGTAAACAAACAATTAGTAAACAAGATAAGAAGCTATAATTAAAAGGTAGACCGCCGAATCGTAGGTAGACCGCATACTACAGTAGCACCCATATATATATATATATATATATATATATATATATATATATATGTTTTATGGGTTAGAAATTACTTATATAGTCTGCAATTAAATTTTAAATTACGTATTAATCTTTTGCATCAATAATTTTGGGGAGTAGACTCATTTTTAAAACATTAAACATTTTTATTAAAATTTCTAAAAAGTATAAAATAATATTCTTTACCGCGGTTGTAAGTTCAGAGAAACGGCTCATAAATTTAACAACGATACTATTTCCTCTGCATTAAAGTGTGTGTGTGTGTGTGTGTTGGTTTTAAGTTTAAATGACACACACACACACACACACACAAATAATATATATATACACACACTCGTATATATATACACAATTAATTAAACCTCCAAACTAAAATATTTAAAAAGCAAACTCTAAACGAAGGTAAAGTTTTCTTTTAAGATATTTTATCCTTTTCCACAGACACCCTCAAAGGATAGATATTTTAGAAAAACTTTTACCTTACTTTAAACTTTCATGTTTTAGACATTTTATTTGTGTATATATATATATATATATATATATATATATATATATATATTAACTGCAAACCCACATGTGTGTATATATATACAGTACTCCTAAATGCCCAAGGTGGTCGAACATTTGTGTAAATTTCCATCCGTGACCATTTTTTTACCCAGTTGGTCGAACAAGTTATATACTTTATATTTTCAAATATTTAATCACTTTCGCCTGTGTTAAAGTAGGGTGTGGAGGGGGAGTAGTTCTATAAGAGAGTTTAGAGAAAACGGTTTTTTTATCGTATAATGTAATTATTTTTTGGAATTTCACCCGCGTTAGGATTTCGGTTAAAAACTGAAAGTCAAGTAAGTCGTCCTTTATGTTTCCTCAGATTTTACACACCCTCTGGTTTGTTTTAAGTTAAATTACGCTTCGTTAAGTCAGGTTAACCCGAAATAACCTAACCTAACCTTTTTATTATATTTTTATTACATTTTTATTACATTGTTCCTGTGTATAAATTTTGTCGTACACAAGAATACTGCGGAAGTTGTCGCATTCAGAGAAGCAATCCGTCAGAAGAACTGCGCCGAGGCCACGTCGCAACACCACTTCCCGTTAGATATGTAAGATTAAGCGACGTTCAATCCGTTCAATTGTTGGCTGGGTGACCGTCCTTTGCGTTCGGATGATGTATCGACCAGTAAATGGTTCGAATCACACGTAAAATTGTAGGTCCCCGCCGTCATATGACCGTTGCCGTAACGAAGGCGGTTGAACAACCTCAAATGTCATTATTTTTTCAATAAGAAATTGTTAATTAAGATGTAAATATCATTTCCTAACCATATGTAAATACAAACTCTTATCCAGCCCCAGAAAAAGGGATGCGTCCCATGATTGTTCATCTTATTTTTTGTTTTACTGTTGAAATACCGATTTTTACTGTAAAAAATTTATAATAAATAGTAAAAAAAGTATAAAAATAGTAAAAAATTATACCAATAATAAATAATGATACCGCATTAAAAATTAAATATATAGTAGAGAATGCAGTTAAGGGTGAGGTCCTAGGCCCTACTCGCGTGCCGACAAGACCCATTAGTTATTCCAGCAATGCCTTTGTTTAATTTATATATTATTTACGTAGGAAGAGGAAAAACTTCAGCTTCGCTTCACTGCCAAACTGCAAAAAGTTTAAGAGCTTCGATGTTACATCCTATTTCCGAGTTTTCAGCACCACTTTTAAACAAACCTGATTCAACATTTTTTTTCTCTGCAGAAGCTTATTCATTTAGATTTATTGTTTAAACAAAGCACTAAGATCAAAGAAACACATTTCCATTGAAAACAGAAATATATCATCCTCTAATTTAAATAACATTGAAATTCATCAAAACTAATTCTATATGAACGCTTTATAAAATCTGTTTTCAGCCATTTCAAAATGCCGCACTAATTAGCGGCCTTTCATACTTTATTATAATTCCGCTCAATAGAAACCCTCCCTCACCCCGTCACCCCTGAAAAAAAATTATATAAGTGCAAAGTGGGTAAAGATTCGTTAGTGCACATGGATGGACAGAACTCTCTATTGATTTTTATTCCAGGGAGATAAAACAAAAAAAATAAGAATACTTTACTCTATAGCGTTTTCGTCATAAATTGATATTAACAGAGCTATAAGCAATTTTTGAATCGATTAAAATCGATTGAAATCGTATGGTGGTAATTAATTATTCGTTTTACCCCTGCGGGTCGATTTTGATATGAGAATAGGTTTTTCTGGTGTATTTTGGTGTTTTATTCAAATCTGATCTTCATTTCTTGTGCAAATGAATTACTGAATGCCCGATTAGGTTAATTGAATGCCCGGTTAAGTCAACTGTACGTCCTTGCCGATTGGTTAGGTTGTCGTGATATTTCCGTTAGTTGGGTTAAGTCGTGATAATTTCATTAAAACTAACGAAAATATCACGACAACTTAACCAATCGTCAAGGGCGTACAGTTGTCTTAACCTGGCATTCAATTAACTTAATCGGACATTCAGTAATTCATTTGCACAAGAAATGAAGGTCAGATTTGAATAAAACACCAAAATACACCAGAAAAACCTATTCTCATATCAAAATCGACCCGCAGGGGTAAAACGAATAATTACCATCATACGACTTCAATCGATTTTAATCGATCCAAAAATTGCTTATAGCTCTGTTAATAGCAATTTGCGACGAAAACGCTATAGAGTAAAGTATTCTTATTTTTTTGCTGTATCTTCCTGTATAAAAATCAATAGAGAGTTCTGTCCATGTGCACTAACGAATTTTTATCCTAAATTGTTAAATTTACAGTCAAGCGTATTTACACATTAACTACTGTACGTTCTCAATACACAAAAACTTTTTACCGGAATATTACCAACATTTGATCCTTTAAAGAAGTTCATTGTTATTGATCCTATAAAGTGAAACTCAAATTATTTCGAAAGGGTTTAAGCTCACCTTTAAAAACTATTTTATTTAGTTCCTTGTTCACTGCGTACAGGAAAACTGAAAGAAAATAATGTTTTTGAAACACTCTCTCTCTCTCTCTCTCTCTCTCTCTCTCTCTCTCTCTCTCTCTCTCTCTCTCTTGGGAATGGTCTGGTCAGGAATCAAGTGGACTTTTTCGGAGCAAGAAGCGTGACCAAGAGAAAACTCCGATGTTTTCCAGGTGCTACGAGTCAGATAATAAATAGGGAATTAGTCAAAATTAATATCAAGATAAGAGTTGTCCCATCGTTTTACATGTTGGTGGGAATGACGTTTTTCAGGGAGGGACAGGGAAGGCAGACAGAGTCCATTGTAAAAGAGTTCAAGATCCTAACCGACAAGGTTAGGGAAAATACATATGGAAATGGTTGTAGGGATCCTCCCACGAATGCGTGCTAGAGACTGTACCTTAAATAAAGCCACGAGCATAAATAAGAGAATTAAACGTATGTGTGAGGAAAAAGGCCTAAAGTTTGTTGATTTTTGGCCTACATTCTTCGGACGGGATACACTTTAATCAGAAGGGGAAAAAAGAAGTTTGGTGATTTACTGAACATAAATTTGTATAATCTTTTTAAACTAGGACCCCCAAACCAGCATTTGATCCTGCTACCCCAACTGTTAAACCTACTCCCCCAGCAGTCGGTCCTCCTCCCACAGTAGTTCATCCTACTCCCCCAATAGTAGCAGTCAGTCCTTCTCCTCCCTAGCAGATAGTCCTGTCCCTCCAGCAGTCAGTCCTCCACCAGTAATTCATCCTATTTCCCCAGTAGTTGATTCAACTACTTCGGGAAACGACTCAGGCCAATTAGGAGAAATAGCAACTTAAAATCTCTCAAAACTGTGCTCTTCAATGCTCGGCCAATTAGAAACAAACTAATGAAATTTATAGCGCTAGTCAAAACTGATAACTTTGATATCATAGAAATAACGGAATCCTGGATTCATTCTGAATCAAGGGATTTTGTGGAAGAATTTGAAATGGTAGGTTACAAAATGTTTCACAAAGATAAGAACGGAAGGGAAGGCGGCGTGTACTTTTGTATGCTTGTGACTTCCTGCATCCGGTAAACAGTAATATCGTATCTGCTCATGAAATGTTGGGAATTGATCTAAATCTAAATAATAAAGTAGTGCTTCTATGAGGGCCACTCAATATATTTTGCCCTACCTTTTTTTTTCTTTTCAAGTTTTCTTGTAAGTTCCAGAAATTTTGTACACAAGTAGTTACAAGTTTTTACAAGTTTTTATTTTTCCACATAGTCTCTATCCTTTTCTACGGCTTTCCTCCACCTCGAAACAAGGGCTTTTATCCCTTGCTGGTAAAAGTCCGCTGGCTTCCGCTGGAGCCACCTCTTAACCTCCTCAACAACCTCATCGTCACTCTGAAACTTTCTTCCACGAATAGCATCCTTCATTGGCCCAAACAAATGGAAGTCTGAAGGTGCCACATCCGGGCTGTATGGAGGGTGGGGTAACACAGTGAAGCACATTTTTTGATGGCCTCTCTTGTTTGCAAACTGTTGTGTGGTCTTACGTTATTGTGCAAGAGAAGGACGTCTTCCAGTTTTCTCTCCGGTCGAACTCGCTTTATACATCTCTGGAGTCTCTGTAAGGTAGCAATATATGCCTCTGAGTTGATTGTTTGTCCTTTCTTCATAATGTCCACCAGAATCACCCATTTCATGTCCCAGAAGATGGTGGCCATAACCTTTCGTACAGAGGGAGACACTTTAACCTTTTCCTTGCGTGGGGAGTCTGTATGATGCCACTCCATGGATTGGCGTTTTGTTTCAGGTTCAAAGTGGTGTACCCAAATCTCATTCCCAGTCACAATTCGTGAAAGGAAGTCATCCCCTTCTGTTTCGTATCGAACCAACGACTCAGAAGCAGTTTCTTTTCTTTGGGCTTTGTGATCTTCAGTCAGTTGGCGAGGAACAAACCGTGAACACACTTTTGAGTATCCCAGTTGCTGAATTATCGTATTCACACTTCCTTCACTAATTCCTAGCTCCAGTGATATCTCCTTGTATGTGACGCGCCGATTTGATCGAATGATGCTGTTAGCATGGTGCACAGTGTGAGATGTCACAGTCGATACCGGGCGACCGCTGCGTAGCTCATCATCAAGGCTGGCTTCCCTCTCTCCGATGATCTCGCACGTTTAGACCAGCGTCGAACTGTACTTCGATCAACAACAGCATCTACGTAAACATTTTGTAGACGTTTGTGAATATTTCCAACTGTTTCCTTCTCTGCAGTTAAGAACTCTATAACAGCTCTCTGTTTGCGACGTACATCATTGTCAGACGCCATTTTCGAAACTGTGTTAACCATCGGTTTTATAGAAGGGCGTTTAAAAGCAGTTTTATACAAGGAGGGGAGGTTGAAACTGGAAAAATCCGGTTATGTGAAGCGCAGAAAGTTGAAACTTACGGCCCAAAAGACATTTTAGCCCCATGGCCTATTATTTAGCTAAGAAAAAAGGGTGGGGCAAAATATAATGAGTGCCCCTAGTACTTCTAGTATATAGGCCACCTCACTACCCCGTTGATAAGGATATAAACTTGTATGACCAATTAAGCAGAATAGTGAATAATAAGATCAGTGTGATTTTTGGTAATCTTAATTGTGGTAATATAAATTTGGAAAACAAAACAGCTGATACTGAGGGGTCAAGACTGTTGGAATTCGCCGATGATAATTTATTAAGTCAATGGGTAGACGGTCCTACAAGGGGTAATAATAAACTAGACCTCATATTCACGAACGAAGATAACCTAGTCTCTAACCTGACTATTGGTGAAAATTTGAGTAATAGCGCTCATAATATGATTAGGTTTGACCTCAGGGTTCCAGTTAATACACGCGAAAAGACTCGTGAAAGACTCGATTTCTCCAGAGCAAATTTTGTAAGCTTCCGAAGTAGTTTAGACACACTTGAAGTTCTAATAAGTGAGGATGTCAATGTCACCTGAAGCTCGTATAGGGATCAGTTTAAAATTTTCCACAACACTTTTATACCTATTAAAATAGTTTCCTTGTCAACAAAGTCGCCGAAATGGTTTACCAACGAAATTAGCAATGCTATTACGGAAAGAAATAGAGCCTACAAACTACTTAATCACATTTCAACCAGACTAATTCAGAAAACTATATAAACCTACGTCGGAAGGTTAAGTCCTTAATTAGATCAGCCAAGCGTGATGAAGAGGCTACAGTTGCCTCATTCTGTAAAGTTAACCCTAAAGAATTTTTGGCCCATGTTAATAGCAGAAAGCTAATTCAAAATTCTCGTAAAAGATAGACATGGCGTACTGAAATTCGCTGATAAAGATATAGCTAATATGTTAAACGAGTTCTTCGTTACAGTCTTCACGGAAGAAGACTCAATTGAAGTGCCAAGTCTTCGGATTACGTGTGACGGTGACCATCCCGTAGAGACCATAAGTTTTACGAGAGATGAGGTACAGCAATTAATTGACAAGATGAATAAATACAAATCACCTGGTCCCGACTTATTTCTTTCAGGGGTATCAAAAAAGGTTAGCCACAATGTTGTTGACGACTTAGTAACCATATTCAAACAATCAATCGAGTTAGGGAAGGCGCCAACCGAATGGAAATTAGCAAATGTAACACCATTCTATAAAAATCGTGATAGGGAAAATCCTTGTAATTACCGCCCGATCAGTTTAACATCAATTGTCAGCAAACTGTTAGAAT
Organism: Bathynomus jamesi; assembly: GCA_023014485.1. NCBI lineage: Eukaryota > Metazoa > Arthropoda > Malacostraca > Isopoda > Cirolanidae > Bathynomus > Bathynomus jamesi. The sequence continues at coordinate 1,590,279 of JAJOZX010000256.1, read as the reverse complement.
CCATCATTACAGAACATATTGTGTATCACCTTGAATCTAACAATCTAATTTTTTATTCTCAACATGGATTTAGGCGACATAGAGCCTGTCTGACAAACCTGTTAGAGTTTTTCCATACTATGCATACACTATACGATGCAAGGAGAGCAATAGATATAGTGTATCTCGACTTTCAAAAAAAGCCTTTGACAGTCCCTCACGCGAGATTGATTGCAAAGGTCAGAGGACTAGGAATCACCGGGCTCGTTTCCAACTGGATTGAGGATTGGTTAAAAGATAGAAAGCAAAGAGTGGTAATAAATGGAGTGGCTTCGGAGTGGGCGCCCGTCACCAGTGGTGTCCCTCAGGGCTCAGTTCTGGGTCCTTTACTTTTTATCATCTACTGTATATTAACGATATAGACGTCAGGCTTCTAAGTACAATCTCCAAATTTGCAGACGATACAAAATTAGGAAGTAGTGTAGGTACTGAGGAGGGCGTAAGAACGCTTCAAAATGATCTTGACAGGTTGGTCGAATGGTCTGCTACTTGGCAGATGCCATTCAACTTGGGCAAATGTAAGGTAATGCACATAGGTTAGAAAAACCTGAAGACCGATTTCTCTCTCTTGGGAAGGAACTTGACTGAGACCAATCTTATGAGTCTTTATCATCAATGATCTGAAACCGTCGAAGCACTGTGCAGAAGTCGAAAAGAGGGCCTTAAAAATATTAGGATATATTAAAAGACAATTCCAGTTTCGGAACAAGCGACTGTAATGTCTCTTTATAATTCACTAGTCAGACCTCAACTGGAATACTGTACGCAGTTTTAGTCTCCGTCCTTAGGAAAAATATAAAAAGTTTAGAAAACGTACAAACAGGGCTACAAAATTGATCCCTTCAATGAAAATGCAAAACTACCAACGGAGATTACAGCGCCAAAATCTGTTTACCTTAGAGACGAAGAGGTTGCGCGGTCAGCTTATTCAAGTCTTCAAGATGCTCAATGAAATAGACAAGGTAGATTACAGAAACTTATTCTCACTTAATGCCAATCCGACAAGAAATAATAGGTTTAAACTGGAACTAAAGACATTTAGGACCTCTGTCTGCGGCAATTTCTTTTCCTACAAAAGAGTTAATATCTGAAACCAACTTCCCTCAGAAGTTGTTTCAAGCCAAAGTGTAAATGTGTTTAAAAATAGGCTAGACAAAGTATTGAATGCTCCCATGGTTTAAGACTAAAACATAACGTAACTCTGCAGGAGTTCGCTTGTACGGTGTCTCTGTGGGCATGCTAATTATAGAGCTTTTTTATATATTCTCCATTTCCCCGTAAAATTTCCTCGGCTACTTTTCCAGGGTCAAGGTATTTTCTTCAATCTTTTTCAGTACCTTCCTCTGGCAGGGAGGAGCGAAGGGTGGGGAGAGAGCCTTATACTTTTCTATCCCTTTTCTACTGCAAGAATAGCTGAAAGAAAAATAAACTTGTTTCATAACAGGAACCTCCCAGAGTGGACCGGGAGGTCTTTGAGGTTTCCTCTTATCCTTGTAACTCTCTCTCTCTCTCTCTCTCTCTCTCTCTATATATATATATATATCTATATATATATATATATATATATGCACGATGTAACAAAAAGTCTGTTACCATAGATTATACCAGTACACATTTGAAAACTTGTCGATCGATTTTTACAAACTAGTTGGTGATTCTATATAATTTGAGTGCGCTGATCTCAAAATATAGTTAGTTTTTCCCTATCACGTATGGTTTTCTTACTACAGGGTGTGTCATAAATCCCCCATTTATCCCCAAATGTGAACCATCTTATCGAGACCAACATTGGATTGCACATGCTAAACCATAAATTTTGTTGTTATAGACTACAGTAACGCTTACATAATAATGTAGGGTAAAATATATAACAACCAGTCCCGTTCCCAGCAAAATACTCTCTCCCCTCCCATCAATGGGTGGTTAACATTTGGGGACAGATGAGGTATTACAACACCCCTTGTAGCACGAAATCTTAGGTGATAGAGTAAAACCTAATTAAAGCAGAATTAAATAGCTCCTAGCTCTTGGACAAGCATATTGCTTGTTTATGAAAGAATAAAAAAATAACTGAAAGAAACAAAATATATTTACCTTCTTTACTTGCAAACATTTCAGGACTTATTCCAAAGACTTAAGACTACGAAGGTAGATCTGACTAATGACGACTAAACCGGTGCTTCTTTGATGTTTTCTTATGCTGTGCGTTAGGCTGATCTCGTTGCAGACACCTGCAGTAATCCGCCATCATATTTGTATGCCATCTTCCTTGATATCTTCTTTCCATGGTTTTGATGTCCTGGTGAAATCGTTCCCCTTGCTCCTCACTGACATCTCCGAGATTTTCGGGAAAACGGTCAAGATGCGAAAATAAGAAGTGAACTTTCAGGCTCATGTTGCAGCCTAAGGCGCAAAACTTTTTAAGCATATTTTCCACCAGTCTTTCATAATTTTGGCTTTTGTAGTTTCCCAAGAAGTTTTCAACAACATCTTTGAAACCAAGCCATGCTTCTTTTTCTTTATTGGTCATTGTGTTCAGGAAATGATCGTCTGTCAATAACTTTCTAATCTGATGACCTATAAAAACACCTTCCTTTATTTTCTCGTAGCTAATCTTTGGATATTTTGAACAAATGTACTTGAAACACTCACCTTCTCTATTCAATGCTTTGACATACTGCTTCATCAAGCCTAACTTAATGTGCAAGGGTGGTAGGAGGATTTTATTTGGTTCAACGTGCTCGACTATCCCATTCGCAGATGAAACATGGCATCTTAGTGTATCCTGATTGCTGCCCAAGTAACATGCAAAGGACTTTGAGATCCCCACACAATATCCATCTGTGATTTTGATACTGAATTTTTCCAGAAGCAGTTTCATGTTATCATAGGTTTCTTTTAAATGAGTAGAATGGGCCACTGGGATTGATGCATATTTGTTACCGTTGTGCAGTAACGCTCCTTTTAGACTAGTTTTAGAGGAATCTATAAACAACCTCCAGTCACTGGTTTGGTATTCGATGCCTAGCTTGAACACTAATCCTGTGTCGGATGCCAATAAATTGTTCTCCTGCAATCTAGACCCGAAAAGTTCTGCAGAGTCCTTAGGCAGATTCAAATCCCTGACTAAGTCATTTAGTTCGGCTTGGGTTAATGGTTTAGGAGGATCTCGGTCAGCTGTTGGCTGTTCATAAACATCATCATTGTCTGGATTTGGAGCTGAATCAGAATCTGAATTGTATTGATCCAGACTCTCGGGTGGGCGGGGAATAGGAACTTCTGGACCATGGGGTACCGGCCTTATTGCAGATGGAAGACTTGGGTATTGCAGGCTCTCTTATTCTTTGCATTATAACCTTTAACATTGCAAGAACAGAAGTAGCAGTCGTCGGTATGGTTTCTAGGCTCGCGCCATACCATAGGAATCCCAAATGGCAAACTTTTCTTTTTACCTTTGCTCCAATTCCTTAGTGCCGCAACACACGTAAGACAAACCTTGTGTGGAGCTCAGCTTTTGTCTTGATCTCCTAATTTAATTCCAAAATAAGCACGATAAGCTCTCTTAATGAAGGTCGTTACATTTGTCCTTTGTTTTACAACAACATACCGACCACAAATATAACAAAATATGTCTGGACTATGGGTACATCCTCTAGAAGCCATTATTAAAATTTTAAAGACGTAATGTTAGAATTATCTATCTGAAAAATATGAAAAAACGAAATTAATTAAAGATAAAAAGGTAAAAAATTACAAAACGCCCCAAAATTGTTTTGCTAATAACTTTAAAACTGTGGGTGATAGAAAAAAACTGGTAGCATTTTTGAATTCAGCGCAGCGAACTGCTTCAGAATCACAACTCAAAATAAAGAAATCGATTTTCATGCAGACTGGTGAATTATTTGGATCTTTTCCTTTATAGCACCCTCATTGTTTTACTGTGTTCTTTTATAACACCCTCATTGTTCCTTTATGAAGCAGAGTACCCGCCCTTCCTGCGGGGAGCAAAAGTATCCCGCCCTACAACTTTAGAATGATACGTGACTGTAAAAATTAACCAACTAGTTAGGTTAATTGAATGCCCGATTAGGTCAACTGTACGCCCTTGATGATAGGTTAGGTTAAATGGTGACATTTTCGTTAGTTTTAACGAAAATAGAACGACTTAACCTAACCAATTGTCAAGGCCGTGTAGTTGACCTAACCGGGCATTCAGTTAACCTAACCGGATATTCAATTAACCTCCTTTTATAAAGGAAAAGATCCGGCTATATTATTTTATATTTTATATTTTTTTGTTTTGATTCGATTATTTTTTATTTGTTATGAATATAGTAAATGTTGAAACTGGATGCCATTCAGGTGTTCACACATGTTAATTCGATCACGTAAACCACATTTGAACGTTGCGATAATAATAATAATCATAATAATGATTGGGTTTGTTTAACCTCCTTCGTAACAGTTAAGGTCATATGACAGAGGGGACTTGCAGCTTTACGTGGGATCGAACCACGGGTCGCTACATAATCTGGACGCGGAGGACGGTCTCCCATCCAACTACTACCTAGACCCAAAGTAGCTTAACTTCGCTGATCAACGGGAAGCGGTGTTACGACATTGTCTACGACGTAGCCCTTCAACGTTCCAAAGGACATCCTTACTGATGCTGCTACATTCTTGTTGTATGTTGTCTTTTAGCTGTTGAATAGTTCGTGGTCTTGTTTGATAAATAACCGACTTTAAATGTCCCAAGTGGAAACTACATGCAATAAAAATAATTTTCTTTTCTTTTCTGGGATATAATGAACCATTGTTTACCAGTTATAAACCAGAAACAAAAAGAGAAAACATTAATTTCCTATGGTAACTGAATTTTGTTGCACTATATACAGTAAATATAAACTGTAAAAATAAAATAGCTACACCCTTATACTGGATATGGAGAAGATCCCTAGACACTGGGAAATACCGAGCATCTTGTCTCTATATATAAAGGAGGGGATAGATCTCAAACAAAGAACTATAGACCGGTGTCATTGATGTCCCACCCCACCCAAATATTTAAAAGAATAGTCAAAGAAAATCTACGACTTCTTGGAGACACTGGAAAAATTCAACGAAAATCAGCACGGATTCCGATCAGGAAGATCATGCCTATCACAACTTATAGAGCATTATAACAATATCCTAGATGCACTTGAAGACAATGAAAACTACGATGTCATATACACGGATTTTGTTAAAGCTTTCGACAAGGGCGATCATGGTATAATAGCACATAAAATGAAACACATGGGAATAACAGGCAAATTGGTAAAAATGGGTCTAAACTTCCTCAGAGAACGACTACAGGTCGTCAAAATTCAAGGTGTATTATCATCAGAATCAGAAGTACGCAGCTCAGTACCACAAGGTACTCCACTCCTGTTCATTATCATGCTGACAGACATAGACAGTGGAGTTAACAGCAACAGTGTACAGTAGTAACAACCTTTCGGGACGATATAAAAATCAGCAGAAAAATCAGCGATGCAAATAAAGTGGAGGCCTTGCAGAGGGACACAAACAAAATGTACAAATGGTCAGAAGACAACAATATGACATTTAACACCAAAAAATTTCAGCTCTTGAGATATGGTAGAAATGAGGAAATTAGACTGCATATTATGCTCCAGATAGACAGGAAATTCAGAGAAGCACGAAAGCGGTCGACTTGAGGGTAATAATGACCAATGATGCCAAATTCGAGATGCAAAATCAGATAGCAATAAACAAAAAGAGTCGCGGGACAGGTACTAAGAACATTCAAAAGGAGGGACAAGAGAGTAATGATTCCCCTGTTGAGAACACTGATCATACTAAAACTTGAATACTGTTCAGTTTTGACGTCCCCATATAAAAAGGAAGAAATTAATAAACTAGAAGAAACGCAGAGACATTTCACAGCCAAGATTGATGGCTGCAAAGAACTCAACTACTGGGAAAGACTACGTAAACTAAATCTGTACTCACTGCAAAGAAGAAGAGAGAGGTACATCATAATCTACATATGGAAAATGATCGAAAAACTGGTACCAAACCTAAAACTAAACCTAATTACCATCCAAATAACGCTAGAAAATAGGAAAGGCAGAATGTGTAGTGTTCCCAAATTAAAGGACCGACAACGGACCTCCTCACACTGAAGGAAAATAGCTTGGTTGTCAGGGCCAAGACTTTAACCAGCTTCCTTAGGACCTCTGAAACGTTACGGGGGTCAAAGTTGAAGTCTTCAAGAGAACTAGATGCCTGGCTCAGAACGGTACCAGATGAGCCGGGTGTACCTGGCTATACGATGGAGAGCGCAAGAGAGCAACTCGCTCCTCCACCAAGCCAGACCTAGAGGCGGGGCCACCAACTTGACCTTCGTGTGAAGAGAGACCGACGCAAGGAACCGCAACGAGGTTAACGAGGTATATATATATATATATATATATATATATATATATATATAAATATATACCGGTGTTTATATATTATATATATATATATATATATAAAGAACGACGCTTGTATAGAAGAACGTTCCGCACAAGATGAGGAACGTTCTTCTATACAAGCGTCGTTCTTTACATTAATTATACTGTGTGTTGTTTGCAGTTAAAATGTATATATGTGCGACATGCGGAAGGTGCCCCCTCAGGGCATTGGTTTCTGCTCGTATGTAGGAGAATTACGACTTCTGATGGATCGAGGCCTATGGTGTAGTGGTTAGCATATCTGACCGGCAATCGGAAGATCCCGGGTTCGATTCCCGGGTGGTTACTTCATTTTTAATTTGTTCGTTCTTTCTCCTCATCTTGTGCGGAACGTTCTTCTATACAAGCGTCGTTCTTTACATTAATTATACTGTGTGTTGTTTGCAGTTAAAATATATATATATATATATATATATATATATATATATATATATCAGGTATGGGAACGAGGCCGAGGCCTTTTTATGGGAGGCCTCACGAGCCCTTAAGATTGTTAGGCTGAAGGTATTTGCACCCAGAGGTGTGATATTCGGATGCAAATAAGGAATGCGGTATTTGCACCGCTGGATGCAGATACTTCGAAATCAATTACGAATAAGCTCCTCCATGCTTTGGGAAGGCTCAACAATTTAGCCTTGCCTAGGCCTAAAGCTCTTCTACAGGTAACCTACCGTAGCCTCACACTAGCCTGTATCTCTCTTTTTTTTTAAATCTATAAGGAAAAGCAAGATTCTACTCAAAATTAATAAACAAAGACATAGCTCACTTCACTTATCTAATAAAAGGGAATTATTAAGCATTAAGCACGTTCATCTATCACACGCGGCCACACCACAACACCGACATGCTGTGTTTTTACACTTGCCGAGTCACACAGTCAGACACAGTTGCCAGAACAAGATTTCCTGGGCACCATACATTAGCCCAATAACTTTTTATTTCTCATTTCATGCAGTTCTTATTTCTCATTTTAATATACCCGCAATATTTCAAGTATTTATGATAATATGGAAAGTTATGATGTGAAGATGATCTAGCAAAATATTTCAAGATTGTACTAACTCACTGAGTGTTGATCGTATAATTTCTGAATGGCTACAATTTTTTAAGTTTTGCATTTTTATGTATCTTGACAATAAGAAATTGTGGTCTTAAAGTCTACCAAAGATCATTAATGTAAATGTAGCTTGTACTGCATGTGAAAGATTTTTCTGATGTACAGTAGGCCTATAGGTATGAAGTTTATATCATGCCATTACTATATAATTATAGATAATAATATAATAACGATAATATTAAGAATATATTTGCACCTTATATTTCAACATGTTATATATGTAATTTGATTCAAGAGTATATTTGCACCTGATATTATCCATTATCAGACATTTTTAAAGTTATATGTATAATACTTTATATTATTAAAGTAAATGAAAAAGATCGAAAAATTATTTGCAAACAATATAACAATTTACATCTGTTATAATGCCGATATTATCAAAATTATTGTTTGCATCCGATATTATATATTCATTTCAAATCATATTATTTAGAAGTTTATATGTTACAATTTACGACGGGCGAAAAACAAAATTATCGACTCTAGTAACGAGTTATCAGTATACCAGGTGGTATTCTTCTCTAGTTTGGCCTATTTGTGTTATATAAATAGACACAGTATAATAGTTTATACACATAAATAACACAAACACATTATATGAGCTCAGTTAAACTGATGATCAACTGATAGATTGCTTTCTCACACTAGTTTTTCTACATTAAGTCAACTGGTCTACTGCTGACTGACTGAATAATATTTATATACCACGACATATATAATATTTATGTACCTAACGTCACAGACCTATGTTGGTCACCTAACTGAATAGTATTTATCAAAGACTGCTACGTGACTAGTCACCTGTCTGAATAATATTTATCAAAGTATGCCGCCACATACGGTCACCTATGAGGTCATGGTCCTCACCTGAACAATATCCATCCCGAGCGCGCCCACCTGAAGAATCTCCACTCCAACGCTACCGGGAGTTGAAAATTACAGAACAAAACAAATCAGGATTCCTAAGGCCTCACGAAGGTCACGAGGTCTTTCCACTTTTCAGCTGGTCTTGAGGCCGAGGCCTGCAAAATATGCCCGAGGCCGAGGCCAGGCTTCAGCCCCATGTCTGACATATATATATATATATATATATATATATATATATATATATATTAGGATTCAAAAGATTGTACAAAGCACCTTTGGATTTAATGTCAATGTGTCAGGCCACACTTAACCCATTATCAAGACTGTAAGTAAAGAAAATAATTTCTCTTGATTAAAAAAGTTAGTATGAGCTAAAACCAAAACAAGGAAACATAAATTAATAAATAATAAGTTCTCGCTAAAATAAACTCTAACAATAATGCTAACTTCCTCTACAGTCTCGTTACCGCAAATGGTAAGCCAACAAGACTACATAATACCACAGAAAACTTTACTTTATTCGACCAAATTTGGGTGCGATCTCCCCTTGACTGTACGTCAGGTACACTCCTATTACACATTACGAACCATCTGCCCACATATGCATAGCTAATTAGCCATTCAAAAATACAGGAAAGAATAAAAATTGACTATAGACCCTACAACTATAATAATAAATTAAAATTTATCAGAGAGATATCAAGTGTTGACTGGTCGAGAATAACAGAGTAACTGTGAAATAAAAACAAAATTTCAAACATTGACGAAAAAAAGACTATAACAATCAGTGGATCATAAACGGTAAACATGCTCTCTATAACTATGGAAGAATGATATTATCAATGAACAAACACAAAAATTATTGTAATAGACTAAATTCGCTCATAAAAACCACAAAAGCGGACCATTATTGTTCTAAAATTACAGAACAAAAATCTAATCTTAAAGGATTATGGAATACTTTAAAGGTCCAAGTTAACGCCAAAAAAGAAAAGGCAAATTTCGTTAACACAGGATGGAATTTCCTACAGTGATCCCAAAGATATGGCAAGTTTATTAAACAATTTCTTTTCGAAAATAGGAAGCAATACGGCAGCAGCCATTACAGAAGTAGACAGTCACTACCAACAATATATGCCACAACCCACACCAAATCCTTTCTTCTTTGAACCAATTCTGCCAAACGAAACATCAGCTACATTAAAAACTTAAAAAATAAAAGCGCTGATAGTTTAATTCCACTGAAAATATACAAACTAATATCAGATGATATAAAAACTCCACTCACAAGACTTATGAATGAGTCAATAGTACAAGGTGTATTCCCTGATTACCTGAAAATAGTCAGGGTTTGTCCAGTATTCAAATCAGGCAGCCTGGATTCTCCATCCAATTACCGACCAATCTCCGTCTTACCAAATCTGAGTAAAGTATTTGAAAGAATCGTATACAATAGATTAATCAAATTCTTAGCTAAATACGACATCCTAACAAAAACACAATTTGGGTTTAGAGAAGGCCACACCACAGAAGACGCCATTAACATGCTAATAGAAAATACTATCATATAAACACCTAAACTACAAACACACGCAATCTTAGTTTTCCTTGATCTGTCGAAAGCCTTTGATAAGCTCTCACATGATATCTTACTAGACAAATTAAACATATATAGCATATGCTAAATTGGTTTAAATCATATCTCTCTAATCGTCACCAGTATGTTACAGTAAATGACATTTCATCAGAATATGCTATATTGGAAAATTAGACTGTATTCAATATGCAGACGATACAACACTCACTTCTACACACCACGATATCAATTACCTAATAAACGAAGTGAACAGGCAATTAAATCATGTCTATAAATGGATGTGTGCAAATAAACTTTTACTAAACTTGACAAAGTCAACATATATGATTGTAACTAAAAAAACTGTAATCGTGCACTAGGGGTGTAAAGGTAACAAAGTAATTTTACCTAAGTACCATACTTAAGTAACTTTTTCTAGTATCTACTTTTTAAAAATTATTTATATTTTCAAGTATTTTTAATCTAACTTTAGTAATTTTGGGGAGAATTACTTGTACTTTTACTCAAGTACAATTCATTTTATCCATTTCGTTACTATTCTTAAAATTCAAATTTGTGGCAGCCGCCAGCCAGTCAAAACGCAAGTTGTGCGCGGTATTTTAATCAGCCAATCACGTGCATCAGTCGGTTGGCGCCTTGCCAAGTCACAAGCGTCACAAATCTTACATCACTGGTAATTTATGTAGTTTGGCAAATCTTTTACATACAGCGTTTTGTTTAAAGACCTTATGGGCCACAACATAAATGTACCGGTATGGATTGCGAGAACTGCAGGTGAGTACTTTTTACTTTCGTTACTCGAGTACTTTATTCAGTAGATACGTTTTTACTCTAACTTAAGTAAACTTCAGGATGGATACTTTTACTTGTACTTGAGTAACTTTTTGATAAAGTACTTAAACTTGAACTTGAGTAACATATTTTAGTACTTTTTACACCCCTGTCGTGCACACACCATTAATAATTGGAAACGCTCCTCTTACAAAAGTAAATGAAGTTAAAGTTCTTGGCATCAAGTTAGATAAAAAATTAAATTTCAAAAGCCACACACAACATATCAAATCTAAAATATGTAGATTTCTCTACACAATATTTAAACTAAAAAAAAACAATTCCCAAAAATTCCCTCCTCACACTGTATTACTCATTTATCCAGCCACACTTGCAATATGGAATCACAGCATGGGTAAGTACAAAAAATTATATACTATATCTGCTAGAAGTAGTCCATAAAAAATGTTTACGAACTCTCTCAGACAATGATAACAGACGATCTCACATCTCTCCAATGTTCAGAAACTTAAATATTCTAAAACTAAATGACTATATAAACTTACTGTCGGTATCAGTACGTACAAAGTTGCTAATAATAGAAATTATATTTCGCCCATTCACAGGGTGATTACCCCCCCCCCCCATCAGATCAACCATAACCATAATCATAATACAAGGCTTCCCAGTGATTTCATACATAAACCAAATTATTCCATGCAAAATGATATACCCAAAATGATATATCATTTTAATATACCCAAAATGATATACCCATAAACATCAGACAAGCTCCATCACTAATATCGTTTCGCAACTCACTAAAGAAACACTTCATAAACTCCTACTAATGTATGTACGTATATAAGCATGTATATTGCAACTTGTAAATATTACTAATCTTAAATGGGTGCACTCATAAACCATATAAATTAGATGTTAAAAGTTTCCATTTATTACGCCATAATTATAATATGCCTCATTCATCTGTATCTTTGTAACTAACATTGTATCATGATTTGTATTGTTCACCATTTTTCTTTTCTATTATTTCTATTATTGTTTCTATTATCATTTCCTATTATTTTAAAGATTATTTCAATTTTAATTTGTAATGACAGAGTTAACTAAATGCAATATTATTTTATTTTTCACAAATTCTATTTATATTTGACATTTTCCTATATAAATATAGAAATGAATCTCAAAGACTTTTGCCTCAAAAGCTGTCATGCTTCCCAACGGCATATTCAGATAAGAATACTGTAGTTAAACTACAAAAATTAAACGTTAATCCCAACATTGTTTAAACTAGTATGGATGTAATGTATATCTTATGTAAATGTGTTCTTTCTGAATAAAAATTATTATTATTATTATTATTGTTATTATTATTATTATTGTTATTATTATTATTATTATTATTATTAAATATTATCGGCAAATAGTGATCTTATAAACTATAAACTGAACTGTCTTAACTAAAAATAGTTGCTTAGTGAAAAGTAATTCAACAGATAAAAATCAAAGTATAGAAACAATAACGGAGTGAATATATTAATGAAATAATAAGTTATAATTATTAATTTATAATTAAAACAGTCAACACTGAGGTGAGTTTGACGAATAAAGTTACCCGGTATTTAAATGATGTGTAGCTGGCTGGAAGATTCAAGAAGAAAGTGGTTGATTGGAAGATTCAAGAAGAAAGTGGTTGATTGGAAGATTCAAGAAGAAAGTGATTGGTTGAAAGATTCAAGAAGAAAATGGCTGGTTGGTTCAAATAATTAAAACGGTAGAGAAGAACAAATTTCTAAAATGTTTGTTGCAATCATCTTATATACTCGTATATAAATTCCAAATTGAAAAGAGTGATTGAAAATCAGCTGTTTGATGTAATGAACGGACAGGGCCATTCCCACTCAATGTTATTCCCATTTCAGTCTTTGAATGAGAAATCCAATGCAGAGTGAGAATCTCAAAGGAAGTAATACTCAAATCGATTCATTCCGAGGCCTCAATGCGTTACAGCTTTCTTTTTTATACCCTTTTTTATGCCCTTTATACCCTTTTTTATGCATGAATCAAGAAACTCTACCAAATCTAGAATTCCTACTTTCGGAAAAAGAATGGGCACGGGAATGTGAGTGAGAAATAATTTCTCTTAGGACTGAATAAAATCGTCTGACATTAGCCACAATATAAAATCAATAAAAATGAAGATAAATGCAACGAAGAGTTAGTTCTAATAAGACTTAAAAGACTTCCCTCTTCCGTCCTAAAATTTAAACCTTTTTGATCTCCTTTTAATCAGAGAGGAAACTAATTCATGTTGTTTTTGAGAAGACTAATTTTAAACTTCAAACATAAACTGAAGAAAATATTGCCTTTTTCTCTTTATAATTAAAATTAACGTCTTCATTATTTTTACTCTTTATATAATACAATAATAAACTTCATCATTTACGAACTTAGAAATAATAAAAATTGTCCAAACAAATTATTGGATGACATTTTAATATATTTAAAAGACAATAAATGTAAATATATAAATTAAGTTCAGAACCAAAACGTTAAATGGGTCTGGAGTCACTGTGTTTTAAATTTCGTATATATATATATACACACACTCGGAGTATAGGGTGTACACAAAGTCCTTTCCCGATTACACACTTTAATTGCATGAAATGCAAAGAAGACACAGTAATGCTTTGTTTTGCATGTTGTTGCATAACATATCAAGTTTTTTCTTGTCAATGTTTAGTGTGGATTAATGCATGATAGGATGATAGGTCCATTTTCTTTGCTGAAAAGACTGTTACGGCACAACTCTACCTGGACATGCTCGAGTTCTTTGTAGCTCCCCAGTTGGACGACTTTCAACCATCCATCATTTTACAGCAAGACGGTGCGCCTCCACACTGGGGTTTGCTAGTGCGTAAGTTCTTGCACACCACTTTTCCAGGAAGATGGATTGGGCGCGACGGGCCGGTGCCATGGCCTTCACGATTCCCCGATATTACGCCCCTGGACTTCTTCCTGTATGGACATGTAAAGGATTATGTGTACCATACTCCTATTGCTGACATTGACACTCTTCGTGCAAGGATTTGCGATATCATCAACAGTGTCACGAGAGATATGCTTACGCAGCGTTCCTCAACCTTTTTGTACTGCGGACCCCTTATCAAAATCTTGATATTTTTGGGGGCCCCTCCCCCAAAATTATCTTTTGCATTATGATTAAGTAGCATATAAACAAATGCAAAAAACTTCACTTTTTTCTACGTGAAGGTCAAAATATGGTAATAAAAACCCACTCTAATAGACAGAGTTTATTTCCCCAACAGTTTCGATGCCCACTGGCATCCTCTTCGGGTGGATACAGAAAAACGGTTTTTCTGTATCCACCCGAAGAGGATGCCAGTGGGCATCGAAACTGTTGGGAAAATAAACTCTGTCTATTAGAGTGGGTTTTTATTAGTATATAGACAAATTGAGGTATCCAGATTAGTAGAGTTTTTTAGTCTTGATTTATACTTCAAAGTCGGAGTAAAAATGTAATAATAATGTGTAAAACTTACCGCTGTTCTGTTTACATTAAAAAACCAGCATAAAAAAATGGAAGGGGCTCATTTGTGCCAAAAACTCACAGTTCATGAATTGGAAACACAAGATGGTTGTAAATAAACAACATTTATAGAAACTTTAAAGTTTCAAGTAACTGAAAATGCTATCGGTTAGAGGTCAAAATTAACCACCACAAAAAAGGGGGAAAAAAATTGTTTTACTGAATATAATCTAGTCAACTCACGGACCGCTTAAACACAACTCACGGACCCCTGTTGAGAACCGCTGTGCTAGCGATCGTATGGCGTGAACTCGAATTTCGCTTGGATGTGCTACTTGCATGGGCGTCGATCGTAAGGGGGGGGGGGGGTAACATGTCCCCTCCACTTTTTTGTGTGGGGAGACAACATACCAATTCCCCCCCCCCCACTTTTTCGGAGGTCTGTGTAGAAGAATGTCTTTAAGGTCTACATACAGTACGTACATAGAATTTGAGGCCGAATTAATCCTACGGTAGGATTAATTCGGTCTCAAATTGAGAAGCGATCGACGCCCATGGCTACGTGTAACTAACAGCGCACATATTGAGATTTAATGAGAAATACGAGTATAATAAACTTGATGTGTTATGCAACAACATGCTAAGCAAAGTATTACTGTGTTTTCTTTGGATTTCATGTAATTAAAGTGGAAAGGGCTTTGTGTATACCCTGTATATACTATATACAGTCGGTGTCAAACAAAAGCTTAATAAAACTCCATGTTTCTTACGATATAACTATTGGTAAGAAACATGGAATTTTTACACAAGATCTTTTTAACTGATTGTCCATGAGATTAAATGAAAATTAGGCCTTAGTAATTGTTTATTAAAATTACTGGGGGGGTTATCTCATGAAGGGAACTCAAAGCTTAGCGTTAGCAAGGTTAAGCAAGGTTTGGTCTGATCAGTAGCTAGATGGGTTACCGTCCTCCGCATTCAGATGATGTAGCAACCAGTGGTTCGGATTCCACGTAAAGCTGTAGGTTCTCCTTCGTTACATGACCTTTGCCGTTAAGATTAAACAACTCCAAATATTATTATTTGTTGGTCGAACTTGCAGATCTTCTGACTTTGAACCAGGTCACCGTACCCTTTATCTTTCAGGCTACCCTGATGATGAAGTCACTGATTAAAAAAATAAAATATAAAACCAAAAAATTTTTTTAAAACTTTTATGATTACTAAGTTATTAAAAACTATTAAAATAAAATAGAAATTAAATTAAAGTAAAAAGCCTTTGAACTTATTACTCGCTCGCATATTCTATAAAAGAATTTAATTCGGGGAAACTATTTAAAATTTTATTCAAAACTTCACAGAATAATTACGATGTGTAAAAATATTTTTATTCTGCGCTGATAACTTTGTTAAATGAAAAACAAAATTTTACACATTTTATATATATATATATATATACACACACCTTATAACCTTACAAAGGTTCCGCGTGATGATCTCTCACTTCGCGAAGGTCAAGCTTGTCGCCCCTCCTCTCGAATTGGCCTGGTGAAGTAGTGAGTTTGATTCTTGCGCTCTCCACCTCACATAGCCAGGTACGCCCGGCTCATCGGGGATTGTTCTGATCCAGGCGTCTAGTCTTCTTTTGAAGATTTCCGCTGCAACTCCATTCGTGTTTCTTAGGTCTTTGGGCAATGATTAAACAGTTTTGGTCCTCTCACTACCAAACTATTTTCTTTCAGTGTTAAGGATGTGCCCTGTCTCGCCTTCAACTTGGGAATACGGCACAGTCTACCGTTTCTACTGTCCACCGTTGTTTGGGGAGTTATAGGGTTCAGAGTAAGATTAGGAACTAGTTTCGCCATTATTTTCCAAGTGTAAATAATGGTGTGTGTGTCTCTTCCCCTTTCCAGTGAGTATACGTCTAGTTCGCGTAACCTTTCCCAGTAATTTAGTTCATTGCACCCATTGATCTTGGCTGTGAAGCTTCTCTGGATCCCTTCCAGCTGTCTAATGTCTTCTTTTTTATATGGGGATGTTAGGACCGAGAAGTATTCCAATTTGGGTATTATCAGGGTTTTCAGTAGTGGAATCATTACATTCCTATCCCTTCGTTTAAAGGTTCCCAATACCTGTCCCGTTATTCTCTTTGCTCTGTGAACTGCTATCTTATTTTGTGTCTCAAATTTCGCATCATCTGTCATTACAACCCCTAAATATTTTGCTCTGGGATTTCTCTGAATTTCCTGTCCATTTGGGGTATAATATTCCATGGATTTTAGGTCTTCTCTTTTTCCTAGAAAATTATCTCTCTCTATATATATATATATATATATATATATATATATATATATATATATATATATATATATATATATATATATATATATATATATTAGCGAAATAATTCTTTAATTCGGATCAAAAAGTCTATTTTTTGCCTCCTCGAGCGCAACGCTGATCTCTTTCCGTGTCTCATATTCCCTATGAGTTGTCCAGCATACAGCTGCATACCCCCAAACACACATTTCTCGCTCTATTCATCATTACACATGCATACATGCATCTCACACGATACACAATCTTTTAAAAATTAAAAAAAAAGTGGCATAGGTTCTAAGAGCCAGGGAGACCTTGATTTCGGTTCTCCCCTTCTCCTTCTTGGGAGGGGCATTTTTGCGGGCACTCGCCCTTGGCCCTCTCCTTCCTGCATAAAAAAAAGATATACCAAATTGTTGGCCTTATCATCCTACATTTTTGACAGTTTTTGACAGTTTAATAGTTCACATACTCGAGTTATGTACTCGTTCTAACCACAAAGACTTTCCAACTTGCTTGTCTGCATTTAATAATATTTCTTGCATAGAATACCATGATAACTCCTGAACCATTCTTCAAACTGTCCACAACTACAATTAATTTTGAGGGAACGATAAATAAAATTTCCATTACAATTTTTGTAGAGATACACGAAAGCGAAGATAAGTACATTTTTTCCATATAAATATCGCGAGTATGAGTTTCCTTCGGGATTAAAAAAAAAAATTTAAATACAAAAATAAAATATACCAATAAAAAAAGAAAGAAAGATCATTTTTTTTGGTTTTTACATTTTTCTTTATATTTCAGTCTTTTTAAGCTGTTTTTGAAATTTTTTGCAGTGCCAGCTCAAAATGGCACTCGGATGCCGCAAACTTTCTTTTCATTACAACTATGATAAAATAACCAAGAAAAATATACGATTAAATATACAAAATATATGATTAAATATACAAGTACATTGTGAAAGAACCAATTTACACACCTCACAAATTGCTGCTTCCTTGCCTCTCTGTTTCTCGTTAATTCTTGTGCCACATTTATATCGATTCCACGTTTATTCACACAGTTTATTAATTACATCCATCTTTTTACGAGATTTACCTCTACCCCTCACAGCTATGCAACTTTTAACATTTCTATCGCTATTCATCAACTCCATATAGTCAATGACTTTTCCACTCTTCACCATCATGAAAATGACATATATAGTGTATATATACAGTATATATACTATATACTGTATATATATATATATAATATATATATATATATAATATGTATATATATATATATATATATACACAGTATATATGACTGAAAAGTCATTTAAAAAAATCCTGTGCGAAAACTTTATTTTCCTTATCGATATCAATATGTAAGAGACATGGAATTGCAAATGATAGAACTTTTTAGACCGATCATGCAAACGTTTCCTAGAAAATTATCTACATACACGACATAAATGAGGGGTCCCAAAACTTATTCTCTTCTGTAGTAATAATAATAATACCAATAATAATAATAACAGGCCAGGAACTGGCACAAGAAGGCCAGAAACTGGCAGAGCGCTGAGGCCAATTGATGCGGCCCATATTAGAGGCGAAACCCCGACGTCAGTGTTTTCACTTCGCTTACAGGGAAACTGTGTTATCCACTGAGCTCCAGACCAGGGCTTCTCAAACTCTTTTCACTTGCGACCCTTTGGATCAGACAAATTTTTTCGCGACCCTTCACTCAATGTCATAAAAGCAATAGGTACTAACACTGTATATTTATGAAAAAAATAATATTTTCAAATGTTTCTGCGACCCCCAATAATATTTACGCGACCCCCTGAGGGGTCGCGACCCCTAGTTTGAGAAGCGTGGCTCCAGACGATGGTTATAATGCATATAACTTCTTAATGAGAAATATATATATATATATATATATATATATATACACACAGTATGTATATATATATATATATATATATATATATATATATATATATATATATATATATTACACACATATATATATATATACACACACACAGTATGTATATATATATATATATACACACACACACATATATATAATATATATATATGCGCCTCGGTGGTGTAGTGGTTAGCGTCGCTGACTACGAATCCATCGGACCCGGGATCCAGACCCAGTGACCGCAGGCGGCGTGCAGCAAAACTCAGCTGTTCATCCTTCCACACAATAAAGAAATTGGTTGGTAGATAAATGGGTACCCTGAGTAGCCTAGTGATTAAGACGCTGTACTGCTAGTGAGGCGTGGTTCGGATTCCACGTTAAACTGTATGTCTAAGATGGAGTGACAAGCTTGACCTTCGTCAGAATGAACAACTCGGGCGGAAGCAAAACCAAACCAAGGTTATAACATAACACTTATCATTATCATCATCATTATCATATATATATATATATATATATATATATACACACACACTGTATACTGTATAATTATATTGGTGTTACAATTTTTTACTTAAAAAATATATTCGATAGTTGATCAGAAAGATCAAAGGAATTAAATTGGGCTAGTATAAACTTATCTTCTATAATACAACTTAAAACAATGTAATTGATTGGGATATGATGATAATGATAATGATAAACTTTATTGGCAGGAGGTAAATATCCTAAAAATGTACAATAGTCATGAAGATGATGACACACAAATAGAATGTTAATTTTAAACAAACATTTCGCTGTTGATTTTACGTGACGGTACAGCAACCCTTAATTAGACAATGATGAAAGGTGGTTATTGTAATTACATTACCTTCAAAACTCACTTTAAGATTTAACATTGAAAAAGTTCTGCTGTAAGACTGTACCTCGAGTTATTTATTTTTTTGTTTTTAGCCTCATTTCAACATTGTTTCATTGATGTTGTCACAAAATTCTATCAATTTTCCAAAATCAATATTCATACAACACTGATTACAACTTCCTCTTTCCCTCATTGTCAACCTGACACCAATGTTGATTTAACTTATTGTCACATCAGTGCTGGCGCTACTGTTAGTCATATATCGTTGGAAAGAGGTTTATATAGCCTAATACTGGTTATAACAGAAGGAAGGAAACGGGATTCATACCCATTAAAATTACTAAATATAAATTTCAAACATAATCGCTTTCTACTAAAAGTTCTTTTCAAAATGGCCAATAAATATGAACGTAATGAATTTTTAACCTAAAGAAGTACGTAAGTATAAAACACCCTTGTCATAAAAGTTACTGCAGGGTAACTACAGAAAAGCAAACTCCATTTTCACATTATGCTTTACTTGAACAGAATTGAGTGTGCATTTGTTAGGAAAGAATATAACATTATTACCGCAAGGAAATAGGTAAATATAAGGTTTATAAAGACTACCGTTGTAACTGGGTTTCTCGTTTTAGGGGTTTTCACTATCCCGGTTTGGTTTTCCGGGACAAAATCGGCCATCGTCCCTGGATCCCGGGATTTCCCCGTTTATTGTAAATACATATATATATAGACAAATAACGATAAAGCCCAATATGCGTAAGTATGAAAATAAAACAGTTTCAGTAGAATTTCATTTAAAAAGTACTTCCACCTATAAAAATATAACATTTTCTTTTTTACAAAAAAAAAAAGCGAGAAGTTAGGTTTTCCGTTAACATTCTGGTACAGTATCCACGTTTCATCATCAGTCACCAAACGGTTCAAAAACGGATCTTGGAGTTCACGGGAATGAAGAGCTGTGCTAATGTTTATCCGCACCCTCAGATTGTCGACCGACAATTCATGTGGCACCCATTTTCCTAACTTAGGCACTTTCGCGAATTGTTACAAATGTCGATGGATGGTGGACGGGGATGAATTGAGTTTCTGGGCCAATTCTTCGACAGTTGTTGAACAGTCTTCTTCAACTGCGGCTAACAGCAGGTCATCATCAAACTCAGCAGGGCGTCCAGAGCGTGATGCATTTGTCACATAGCAGTCACCATTCCTAAACTTTTGAAACCATCTTTGACATGTCCTCACATGCAAAATATCGTTGCCATAAACGTCCTGAATGTTTCGCGTTTCTTTACTAGCACTATTCCCTTTTTTGAACTCTTAAAGCAGTATATGCCTGTTATGCTCTTCTGATACCGCCATGTTTATGAGGGGTTCACATAAAGCAAAACACACGTCTTCACTGGTCAAGGTCTGTAAAGTATGTAGCGAAACACGATAGATCTCCTCTTAGATATAACCTTCGGAAAATTTATGCTTAAACCGAGTAGGACTAGTTTAAACTTAATCTATCGTAAAAAACGACATTACTTATGGGATGACCTGATATATACACCTTAACTTAATGTATACAAGCAATGCTGCATCAATCAGCTTAGTCATCATATCGCCTTGGGACAACAATGGCTCTTCCTCTTCTAGATTTTCTAACAGTAGTCGAGGGGTAACGCGGTATAAAGGCGTTATACTTCCTAAAATTTCAGTGAAGTAGCGTTATACTACATACTGTAGTAGCCATAGCTGAATGCTGAGCACATACGGACTTTTATCCAGCACTTATCCCCCCTGGTTTTCCGCTCTACTTCAGTGGAAAGTACCAAGACGACATATTTTGGAAGGTTAGTACCTCACTCATTATAATGATACGCGTTCCAGACAAGTTTCAAAGAAGGAAACAGACATTCGTTCTGCATGGAGCATATTGTAGACTATATGTAACTGTGGTATCTACTATATCACTATGAAACTGCATTATACCGTATACATACGACTGATACGAATATCTATATGTGTGGTTTTTAGTCAAATTAAAAGTAACTAGAGCATGTACTGTATTTGTAGTTTTGTTTACCAAATATATATTTTTTTATTTTCGAATTAACTTTTACTATTTTTATACAGTAATTTTTCTATGAAACGCTCTATTAAAGTTTTGCCTGTAGCGTTACCCTTCCTAAAATTTTAGGACTACACCACTGGTCACTTATAAAGAGTCCCGCAGCTGAAAATGCTCTATCAGGCTCTATTAAATAACGTTTTTAAAACACTTTGTAAAACCCTGGAAATGTCGGAATTTGCTGCACTTGTTCTGGGATTTAAGGTTATCATTTTCTGCCCGGGATTCCGGGATCCCGGTTGAGAAACCCTAGTTGTAACCCTGTAGATAGGTTATAGCGATGTTACCAGAGAGGGCTAAATTTTCAACGAACGCTGAAAATCAAACTAACCTTGCGAAACAAAAATTAACAAGTTACGAAACTGTTTTGTTGAAGTTTTAGTTATTCCACACGCTATCATAATTTTCATGTTTACTGTTTAGTAATATCTTTTCGGCTTTCACTTCACATATAAATTCCAAACAATGTCACAAGAGTGGAGGAGGACTTACAGTTTGTATATATATATTTAAACGGTTTTAGCAGTAAGTAAGCATATATGTTTTTGATGATCGCCTAAGTTAATTTATTACCTAACTTATATACCTCTCCAAAAATCAAAACATTTTTAATATAATTCCTCTTTGGCGAAAAACTCTTCGTGCCTTTCGTTCCAAATCTCAAAGTCCAAAAGGACTGGCATCATTTTTTTAAAAATAGTTTCCCTTTTAGAAAACTCACCATGAAAGAAAATTGTTAATGGCAAACTATTATAAAATAAATTATTGCTCGGTATTCCTAAGAAATAAAAGTATTTAATATTATTCTTCAATATACAATTCTTAGATCCTGGGTTTAGATCTTATATTTATAATGATGTACATACAGTATAATGATCTGAAAAGTTACACGAAACAAATGACCCGTCATCAACTTTTTCATTTGTTTTAAAGTTAATGAAAACAGAGAAAAATGTACTTATCAAAATTAATTAATCTACAAATTTGACTGATTTTAAATAAAAAAAAAGTACAACGAAGTAGGTAGGTGTCTACTCTGACAGCACAAATTATATATTTATATATTTATATAGCAGAACCTCTTCTAGCCTCGCAAAAATATTCTTGAGATTGCTGCAAATCGATGCATTCTTTTTTCTTGGATCGTAATATCCTTCTTTCGCCGATAAGAACTTTCAAGGCTTTAAACTTTTGCATAACGAATGTATAAATTTGATTTTGTAAATTTCTTTCCAAAATGCAAAAAGTCTTAACTTAGAAATTGTTCTTTGTTAGTTTCATTTTTCCATTTGATGTGTCATTATCTGATTTTTTTTTTTCTACTTTTCTTCTTCCTGTTTTCTAATTGAGTATATTTTGTTTTACGAGTACTTCATTTTTGCTTCTTGGATGGTTTCTTTTTGGGGAAATTGTTTATTATTATTATTATTATTATTATTATATTATTATTATTTTTACTCATACATTTTTTCCATCGATTTTGTGTCGCAAAAGTTTGATGTTATCATTACAGTCAGAAAATATTCTGATATGAGTATCTGAAAAGTTTCTGGATAGTTTCCTTTTTCCAATAATTTTTCTTTCTTTTTTCCAGATCAGAGTGGAACAAAAGTCTTTTAAAAGTGCAATAATTGGAGGGGGTTTTAACAAAAGGGAGTTAATAACAAAAGTTGCTCGTTACTATATAATGTCTGATAAGCTGTCAACTTTGCAAAGATGTAAAGTTTTGGCGTGTTAAGAAATATACGAGTATATGAATTCCGATTGTTGTTCAAAGAGAGCACAGGTATTTTTTTTCAGTGCAGAGATCAGGAACGTTCTTGATAAGTTTACTGAAAATGGTTCCGTCAGTGACAGGATTCATATTCGTGACGCTCGACCACGATCATCGCGCATGGAAGATAACCGCGAGGTGTTAGAAAGGACTTTTCAGTGTAACCAGTCAAAATCAATTGACTGTACGGCTTTCAAACTAGTAAGTCTGGCATATACAGAGGATATTAGGATGATATATCGGAACTTATCCTTATCAGCCGCAAGTCGTTCAGATACTATATTCCGAAGATTCCGATCTGCGCATGGAAATGTCCGAGTCATTCTTTAACTATTTTTCCGATATCTCTTATCTCCTACATTTTATATGTTTCAGTGACGAGTCAACTTTTCACCTCTCATGGAGGATCAACCGGTCGCCCCGGTCATTACACGTAGGCTACTGCTGAATAGCATCGTCAGACTACTGGCCATTTAATCGTTGAAATGGGAGTTTAACTCGGGAGATATACTGATATCGTCAGGGATCATAATCCACTTGTCCCGTTAAAGTTTTTCGGTCAGTAGTCCAACACATTCTTCCAGCAGGACAATGTCCTTTGTAATGACTTGGTTTACCTATGATGACACTAACGTGCCGACTATCATAGAATGTCCGAAACCCGGATCTGAACGCCATTGATAAAAGTTGAAGCCGACAATCTCTGAAACTCCCTGGAAAGAAGACTTTAGTAAAAGATAATAATATATATATGGAAAATCCTCGAGGGATATGCTTCAGACTTTATGAATGAAATAAAAACAAAATGGAATGAGAGAACAGGCACAGTTTGTGCTATCCAGACTGCACCAGGAACAGGGTTCGGACTCATGAGAACGAAGATGAAAAATACTCTCGGAATACGAAGAAGCCCAAAACTGTTTAACATGCCACCAAACAAATTGAGGAACTTCCAATACACTCATTTAACTACAATCAAACAATTAGACCGGTACCTGAGCAAAGTCCATGCTCATCCATGTGTGGAACTGGCCATAAGGACAGGATGTGAATAAAAAGTAATTCTCTACTTCCTAACTCCCCATAATGAGACAGAATACCGCGGAGGGGTTGATCTCAGATTGATCCTGATCTCCCACACAACTGTTTTCCAACTGAAATTTGTTCATAATATGAAATGAACATATTTCGAAGTTGCTCACGTTAATTAAATCATTTCATGCTAGTATAACCCTTTACCGCCGAAAGGAACGAATTGGTAACATTTCAAATACACGCATTTATAACTTAACCGTACTAAAAATTCCGGCGGTAAAAGATTAAGAGAAAACTTATCTCAGTATTACACCCAGAAGTAATACTTAATTTAAAAAAAAGAATTCTGGATTTTAGACGAACAAAGTACTGTGCTCAAAATTATGAAGCCCACTTTTGTTAACGTTGAACTAAATAAATGATGTTATTTTAACATAGGTGGTTTATATTAACACATGTAAGAGTATATTTACTTTGAGTTGATTTGAAATGTATTTTTCTGAGTATACATTATCGTGATTTTCTCGCAGAATTTTAAGGAATTACGACTCATTTTCTTTCATCGTAAATTACTAATTCAAAATTCAAAATAATAATGAATTTGTAGAAGGTAATAAAATTGTGACCTTCTAAATATCTTCAAAGCCTATTAAATAACTATGAATCTCATTATCCATCAGCCAAACTCATTTAACTCGGGGAGATAAATCTCAAACACTATAATGAGACGCGTCTCTTTTACAGTCAGACGGGGAAACTAA
>JAJOZX010000256.1:1370000-1560000 GCA_023014485.1 Bathynomus jamesi | reverse complement strand
GACGAGTGAAAGTTTTAAAGCAAAGCGGAGAAAAGAGGTTGAGAGGTAGGAAAGAAATTTAAAGCTAATGTGAAAATTTTAAAATATAGAGGATGGAATCCAAGTGAAAATTCTACATTATTTCTACGCGCTAAGAAATGTTTCCAACCGGTGGTTTAAGGTAAGATAAGCATCTAGTTTCTTTTTAAAGGATTCGATTGAATTACTTTGAACTACGCTGGCTGGCAATACATTCCACAAATTAACTATACGATTGAAGAAAAAAAATGTTTACCCACTAATTTCAGACCATCACCGCGAGTTCTATCTGCATTCCTGAAGGTGAAATATTTTTTCGCGTCCACATTATCAAAACCTTTAATCATTTTAAAAGCCTGAATTAAATCTCGTCGAATTCACCTTTTTAAAAGTGAGAATAAACTTAATGTTTCTAAACGGGCAGCTCGTCGCTGCATTCTCTCCATTTTATCTATGTCCTATTATAAAAAGGGGGACCAGAATTGAACGCAGTATTCCAGGTGGGTGCGTACTGAGGAATTATATAATGTTAGCATTGTTTTCTCCGACTTAAATTCAAACGATCTACCAATAAATCCCAAGATTCTATATATACTGTATAAGTGTGTGTATATATATATATATATATATATATATATATATATATATATATATATACACACACACAAAAAAAATATTTTCAGAACTTCGTCTCTTACTCACCCCGCTTTACCCCCAAATTAAATTTCATTTCGCCTTCACCAACAACAATAGTATCAAATCTTACCTCAACCATAAAGAAAAAACACCCCAGCCACTTGCTTTGTCCACTATCTACGCTTTTAATTGTGTTCTCTGCAAAGCGAACTATAATGGCAGTACCATCCGCCAATATCAAACAAGAGTGGACAGCCCTTGAACAAACCCTCCAAATCAGCAATAAGGGATCATTGCCACCTTCACAACCACCCGTTACTTCCCTCCAATTTCAAAATCGTTAATTCAGCCAACCAACTAATCGACCTCCGCATACTTGAGTCCCCTTTATATCCTCAGTATCCAGCCAACCCTCAACGACTACAGTTCCGCTTTCAATTTAAACATCGCCAAATAAACTCTCGAACTCAAAAGAAATCCACCATCACTTCGCCTGGCTCCATCTTTCTAATATGGAATTTTTTCAACAAGTAACCATTCCCAGTCTTCTGTACAATTAGTCTCTCATTACGTTAACAATTTGGTTAGAACCCCCTCAATTCTGTTTCACCTTTTAACCGTTTTATATTTCACTTATTGTCCATACTTTTATACTTTATATCATTTAATTTTTAATCTTCTAATTTAATATATATCGTAACCATACTATTAATTCTCGCTAATTATCGCTAATTCTTGCGCCATTTTAATTTATTGTTCGTTTTTGTTTATTATACTTATTTATTTCTATTTGCTTTTAAAATTTTTAGCACTGATGATGGAAATTGAACTTTTCCGAGACGTCTGTAAATAAACATGGGTTAATATTCGTCTTTTAACCCGCTCACGCGCAGTTAAAACAGTATAATATATTGAATTGCCATTCAAAACTGACTAAGAAAATGTATATTTTATGTTGTGCAAATTTGTTCAAATGCACTTTTTTTAATAAAATGTATTTCCTGTTTTGGCTATAATGTCCTTTTTTTTATAAAATATTTTTCCTGATTGGGCTATTTTTTTTTTGCTACTTTGCGACTTAATTAGTTGGTTGGGTTTTGTTCTGGCTATTTTTTTTTCCTAATTGGATTCAGTTTAGTAGTGTTTGTGATAGATTTATGACATGCCATTCGTGTGATTTTGACTTTGAGAACTTGATTCGTCATGTGCCCTAGATGAAGACAAAGGATTGGATGTTTTTATCAATTACGACGTTATTCTCTCATCCTTAACTTGCCCGAAATGAGACAGTGAGTGCTTAATACAAAAAGATCAGAAGCTATTTAGGTGAAATAACCAATATTAACCTGTTAGGTTAATTGAGTGCCCGGTTAGGTCAACTGTACACGCTTGATGACTGGTTAGGTTAAGTTGCGATATTTTCGTTAGTGTAAATGAAAATAAAAGCAAACTTTTCTGGTTAATTTTGAGGTGTTTTGTACGAAACTGCCATCCATTTCCTGTGCAAATGCATAGTTTTCGAGATGACGATATCTCGAAAACTACGCAATTGCACAGGAAACGGATGGCAGATTCGTGCAAAACACCTCAAAATTGACCAGAAAAATTTCTCATCATAAAAACAGACTCGGTGTAAAAACGAATAATTACCTAAACATGTACTATCTTTTCGTCCTCCTATTCCTCGCTAAGCTACGCTTCCCTAAGAACAAACCATTCAACCAAGTTGTCATAGAAAGATACGACCGAGCCACGCTGAAGTACAAAGATTCCAAGAACATTTACCGAAAATGGACGAAAACGAACTGCGACCTTCATTTCCTGAACGTCTGTAAGAGTTATAATTCTTTCCAAATTTATTAAATTCAAACTCTACAACAAACGACTCTGCAACTCTAATATATACAAATTGTTGAGTAAAGAAATTAAATTTAAGCATTCCAATAGTAAAAGACTTCTTGCTAAATGTAATTCTCTCAACCCAATTAAAAGAATCAGTAAGTCTTATCGACTATTTCATGTTAAAAATCAAACTATTAAAGATGTCAACATCTACTGGAAACAGATTCAACAATAGAAAATTAAACCTATTAGGCTTAAACTCCAACCTTCAGCCCCTAAATCCTGATCAAACCATTTTCAACTTTTCTAATAGAACCCTAAGTACTAGTGAGAAACGACTCCTCTCCTTAAGCCTAGATTTTAAACTGCCAAATTTTAAGATAAATTATTTTAAACACTTTTTATCCTTCGAAAAACATTCATAGTTTAAAAAAAATTCTCAATAGTTGATGAGTCAAAACTTCCGTTTGTAAAGTCCTCGACTCCTCATTCACCCACATCGCTAATAAACATTTTTATAGTTTTAAACCTCAGTTTTTTCCCCTTATTAATAGAAAAGACCTCTCCTGCCTTAAAGAACTATCTAAAGACGACTCCATTATCATTTCACGCCCCGACAAAGGCAAAGGCACCGTCCTTATTAATAAACCAGATTACATTAATAAGGTCAACAACGTTCTTAACGATCCCACCAAATTTAAAAAGATTAATGATAACACTGCCCAACAAAAAAAATTGTTTTTGCTGCTGATTTAATTCTAAGACCTGTTTGTGGGTAATATTGATGTGCTGATTTTAAAAATCACCTTAGATTTTGTCCATCACATCAGGTTTTCGTGCAATGCAATATGCCTATTTTGGGTGATCCATGAAGGGCGCTTATCAAAATTGATGATTTTTGAGACCTGTTAACAGCTGTTTTGCTGTTAAAATTTTATATGTGGAATATACAAATCTGTGCATTAAATCTAAAGGTCATGTACAACATATTAAAATCTTGGGTATCTGTGATTTCCCCAGGTGTGAGCGTGACGTCATGATCTGCTTTGTGGCAGTAGTTAAGAACTTCCTAGGAAACAAAAAGTCTGAAAATTATAAAGATCTTGTAAAGGATTTACTTGTAAACTTTCAGCAGTTGGGTTGCAACATGAGCATTAAAGTTCACTATCTCAACATTCATCTGGATAAATTTCCAGAAAATCTTGATGTTAGTGAAGAGCAAGGTGAAAGGTTCCACCAAGATATCAAAGTGATGGAAGAACGATACCAAGGAAGATGGGATACCCATATGATGGCTGACTACTGCTGGAGCCTGCAAAGAGATTGTCTTGACATCTCTCATTCTAGGAAGTCCTATAAGAGAAAATTTATCAGCACTGAAAAGTAAGAAAACAAGAAAAAGACAATGTTAAGAAACCTGGTCCCGTGCTTGCTTTAATATGGATTCATTTTTTGCTTATTTAAACACTTTTAATCACTGTGTCAATATTACCATTGTATATTAAAGTTCACTCCCTGCACAATTGTTTACTTTTCCATGCTGATTCTGAGTATGTAAAAACTTATTTTTTGAAAAGAAAAAAAATTGGGCATAACCCTGCCAAAATGCGATATCTCCAAAATATCCGTATTTGATTGCTCGAAAACCTGACGTGATAGGCAAAAACTAAGATGATTTTTGAAACCAGCACACCAAAGTTACCTAAAGACAGGTGTTAGAATTAAATCAGCAAAATTGGTGTTGGGCAGTGTAATCCTTTAACCCTTTCCCTAAAACTTGAAGATAAAGTCAACCGTTTCCTCAGAAAACTGTATGATCAGAACAAAATTTCAGAAGGCACTTACAACCAAGTACGTTCTTCCAGCTCATCCCCAGGTACGCTTTATGGCCTCCCCAAAATACATAAACCCAACTTACCCATTAGACCCATCCTTTCGGCCTACACCACCCACAATTACAAACTAGCAAAATTCATAATTCCCACTTTAACCCCCTAACCTAAAACGAATACTTCGTCACCAACTCCTACGAATTCGCTAAAGAGATATGGACCATAAATAACTCAACCTCCATATGCATAGTTTCGATATACAGGGTGTCCCGTAAGTCTGGACCCATAGGGATTTATAATATATTTTTTTATTATGTTGCAGGTAAACCATGTCACTGACTAGAGAGGAGAGAGTTCAAGTTATTTTGCTGGTCGGGACCCGCAGTCACCGGGAAGTGGCCGAAGAATTCAACAATATGCATCCAGACCGCGCACCAATCACACACAGATGTGTTGGCAAGTTGATAGCCAAATTTAAGGAAACTGGATCCGTAGCTGACAAGCCTCGCAGAGGACCTTCAAGGACTGTTACGGAAGACGAAACCAGTACCAATGTGTTGGCTAGCTTCGCTGTCAGTCCCAAGAAGTCACTTCGACGCATGTCCAGCGAAACTGGGACTATTTTGTAATTTTATTAATTTTGCCCTATGGGTCCAGACTTACGGGACACCCTGTAGTATCTCTCTACACCAACGTTCCAATTAAAGAAGCCATCGATATCTGTATTAACAGCCTTTTCGCCAACAATCCGAACACAGTTTTGAATCTAACAAAACAAGAATTTACCAAACTGCTTACGCTTGCCGCCTCAGACACCTATTTTTTCTTTAACCAACAACTTTATCAACAAACCGACTCACTAGCTATGGGATTCCCCTTAAGTGCCACTTTAGCTAACATCTTCCTCAGCCATCACGAAAATAACTGGCTACTTCATTGCCCCACTCATTATAAACCACACCTATATAAAAGATACGTCGATGACACCTTTCTCCTTTTTCACAATGCCAACCACGCCCCCCTTTTTCTTAACTACCTTAATTCCCAACATAAAAACATTAAGTTCACCAAAGACGACGAATCCAATAACACCTTACCCTTCCTAGATGTTACAATAACTAAACAAAACAACAAATTCGGCACTTCCATATATCGAAAACCCACGTACACAGGCCTAGGTACTAATTTCCTAAGCCACACCCCTTCGCTATATATATATATATATATATATTATAATATATATACACATTATAACTGCAAACACGCAGTATAATTAACGTAAAGAACGACGCTTTGTATAGGAGAATATTCCGCGCAAGATGAGAGCGAAAGAACGAAACAAATGAAAAAATGAGGTAACCACCCGGGAATCGAACCCGGGATCTTCCGATTGCCGGTCAGATATGATAACCATTACACCACGGGCATCACTCAATCAAATGTCGTTCTTTACGTTAATTATACTGCGTGTTTGCAGTTATAATGTATATAATGTTACGGCATGCGGAAGGTGCCCCTTTGGGGCATTGGTTTCTGCGCGCATGTAGAGGAATTACGACATTTGATTGAGTGAGGCCCGTGGTGTAATGGTTATCATATCTGGCCGGCAATCGGAAGAACCCGGGTTCGATTCCCGGGTGGTTACCTCATTTTTTCATTTGTTTCGTTCTTTCGCTCTCATCTTGCGCGGAATATTCTCCTATACAAAGCGTCGTTCTTTACGTATATATATATATATATATATATATATATATATATATATTAGGCCGGGTCGAAATTTTATATTGAAAAGGTACATATTGTGAGGGGTTTGAGTGGAACACAGGAACCCCCCCTCATAAATTAATTATTTTCGTTGTTTAAAGCCTCCTACCCCTGGCACAATTTTTCACTTTTTTACCTACAGGGGTTGGACAAAATAATATGAACACCTTGATAAATGGCGGTTTTTATTCTTAATATGGAGTTGGTCCTCCTTTAGCGGCAATAACAGCTGCAATGTGTCGGGGAATTGATTCATACAGCTTTTGGACAGTGGCTAGAGGAATCCTGAGCCATTCTTCGAGCAAACCCTGCTCCAGTTCCTCCAAAGACGCCGGCGGTGGGAATCGGCTTCTGACCTGCTGCTCCAACTGACACCACAGATGCTCGATAATGTTAAGATCCGGGGATTGTGGAAGCCAATCCAAGCGTTCTACTTCACTAACATGCTCTTCAAACCAGTTTTTAACGACCCCAGCGGTGTGGATTGGTGCATTATCATCCTGGAAGACGGCGCCGCCATTGGGAAACAGCGTTTGGACCATGGGATGGACCTGGTCAGCCAATATTGACAGATACCTGGGCGTTAACCTACCATGCAGTACTACAGCTGGGCCAAGAGTATTCCACGATATTGCTGCCCAAACCATCACAGATCCGCCTCCATGCTTAACGGTTGGGGTCAGGCAGTCGGGGTCATAAGCATCTTTAGGCTGTCTCCAGACGTAAACTCGACCGGAACATGGAAATAGCGTAAAGGAGGATTCGTCGGAGTAGACTACATTCTTCCACCGGTCCATTGACCAATTCTTATGGTCATTACACCATTTTCTGCGCCGCTCAATGTTGATGTGCGAAAGGAAGGGTTTGGCAATTGCAGCCTTCCCATGGTATCCAGCTCCATGGAGCTCGCGACGTACAGTTCTGGTCGATACCGGGCTTGCAAGATGCTGGTTAAGCTTTGCAGTCACTTTTGGAGCTGTGGTCTTATGGTTCTTTGTCACAATGCGCTTTAGCACCCGGCGGTCTCGATCACACAGCTTCTTCTTGCGTCCACTATTGCATTTGTCGGTGCTTGTCTTTCCATGGTTTTGGTATGCAGACATGACCATAGAGACAGTTCCTCTGGATACATTGAACATCTGAGCGGTTTTCGTCACCGATGCACCAGCCATCCGCGCTCCGACAATTTGCCCTCTTTGGAAGTCTGACAGGTCTTTCATAACTGCTAATTCATAATTCACTCAGATCTGTAAAAACAACGTGAGGGTTATAACATGACGTATACACTCTCTGTTACGCATTTAAATAGGTTTGCCAGTCATTTGACCGTTTACTTTGTGTCTGAGCAGTCCGTAAAGATAACCGGTGAAATCGGCGGGTCATATTATTTTGTCTAACCCCTGTATATTGAAGAATATTCCATTTATACGAGACTTACTCTACATTCAGGGTTTTCATGACATAAATCTTTATTAACGTATAATATTTTATTTAATAATGCACAATATTAGGAAAATTAATTAAGTACAACAATATATCCAGAAGAAAAAATTAGAGGCATAATAAATGTGCTAAAATTCAATTCACTTTTTCATTGTTCCTTATCACATCAAAAGGGAAGAAATTTTCAAATTCATTAGGAAATTTCATTTCATACGTTTCTTACTCATTCCATTGGGCCTTCCATTCAAACTTGGGCAGTTTTTGTCTTGATTCTAATGAGTTTAAGATAAACTTTCGACGGTTGTCATATCCTATTCTTTCCTGACATGCCTTTGTTACTATGTTCACTGCCCTTTCCATACTTTGACTGTGGCATGGAAAAGAAGCTATCTCCAGTGGCTTACATCGAGCCTGTAGTAGCTCATCGTCGCTAAAATTGTTTAGTAGCGGTGGAGGAATAATGATCTCTCTGCCAATCGATCATCTCGGTGTAGTCAGTGGATTGGAAATTGAGGGTTCGAGGCAACTCAAAGTTTCTGGTACCTGAAAATCCTGTTCTTGAAAGGATGATTTTCTGAATAACGTGCTCCCTAATTTCTAGTCTCTTGTCAGTTCCATTGATATGAATATATTTTCTGGGTGGGCAAAGTAGGCGTTATTCTTTAATACTGGTTCTATGATTGATCTATGTTGTTCATCTAAATTTCGAAGCAAGCACATTAAATGCCGAAAGTTATATGCACCATCAGTTGCATTAGGATGAGATTTTATCCAAAACCACCCTGGAGCATAGAACTACATAATAATCTTGACTATATCTTGAAGATTCTTATCGGGATTTGGCGTTGAGATATATAATCGAAGAACCCTGTTGGCTAGAGTTAGCCAGCGAGCATGGTGAAGGGCACCTGGGGATCGAGTGGACAGATCTTAAGAAGTGTCTCCAGTTTGCACTGCCAGACACATATCATAGAGATATCTTTGATCACTGCTTAGCTCTTTCACAACATTTGCTGGAATTTCTTTGATGTTTCCCTTTACGCGAGAATATTTGACTACCTCCAATTTTGTTAAATCTATTTTCAGTTTATTCCCAACTGAACCCACAAAAGTATTTGGACCTGTTGTTTTACCACCACTGGCTTTGTACACGTGCATAAAAGGCAGCTCATTCAAATGCAAGAGGCACACCAACCGCTGCACTGGTCTATTAAGATGAATTTCAACCAGTTTTATGGCTCCACCAATTTTTTCTGTATTTACAGGAGTATCATCACACAGTAAAGCTTTGATAGTATCTGTGCTGTTCGAGTCTGTAATAATAGTTACCAACTCTTCTGCTATGCAGCGAGCAGTTCCATTATCTGATGTGACATGGTCTACATAGATGCTTCCAGGTTTTTTCACAATAACATAGTGTTCTTCTTTTATCTTTCCACTTTTAGTTAATGTGTTATCTTTCTTTCCATCAAATCCAAGGCCCTCCATCTTCAGATTTTCGGATTTAGACCTAAAAGTATTTGTTTCACCCATGCGACTTCGTTCTCTTTCTAATTTCTTTGTCAAGCATGTTGGTGTGGTTAAGGATCCGCATATCTTTTAAAGCTGCATTGACTATTGCAGCTGCAGCTCTACAACTTACACGATAACGATCTGCTGTTAATGCTAGGTTTTTATAGGAGTGCCTGTTCTGAATATTCTCAGTCAATTCTAAATTCGGCCTCATAATCTACATTCTGACTCTTTGAATTTACATCCATGTCTTTTTCAGTATTTTCTATAAATTCCGATGGTAAAACATTGGTGGCTTCAGTCATTTCTTCTTGTGCTTTTAGTTCACGGTTTTGTGCTTCTTGGGCTCTTGCTAAAGATCTCTGCTTTGTTGAACTAGCTATGCGATCAATTGGTACTAACTGAATTTTTCTTTGTTTTTGACCCACAAAAGACTCCCATTGTATCATTGATATTTTATCCTTACACCTGCAAGATTTCCTATCAATTCCCTTATAGCATTCACAAGAAGATATATATCAAACATTTCATCATACTGAGCTACTTTTAAGGCAAAACTTTCATTTCTTCGATGTAACGGCACTTTGTTCAATTTTGAGGCTTCTTCTATTAGTCGACTGACTTTAAGAGAGATACCTTTGGTGTTAATCGTAGGAAAATAAAATTTCATCCAAATGTCTCCAATATCTTTTACAACAACCCTGTAACAATCATTAGCAGTTGCTGATCCTTTTGATTTAGCTTCTTCACGACGGCGCACAAAAAGGTAGTGTCTCACAACATCTGCTTTTGAAGGAGTCATGGCTACTGGGAATTCCGTAGGATATTCAAAGGCTGCATTTGAGGACTTGCTTCTAGTAGTCATAGTTTATATTCAGAAGTAAAATCAAATTATTTGTAATTTATAATTTATGATAATTCAAATTATAATTAAAGCAGATGCAAATTATTTCTATTTATCTGAACAAAAATATCAAGCATTAAACAAAACTTATCATGTAACATATAACAACATTAAACATATGCAAATATGAAAGTAAAAAAGGGAGGAGGGGCATGTGATAGGGGTAGTAGAGTAGCACATGCTTGATTTTTTAATATTTTGTTAGTGATAAAAAAAACCTTCTCACATAGTGTACTTTTTAAGAAGTAACATTTTTCCCATTTAAATATATGCAAATATGAGGGTAAAAAGTGTGGGGGGGTATGTGCTAGGGGTAGCAGGGGTAGCACATGCTTGATATTTTAATATTTTATTAAGATGATAAAATGAAACTTCTCACATAGTGCACTTTTTAAGAAATAAAAAAAACTCATTTACGACCCGGCCTAATAAATATATATATATATATATATGTGTGTGTGTGTGTGTGTGTGTGTGTGTGTGCATATATATATATATGTGTGTGTGTATGTATATGTGTGTGTGTGTGTATATATATATGTGTGTGTATGTATATATATATGTGTGGTGTATGTGTGTATATATATATATATATATATTATATATATATATATGTATATATAAAATTTATTTCACATCAGCTTATACTGATACTTTCACAAATGAACAACTAATTGTTCGCTATATACATGAAAGGAATATGTGATACACCGGAACGTAAGATGGGTGTGGCTCAATATTATCTCGACTATTAAAACCAGTGGAATGAAAACGCTGTAATTAATAATGGTAATTATCTCATACTCTCGTAGTTATACTTCATATATTCACACACACACACACACACGCACACATATATATATATATATACACACACACACATACATATATATATATATTTATATATATATATATATATATATATATTATATATACATATATATATATATATTAATAGAATTGCTTCCTTTATTTCATACTATAGATTATGCAAATCGATTAATTTATTTCATTAAATTAAAATTTTCATAAATAAATCGTTAAATAATATGATGTGTATCAATCTTTGGATGATCAGCTTTTGGTGCTTCAAGTTCATTTTGCATACGACTGCCTGACTGAAAACAACGCTTAGAAGTTCTCTCCCGATTCTTTTAAGATATCTAAGGTAATATTTTTTATTTTGATACATTGATTATATTATTATTGGAAATTGTTCTAGAAAAGTTTCATTAATTGTTGGCATAGTTTGATGTTTAAATTATATAAATTTGGAACTGAATTTGATTTCCTATGATAATATATATACGAGTATATATACAGGGCCGTCGAGAGGGGGGGTCAGGGGGGCCAGTGCCCCGGGGCCCGGGTGTCTGGGGGCCCGCAGGAGAATAAAAAAAATCGTAAAAAAATAAATAAGGATCATAATAATCATTAAGAAATTGTGACGTTTTTTTCATTCAGAGCTCCTTACATGTAATTTCTTACATGTAATATCTGAGTATCCTAAAAGTCAACACTAAAATTCATCAATCTGACACATTTTTTCAAATATAGCTTCCATTCTCACGCTTTGTGGTAAGATCGAAAGTAGCCAAGGTCAATAAACTTGAGAAATATTTAACCAAATCTCTCACTTGTGTTTTGGGTGTTACACGAAGAGGTTTGAAACACTTGAACTATTGAATTACTTAATTTTTATAAAGTTAAATATTATATTATTAAAGTTATATATATATATATATATATATATATATATATATATATATATATATATATATAAATTTAAGCAGAAAGCAACAGACAAGGAAAGAAACATCCATCAAGTTGGAAAGGGACTATATTTTGTATATTGCAACGTTTCAAGCACAAACTATGCTCATCCTCAGGCAAAAATTCTAAAAAGTTAAAAACATAATATTAAAAACCATAATGACATTAACAAAATAAAATAGGGAAAAAATCCACAAGCATTAAAAACAAAGTCACACTAAAAAAATTCTAGAAAGTTACAATTAAAAACCATAATGACTATTATGAAACAAAAGCGAACAATTAACAAGCTTTAAAACAATAAAAGTGACACTAAAAACGAACAATGAATAACAACTATAAAATACAAAATGTAAAACTCAAAAAACTAAAAATTCACAGGCTATCTTTTAAAACACTAAAAAATTAAAAACCCACACTAAAAGGAACACACCTTAAGTCTAAGCAGCACAGATTCCGAGGCAAAACTAAAAAAACAGAAGCATCTAAAACCAAGTAAAGGTTGGTTGTTCAAGATGTTCAGTTTAGACGGAGGGGAACGGATGAAATATCAGAGTTAAGCGAAGGGGAGAGTTTTTTAATATACAGGGATTCTAAAAGTCTTAACGTTTGCTCACACGGAGCGGAATCTAAAATGTTAAAATTAGCTAAAGTTATATCGACTTTGCATAGAACAACATGGCTGCGTATAGCTGAAGCTTCTTTAGTTTTCAAAGGTTTGTCAGTTCTATGGCTTATGCCCATATGGGCACAGAAACGCGACTCGAGGCTCCGCACAGTGCTACCAATATAGCTCCGATCACATCGGGGACACTTGAATTCATAAACGACAGCACTGCGCAGAGCATCCGATACACGGTCTTTAACATTAAAATATGAGCCAATAGAACGACGGTTGACAAATACTAGTTTAAAATCTATTTGACAATAAAATTTACTAAGAAGTGGCAGAAGGTTATTACGGCAATAGGAATTCAGATATCCCATTTCTGGGAGCACAAGATAATATACATTTTTAGGAACGTTAAAATTATACTTTTTAGGTTTGTAAATGTTAGCTAGAAATCTATTGATAGCGCTTTCTACAATCTGCAAAGGATAGCCATTATTCACAAAATATTTTCTTAAAAAAACAAATTCATTTTGCAGACATTGATAGTTGGAACATAAATTATACGCTCGGTTAAGTAGGGTGTTTACAGATGCCAGCTTGTATTTAAAATCACAATAACTTAAAAAATTGAGACCAAGACCAGTGAACGTCTTCTTACGAAAAACTGAAGTAATAATAGAATCACTCTCTCTGCTAATCAGTAAATCCAAGAAAGGCAGCTTGGAGTCAGATTCTTCCTCCAGAGTAAACTTTATGTTTGGATGCAAGTTATTTAAAAATGTAAAAAATTGATGAGCACTGCTAGCATCAGTAAACACTGCAAAAATATCGTCAACATATCGTCTATAAAAAAATAGGCCTTATAGGGGTAGGAGGCTGGGTAAACATTTTAGTTTCTAAACATAAAGTTTACTCTGGAGGAAGAATCTGACTCCAAGCTGCCTTTCTTGGATTTACTGATTAGCAGAAAGAGTGATTCTATTATTACTTCAGTTTTTCGTAAGAAGACGTTCACTGGTCTTGGTCTCAATTTTTTAAGTTATTGTGATTTTAAATACAAGGCTGGCATCTGTAAACACCCTACTTAACCGAGCGTATAATTTATGTTCCAACTATCAATGTCTGCATAATGAATTTGTTTTTTTAAGAAAATATTTTGTGAATAATGGCTATCCTTTGCAGATTGTAGAAAGCGCTATCATAGATTTCTAGCTAACATTTACAAACCTAAAAAGTATAATTTTAACGTTCCTAAAAATGTATATTATCTTGTGCTCCCAGAAATGGGATATCTGAATTCCTATTGCCGTAATAACCTTCTGCCACTTCTTAGTAAATTTTATTGTCAAATAGATTTTAAACTAGTATTTGTCAACCGTCGTTCTATTGGCTCATATTTTAATGTTAAAGACCGTGTATCGGATGCTCTGCGCAGTGCTGTCGTTTATGAATTCAAGTGTCCCCGATGTGATCGGAGCTATATTGGTAGCACTGTGCGGAGCCTCGAGTCGCGTTTCTGTGCCCATATGGGCATAAGCCATAGAACTGACAAACCTTTGAAAACTAAAGAAGCTTCAGCTATACGCAGCCATGTTGTTCTATGCAAAGTCGATATAACTTTAGCTAATTTTAACATTTTAGATTCCGCTCCGTGTGAGCAAACGTTAAGACTTTTAGAATCCCTGTATATTAAAAAACTCTCCCCTTCGCTTAACTCTGATATTTCATCCGTTCCCCTCCGTCTAAACTGAACATCTTGAACAACCAACCTTTACTTGGTTTTAGATGCTTCTGTTTTTTTAGTTTTGCCTCGGAATCTGTGCTGCTTAGACTTAAGGTGTGTTCCTTTTAGTGTGGGTTTTTAATTTTTTAGTGTTTTAAAAGATAGCCTGTGAATTTTTAGTTTTTTGAGTTTTACATTTTGTATTTTATAGTTGTTATTCATTGTTCGTTTTTAGTGTCACTTTTATTGTTTTAAAGCTTGTTAATTGTTCGCTTTTGTTTCATAATAGTCATTATGGTTTTTAATTGTAACTTTCTAGAATTTTTTTAGTGTGACTTTGTTTTTAATGCTTGTGGATTTTTCCCTATTTTATTTTGTTAATGTCATTATGGTTTTTAATATTATGTTTTTAACTTTTTAGAATTTTTGCCTGAGGATGAGCATAGTTTGTGCTTGAAACGTTGCAATATACAAAATAGTCCCTTTCCAACTTGATGGATGTTTCTTTCCTTGTCTGTTGCTTTCTGCTTAAATTGAAATTGAAGCTTGCCAGAAGCGGCCTTCACCAATATATATATATATATATGATGAATAAAACCACGAAGGAAAAAGAAACACAAAGGGGTGCTCAAGCGCTTTCGTCTAATGACATCCTCAGGAACCCCTTTGTGTTTCTTTTTCCTTCGTGGTTTTATTCATCATAAATACTTTTCACGTGTCACTTTCGTGAAATAATTTTTCATATATATATATATATTATATATATATATATTATATATATATTATATATATATATATATATATATTAATAGATTTATTGCATATATATAATACCTTGACATTTGGTGTGGGGGCCCGTAATGTTTGCTAGCCCTGGGGCCCGTTAATGGCTCTCGACGGCCCTGTATATATATATATATATATATTATTACAATATAATGAGATCTTTAAAAATGGAATCATAATACGAAAAAATTAATGCTTTGATTCTTATTTTAATTTAATATACGTTTCTTTTCTTTCTTAGGCCCAATGGCGACTACCCGCAGAGCGAGTCAAATTTGGCTCATTGGCCATCCCATACCCGAGATCAAGGGCGCACGGCTTCCTTCAATTGGAGACGTTTTACGCCTGTTTTTTCACTTTCACATAGAGCACAAGAAGACAGTGAACGACTCAGCGAAGGAGGTGGCATCATCAGTCATTGGCTACTGGGAGAAATCCAGGATACCTACCATCGCAGAGAAGAGCATTGGTCGAAAAGTGGTAGATCTTTTTCTTACTTGGAAGCTTCTGCAGAAAAATCGTGCTCGCGCTACGGAAACCCAGCGGAAAAAAGAAGATGAGTTCCGTGATAATTTGGAAAATCTTTTCGATGTCGCCCACCCTAAAGCGATGGAACTTTTGACCATCGAAGAAGATCGAGCCTTCCTTATTGCTCAGCGAGAAAAGAGGGAGGGGAGTAATGGGAGGAGTTGACAAGAAAATGGCTCATTCTGTCATGCGTCGGGAACAAACTGAAAGACGCCTAGCTCAGCACCAACCTCAAGCCAATATTACTTTTGAAAATATTGAGCTGGAATCTTCTTCTACGTCTGAAGCACCAAGTTCTGCGCCATCATCTGAAGACTCACCGCCCACCTCTCCTGAAAAACGCAAGTGTTATGCTCGTGGCACTATCCAAGTCATCACTCCCGAATTGGCAAGTACATTGGATCGCACAGGAATCAGTCATCGTTCAGCACGCCGGATTATCGACGCTACGGCTAGAAGCCTCGGCCATAACTCACAAAAACTCGCGCTCAACTATGAAACCATTAGAAAATCACGAGAAAGGCTCCGTTCGGCGACGGCAGAAAAGATTAAACAAAGGTTCACACCCAACGAAGTTCTCACTGTTCACTGGGACGGAAAAATTCTACCAGACGATGAAGGTGGTCGGTGTGACCGACTAGCTATTTTCGTAACCGGAGTTGATACCGAGAAGCTCTTGGGTGTACCTAAGCTGACATCAGGAACGGGTGAGGTCATCGCCTCGGTGGTACATGCTGCGCTCAAAGAATGGAATGTGTCAGAAAAGGTATCAGCTATGAGCTTCGACACTACAGCTTCAATACTGGTTACTTGTCTGGGGCATGCGTAATTTTGGAGCA
The DNA here is from genome assembly GCA_023014485.1 of Bathynomus jamesi. Taxonomy (NCBI): domain Eukaryota; kingdom Metazoa; phylum Arthropoda; class Malacostraca; order Isopoda; family Cirolanidae; genus Bathynomus; species Bathynomus jamesi. The sequence goes on along the minus strand of JAJOZX010000256.1, from coordinate 1,543,787 downwards.
GAAACTCGGCCGCCGACTCTTATACCTTGCATGTCGCCATCACATCCTAGAACTTGTCGTTGAGAAGGCGTACATGGAATGCATGGGACCATCATCTGGTCCAGATATCATCCTATTCTCCCGCTTCAAAGAGACGTGGAATACAATTTGCCAAGATAAGTACAAGACCCTGTCAGACCTTCCATCGAGTCTGAATGAGAATCGAGAAGAACTGATCGCTTGCTGGAATCTATATCTGACAAAACATCAGCCGAGGGATGATTACCGTGAATTCTTGGAGTTGTCGATTACAATCCTTGGAGGTAATTTACCTAACTTTAGGTTTCGGCGACCTGGAGCACTTCACCGAGCACGTTGGATAGCAAAAGTAATTTATTCATTAAAAATCCTGCTGCTTTCCCATCAGTTCAGACTTACAACTCGTGAAATGTCTGGCTTAAAACGATTTGTATTTTTTGCCCTGGAGTTATATGTCAGCGCGTGGTTCACGGCCAGTAGTCCTTCATCTGCTCCCGCGAACGATTTGAAGCTTCTTCAAGACCTAGCAAAGTACCACGATGAAAAGATCTCAGCATCCTGCCTTAGTGTCCTCGGTCGTCACTTATGGTACCTCAGCAAGTACTTGATTGGTCTCGCACTCTTTGATAAAAGTATCAATGCAACGACGAAAAAGAATATCGCTCGATCAATCCTCGAAAAAGAAGCTGCTGAAGATCCTCCAAAGCGAGCCCCAATACCTGCTGTTTCTTCCATTTCAACAAAGCAGCTCTCGGACTTTGCCTCGAAAGGATCAAAGCTTCTCTTTGAACTTCTAAAATTAATGATGGTTTCTTGTCCAAGGAACCAGAGACCTGGCCGGACGACGAAGATTTCAAGACTGGTTTGACTATAGTTGAAGGACTAAAAGTCGTCAATGACATGGCAGAGAGGGGAATTGCCTTGATCCAGGCCTTCAATACAAAGATTACGAAGAATGAAGAACAGGGCCAACATCTCTTGCAGGTTGTTGAGGATCATAGGAAGTCTCAGCCTGGTACATTGAAAAAGGGGTATGGCTTGAGGAAAAGCAAGAATTAATGGGTGGTCTACAGTTGAATGAAAGACACCCTGGAATATATTTAGTAAATATATTATTTACTTATTACGATTGGAGTACGCCTGCACTTAAACCTTATGAACTAAAACTAACGTTTATTTACATTAATTAAAAAAAATATTAATTTATTTTTACTAGGTAATGCATAATAATTAATTTTTGTTATAAGGAGAATTATTTACCTCACTTGAGACACCCTTAAATATTATCTGAATGACCTAATATTTACAGTACATTGTTTTCTCATGTAGTAGCAGCATTGAACAAATGGCCAATAAAAAACTTCAACTTTCGATTTTTATTGTCACCCTAATATATATATATATATATATATATATATATATATATATATATATATATATATATATATATATATATATATGCTCGTAGCATACGAAAAAAATAAAAGGATTTTTTTTTTAATTGCATTCAAAGACTGATTTAATTGCGATAAATGAAGCGTGGCTTAGTATTGAAACACGTGACTTTGTAGGGGAGTATCAAATTAGAGGTTATAGACTTTTCGTTTAAAACAGAATAGTTAGGCGAGGAGGAAGTGTTATGTTGTATGTCAAAGATAATACTGCTAACGCTACAGAATTAAAGCACAGAATTCCAGAACCGATAGATTTGACTATAACATAACTTAAATTGAGCGAGTTCAAACTTCTTGTTGCTGTTATACATAGGCCTCCTAATCAAACAGCTGATACGGACGAAGCGTGTAAATATCGTGAACTAAAGAAAATAATAGGTAGTGAACAGGCCTTAATGCAGAGAGACGCGGAAGATAACCGTTTAGTTAATTTCTTGAGGATAGCTTTCTTATTCAAAAGGTTGGGGAACCTACGAGGTTGGACAGTATTTTAGATTTAGTAATAACTACGGATGATAGGCTTATCACTGATCTTCAAGTAATAGAACCGTCAAGCAATAGCGATCACAATATGGTAGAGTTTGTCCTCTCGGTAAGTCACTCGAAACCAGCTAACTCGATTAAAATTCCTAACTTCCAGCCCTTAGACTTTTGTAAATTTAGAAGTGAATTGTCACGCGCCGAATGGGAAAAAGGAAATGCGGACCTCCAACGCAAAAATAACGTGGGAATCGTTTGAAACAGTGTTTACGACTACAGGGTGAGTCAAAAGTCTCCATACATAGGCAAAATGGTCACTTTATTATGCAATCACTTGTAAGTCACAAAATATGCTCTATGTGGGCACCATTACACTGAATGCACATACGGATGCATTCCTCCTAGTCATGGCAAACGCGCGTTAACACGTCTGGTGTTAGTATGTGTGCAGTGTGCACACGCATTACGAATGCGTTCCTTTAGGTGGTCCGTGTTTTGCATTTTCACCTGGTACACCATGGCCTTCAAGTGCCCCCACAAGTAAAAATCAAGGGGGGTGAGGTCTGGGGACCTCGGAGGCCATTCCACGGGACCACGGCGGCCAATCCAGTGACCCGGAAACTGCTTTTAGTTTTATCATGACCATTTTGCCTATGTATGGAGACTTGACTCACCCTGTATAAATGAGGAATGCGTACCATACAAGATTAAGCGTGCTGTCGTGTACCTAATTCAATTCATTGTTTTATTTCATATTTACTTTACTACCTTCCTCTTATCATTGCTTTTTCTTCTATTTACACTCGCTTTTATAAACTTTAAGGCGTGAAGCGAAAAGCGTAATAAAAAAGTTCAAGCGCGATTTTGAAATTTCCATAGCTCGTGACGGCAAAGAAAACCCCCAAGCGATTTTTTCAATGCGTTAAAGACAGGAACCCGGTAAAGAGCGTGTTAGGATCGTTGAGAAATTCTGACAGTGAGCTAGTTTCCGAGAACAAGCAAATAACGACTCTTCTAAACGAATTTTTTACGTCAGGTTTTACAGAAGAAGATGTAACGAATATCCCTACGGTCATAGACATCATACCTTTTGATAATAGTAATACTTTAGATAATATTGTGTTGAGTGAAAGGGAGGTACTGCACTATATTTGTAAAATAAAAATGCTTAAATCACCGGGGCTGGATTCCATATATCCCATATAATTAAAAAAATTAAAGAAGGCATTGTTGTGCCCGTTAACAAAGATTTTTAATACGTCTATTTCTGAGGGGTGCGTACCAGATAATTTCAAATTAGCAAATGTAACGTCTATTTTTAAGAAAGGCAATAAAGGTGCGGCGGGAAATTAGAGGGCAATCAATTTAACGTCTGTTGTAGGTAAGCTACTGGAATCGATAATTAGGGATCGTATAGTCGAACGCTTAGGATTGCATAACTTGATTAGAAATACGCAGCACGGTTTTAGGCGAAACAAATCTTGCTTAACTAATCTTTTAGAATTTTTTCAAAGCGTGGTTGAAGTTTATGATAGTCATCGGGCGGTAGATGTAGTGTACTTAGATTTTCAAAAGGCATTTGACACCGTACCGCACAAAAGACTCATTGAAAAAACTAAGGCTCATGGAATCAGGGGTGTAGTAATAAATTGGATAGAAGAGTGGTTGTGAGGTAGGAAACAGAGGGTGGTCTTTGATGCAGCGGAGTCTTCTTGGGCTAATGTAGCGAGCGGCGTTCCTCAGGGTTCTGTATTGGGCCCCTTGCTTTTTCATATATATGTATATTAACGATTTAGATGTCGGCCTAGTCAGTACAGTTTCAAAGTTTGCGGGCGATAAATGACGAAGATAGAGGTTAAAATCTAGGAAGATCTGAATAAAATCGTTGATTGGTCCGTCACTTGGCAAATGAGATTTAACGTCGATAAGTGCAAAATTTTACATATAGGTTCGCGTAAAGGTAATTTTGCGTATAGTATGTCAGGGAAGGAGTTGGCAAGCGTAGAACAAGAAAAAGATTTAAGAGTTATCGTCACTGGTAATTTAAAAGTGGCGAAACAAAGTACAGCAGCGGTCAATAAGGCGAACAAAATTTTATAGCTAGGAATTTTGAGTACAAATCGCGCGATATTATTGTTCCTCTTTATAAATCATTAGTTAGACCCCATTTGGAGTACGCGATCCAATTTTGGAATCCATATATGCGCAAAGATATAGACAAAATCGAAAGAGTTCAAAGATGAGCAACTAAGATGATTCCGTCGCTTAGGTCAAAGTCATACGACGATAGGCTTAAGAGAGTTAAATCTGACTACACTCGAGACTAGGAGGCTGAGGGGTGATCTAATCCAGGTTTTTAAAAAATTATGAATGGGTTCGATAACGTAAATAGAGAGAACTTTTCGAAATAGCACAATATAGAGAACTAGAAATAACGGGTGTAAGCTGACAAGTAGAAGGTTCGAGACAGCAGTTGCCAAAAACTTTTTTACGCATAGAATAGTAAATAGCTGGAATAGTTTGGCGGTAGAAGTAATTAGTAGCACGTCTATAAATATGTTAAAAATCGACTAGATGTATATGTTGATAGACTGGGTATAGTTTAAGGAGGTAAAATTAATTTTTTTGTGGTTCGGAACCCGCGTAAAATTGTAGGTCTTCTTCCGCCACCAAGGAGGACATGCGCAGTACACAATTACAAACACGGTTAGGTAAAAGTGGTCGGAGTTTCGAATCTTATCATAAATATAATCTTTGTTTTAACTCAATTCGCCTAAATTTTAATCTATTAGCTTGTTTGAAAGTGTAAATTACCATCTTTCGCCTTAAAATTATTTGTTAATAAATTTGATATATATATTTTTACTTTAATTCAATAATGATTTCTCCCAATTAATGCTCAGCTTAAACTTACTGTAAAAAATTTGTTACATCTGCAAAAGCATCTGGTGGCATAATATCTATTTATCTAACACTGGAGGCAGACTAACGGCATAAATTTAATAAATTTTATAATTTTCAAAATAATCTCAGTGTCACTTTAATGGGACATTCTAAATTTTCATTTCACAACTTGAATCTTTTTCTCCCTTTTTATATATATATTATATATATATATATATATATATATATATATATATATATATATAACGCACAGGATAGAAAATTAAAAATAAAAAGAATATTATTCACGCAAAGGTGCAAACAAATCGTCAGATGGCTAAATCTATAAATAGTATAACATTATTTTGAAATTTAAACAATAACACAAACAAAAGGACAGTCTAAAGCTGCCGTGCACTCCCTGCAAGCAGTGACAAATTTAAATGCCCCCAAACTACTAGATAAACACTATAATTTTAATTACTTATTTTACTTTAATAGTTGATATTGCCATATTTAGTACTGGTTTTTGTCTACTATTTGATATATATTTTATTATTATTTAACCTTCATAGATTTTATCGCATGCTATGATTGTTAATGTCTTCTTTCATTTCATTTTAATTACAGACATACCTTAAACATCGTATCAGTAACATTTTGTGTTAAATAAGAATTTTCACCAGATTTTATGGCTTGTGTGTAAAAGGTTTAAATACACACACACACACACACACACACACACACACACACACACACACACACACACACACAGATGATGTAAGATCAAAGGGAAAAGAAAATTCTTGTTTTCCTGTTGAATTAATGCGTTAAAATCTCAACGAACTTCGTCTAAATCGACTTTTGAAAGCAAAGTTAATCCGAGCAAGCAAGCAAGCAAGTAATCAACCAACCAAGTAAAACAAACATTTGTGATTTAAAGTTTGGCATTCGGGCAACATTTTGTTGAAAATGATCCGCAACATAACTGTTAGAGAGTAAAGAACGCGGAGTATTTTATACCATACTGTCATATTGTTATACCTAACACTTTGATGTTGTGTATATATATATATATATGTATATATATATATATATATATATATATATATATATATATATATATATATATATATATATATATATATATATATATATATATATATATAAAATACGTTTTTTTACTGCAAGCCAATAATGCAGTTATTGCATTCCATTATTTGATGTATCGATTTTCGAATACAGTACAGCTATGTAATGCATTGCATTTCAATTATTTTTTTCGAAAAACTTCAATAAATTGATAGAATATTAAATTCGTTTTATAAAACAGTGAATCCTCAATTAAAAAAAGTTATTTATTTTTGAATGGCTACTTGGTTATCCGATAATTTTGCTGTATGTAATCATACGAGTATTAAATTTTTTATTGTACTTAAAAATCAATATCTAAATACATTGACAGTAATTCAACTATTTATAACAGTTTCCTAGATATAAGTAAGGGTTGGGTACGATTCGATGTGGCCGACTCGATGCGACCCAACTCGATGTGGCCGACTCGATGTCAGGACAACTCGATGTGATATCCCTAAGGGATATTTTCGTTAGTTTTAACGAAAATATCACAACTTAACCTAACCAATCGTCAAGGGCGTACAGTTGACCTAACCGGGCATTCAGTTAACCAACATTAAATATATAAAGAAAATGAAATCTACTTGGCCTGGCATCGACTTGGCTTGACATCGAGTTGTCCTGACATCGAGTCGGCCACATCGAGTTGGGTCGCATCGAGTCGGCCACGTCGAATTGTCCCTGCCCCATAAGTAAGGCATATGATGGAGTGAACCACAATATTTTATTTAAAAAACTACTGTAAAAGACAGGAAGGTTCCCATGTACATATTAAATTTATTGAAATTTTGGTATTCCCACCAGTCTTTTACATTAGGTGGGGCAATGTACTATCCGAATATTTTGGCTCCTCTTGTGGGGTGAGACAAGGCTTCTTGCTCTCCCATATGTTGTTTAATGTGTATATTGACGAATTAATTGCTTGTGTGTGTGTGTGTGTGTCTTAAGAATAGACCAGTTGAATTATTGATTTTAATTTTATAGTTAATTCTTTTGATACAAAGTATGAAGGTACGATAATATAATTAAAATGATATAAAGACGCATTATTATTTATTATTATTATTATTACTGTTGGCCATGCAGAATATGGTTTCCATGGAAACAGAATTTTAGCCCATCAAATGCGCCCAATAAATTTCAGACAATAGAAATAAAATATTTATAACCATTTCGTTGCATAATATCTCCTTAATGACTTTAATTCTAGTTAAAGCCAGACGATTTCATCCAATTTTAGGGGAGACCTCTACGCAACAAACGGTTAAAAGTCTTTTATGAAGAGAAGGGAGTTCATATGCAGGCATATTTCGTGAAGTTACGTTAAAGTACTCTTCAACGCAGATGTTTGAAAGAGTAGTCAACTCACCAGGGTAATCAAGTAGTAAAGTTGTCATTTGTCAGGTCATCTGAAGGTCCTGGATTCGAGTTTCAGCAATTAAGGTTGTTTTCTGAGTCTTCCTTGGTAGGATACTGGTTTGGGCCCCACGTGAAGCTATAGGTTCCCTCCATCATATGATCTCAGATGTTGTGGAAATTATATATATATATATATATATATATATATATATATTACAGGGAATCTGCGTAACTAGGGATTTCATGAAATCCCTAAAATGTTCAGGAATTTCATGTAAGGTTAAGTTGTAATATTTTCGTTAGTTTTAACGAAAATATCACGACTTAACCTAACCAATCGTCAAGGGCGTACAGTTGACCTAACCGGTATTCAATTAACCTAACTGGGCATTCAGTAATTTTCTCGTATGTTTAACGAAAATATCACAACTTAACCTTACATGAAATCCCTGAACATTTTGGTGATTTCGTGAAATCCCTAGTTCCACAGATTCCCTGTAACATACAGTATATACAGTAAAATGGTTATTTTGCAGATAATCGGATAATATAAAAAAAACTTTTTCTCTCTATTTCAAAAAAATTAACTCGAGAACCCACAGATCATGGCGGCAATTAGTGAGATTTGGACATTGGCCAAAACGTCATAACAGAGCGGTTAATAATGAAAAAATGTAATTCGATTCTAAAAAAAAGTGAGGAAATAAAAGAACAAAGCTTTGTCATCCACTGCAAATGATCAACGAAGGAAGAATGGTCTCTCTCAGATTTATGAGAAACAATTCCTCATCCTATAACCACTTCGAGTATTTTCTTTTTATTTTGCGATTGTTCAACCTTCTTGCTAACTGCGAAGATGATGGAAGAGGAGATATACAGCTTCACTCGGTATCCGAACCACGGGTCGCTGCACTGCATTTTCTAGACGCAGAAAACGATTATCCATCTAACCGCTACTACTCAATGTCGGCTAACTTCTCTGATCGACGGGAATCGATGGTCTGACATGGCTTCGACGTATCCCAAAGTGTGTACGGAGAAAAAAATAAATGCACGGTACGACTCCATCCACCCTTTTATAGAATAATTTTCTTTATAAATACGAAACGTGAAATAATTTTCTTTAGTCAGTAAATAATTTCTCCACACTGCAAAAACGGCTCTACTCTGAGCCTGATTTTCTATATAATCCTATAGGATGATGCACCATCACATCGCAGAGTAGTAGAAAGATGCTCGTAAATCGTATTTAAAGTCGTTCAATAACTTCATTCAACGCATTTACTGGATTTTAAACGCGATCCACTTTATTCCACCGAATTACACACAAAAAGCAAATGGAAAAAATATAAATCATTTCGGATGTAAACGAATTAAATGAAGGGTTGTGAAGCGTTTATAGTGACGGAATTACTTTGATTCGAAGTGAATATATCCGACAGTGGAAAATTATTAATAGCAAAAGAAAAAAGAATCTCAGTGGATCAGAGATTCATTTTTTATTTTTTATACTCTTAAACTTTCTTTTTCGTTTTTTTATACTTTTAAGTTGATTATAGAAATACCATCATAACCAGTGAATTATTGTGATTACGAATTTCAATGTAGAGTTGTGGTTAGTGGTGGTGTAGTAGTAGTAGTAGCAATAAATGGATTCTATGTGTTGTTTAATTTGTTACAATATATGTGCTTTTTATACAATAAACTTACAATGCAATACAGAAAATTAGAAAAGGCAATTTTCTCAGTAAATGGAAGGCGATGGCGATTGAATTCTCATTGAATTCGCTCTCGTTGAGGGAGTTCTTCCGAATTTTAAAAGAGACCGTTCAAGTTCGGTAAAGTCTCAGCAGTATTTGATGATGTTCCACTCTATTCTATCGAATTCATGAAGCGTATAAATACTTTATAATGCCTTAACAACACCTTGAAAGATGGAATATCAGTTTTGGTATGGCTCGAAACGCTACTACGGAAGTGCCGTTTAATAATACCTCTCAATATGTTTCGTCGTTTCTTAACTAAATGCCTTTCCTAAAATTTTTCTACTTCATACGATAATTAATATGATGCTAAATGCAAGAAATATAACCCACTAATAAGACGATCGTATAGCGAACGACCGTAAACAAACATACTACGTTCGTCAGAGCGAAAACGGGAAAAGTCGTAAACCAAATGAATATTAAAACTGAAATCAGGCGAGTCGTAAGGGAAACGAAACCTTTCCTCGCACGAATAAAACCTATAATAAAACGACTCAATCAAAACGGTATCCGCTAAGCCTTGTTTTATACGATAATTCTATTAATGCTGAACTTGAATGAAAATATCCTGAAGTAAATACGAGTAAATAAAACAAGATTTCATTTTAGTACTCACGCACTGCTCCATATTTGCATTTTTCCAGTATTCTGTCCGTATTCCATTTTGTGCACTTACCTGAAAAGAGATAATACATTTAAATAATAATAATAATAGTGATAATAATAATAATAATAACATATACTCGTGTGTGTGTATATATATATATATATGTGTGTGTGTGTGTGTATGTATATATGTGTGTATAGCGCCTCGGTGGTGTAGTGGTTAGCGTCGCTGACTAAGAATCCATCGGCCCCGGGTTCGAGACCCGACGGCAGCCGGCGCGCAGCAAAACCCAGATGTTCATCCTTCCACACAATAAAGAAAGTGGTTGGTAGATAAATGGGTACCCTAGGTTGCCTAGTAGTTAAGATGCTGGGCTGCTGATGGGGCGTGGTTCGGATTCCACGTTAAACTGTAGGTCTAAGGTGGAGTGAAAAGCTTGACCTTCGTCAGAATGAGCAATTCGGGCGGAAGCTAACCAAAGGTTACCAAAAGTATATACAGTAGACGCCGTTTATAGAGTCCCACTCGGTGCCAAGCCAAAAGGACACTATATCCAATGAGACACTATATCCATAGTTTGGTCTCTCGAGGGTTGCAAGGTTAAAAAAGTGGATATGTACTCTATATCAATATATTTACAACATAAACACCATTATTATGCAATTTCTCATGAAAATTGTTTTTACAATTCAACTGAAAGATCAAAACTCTGTTCATTTTACATTAAAACAAGACATTTTCCTTCCATGGCCATCTAGTAAGCCTGTAAACAGCACAGCATCACAAATACAAGTGTAAATTAGAGCTGCCAAGTAGACTATACTAGTTGAAAATAGACACTATAAGCGTAATCAGAGACACTCTACCCATAGCAATTACCATGTAAAAGTAACTGTTTCCTAGTTTTGAGACACTATAAGCGGCGAGACACAATATCCGGGCACACTAAATCCGGCGTCTACTGTATATATATATATATATGTGTGTGTGTGTGTGTGTATATATATATATTTATTTATATATGTATATGTTTATATGTGTATATGTATATATATACACACATATATGTATATGTATATATATGTAGAGTATATGTATGTATATGTATATGTATGTATATGATACACACAGACTGTATGTATCACGGTCTGTGTGTATCATAAAAAACTCAGGGAACCATTCTGAGTTCATTCCCATGTATATGTATGTATATGTATGTGTATGTATATGTATATGTATGTTTGTATATGTATATGTATATATATATGTTTGTATATGTATATATATGTTTGTATATGTATGTATGTATGTATGTATATGTATATATATATATATGTATGTATGTATGTATATGTATATATATATATATGTATGTATATGTATGTATGTATATGTGTGTGTATGTATGTATATGTGTGTGTATGTATATATATATATATATATATATATATAGTATATGTATGTGTGTGTGTGTATGTATATGTATATGTATGTGTATGTATACATATATATACATATATATGTGTATGTGTATATATGTAAGTGTGTATATGTGTATATGTATTTATATATGTGTGTTTATATATATGTATTTATAACGTATATATGTATTTATATATACTGTATGTATTTATATATTTATTACGAAAATAACACGACTTAACCTAACCAATTGTCAAGGGCATACAGGTGACCTAACCGGGCCTTCAATGTCATATGGACTCTTGTCTGCCAATAAACCTTTTCATTTTCATTATATGTATTCATATATATGTATATGTGTAGAAGAATTACGGCATTTGAATGAGTGAGGCCCATGGTGTAATGGTTATCATATCTGACGGGCAATCGGAAGATCCCGGGTTCGATTCCCGGGTGGTTACCTCATTTTTCATTTGTTTTGTTCTCTCTCTCTCATCTTGCGCGGAATATCTCCTATACAAGCGTCGTTCTTTACGTTAATTATACTGCGTGTTTGGAGTTAAATGTATATGTATATCTATATGTATATGTATATCTATCTATCTATATATATATATATATAATATACATATATATACAGTATATAAATTATAAAGCTATATAAATTTTATTTATATTGTTGCAATTATTTCGTTCTCATTTAATAAACTGTTTATAAAATTAATTATTTAATGAATTTAACATCTGATGCCGTTATTTTTATGACGACAGGAATTTCATTTTCATAAAATAAAAATTCACCTCGGTTCACTAGTGAATGTTTGACGTTATACTGCAATAAAAAAGTCGTGATGAGGTCATTGAATTGACGAAACTGCTGCCGGGAAATGAGCATTTTCAATTCTTTTACTGGATTTCTAATGGGAACTTTTAATTTGCTTGAAATTGAAATGTATATATGTTACAGTCAAAGTGTGTAACTAGCCATTTCGCGTAATGGCTGAAACTTTTAGTCATTTCGCGAAATGGCTATTTCACTTGGTCATTTCGTGAAATGACTAAAATCTTCAGCCATTACGCGAAATGGCTGAAATTCCAGCATGGTCATTTCGTACAAGATTATTTGCCCGGTTAGGTAAACTGTATGCCCTGTTAGGTCAACTGTATGCCCTTGACAATTGGTTAGGTTCAGTTGTGTTATTTTTGTTAGTTTTAACGAAAATAACACAACTTAGCCTAACCAATTGTCAAGGGCATAGAGTTGACCTAACCGGGCATACAGTTGACCTAACCCGGCAAATAATCTTGTAAGTTGTGTTATTTTCGTTAGTTTTAACAAAAATAACACGACTTAACCTAACCAATTGCCAAGGGCATACAGATGACCTAACCGGTCCTTCAATGGCGGACATCGGAATAACATTGAAGGCCCGGTTTGTATTTGAAAACCTCTATATTGAAAATTCAAATTCAAATGTGTTCAAATGTGTATTTGAAGTGTTTCTCACTTATTTGAACAGACTTCTGGATGGATGGATGTTTTAGCAGATTTAGTTAGTTAAATAAAGGTTTCCAATTTTATTGTGATGTTTGTTATTTCTATGAATTCATGACAAAAGTCATTTTAGCCATTTCACGAAATGACCAAGGTGGAATTTCAGCCATTTCGCGTAATGGCTGAAGATTTTAGTCATTTCGCGAAATGACCAAGTGAAACAGCCATATCGCGAAATGACTAAAAGTTTCAGCCATTACGCGAAATGGCTAGTGACACTTTGGCTGTAACATATACACACACACCTCGTTTAGGTTCCGTGTGCTGGTCTCTCTTCACACGTAGGTCAGACTGGTGGCCCCCGCCTCTAGGCCTGGCTTGGTGAAGGAGCGAGTTGCTTTCTTGCGCTCTCTACCGCACATAGCCAGGTACACCCGGCTTATCTGGTACCGTCCTGAGCCAGGCAGCTAATCTTCTCTTGAAGACTTCAACTTTGACCCCTGTAACGCTTCTGAAGTCTTTTGGAAGCTGGTTAAAAAGTCTTGGCCCCCTGACAACCAAGCTATTTTCCTTCAGTGTTGAGGAGGACCCTTGTCGGGCCTTTAGTTTGGAAACACTACACATTCTGCCTTTCCTATTTTCCAGCGTTGTTTGAATGGTAATTGGGTTTAGTTTGAGGTTTGGTACCAGTTTTTCAATCATTTTCCATATGTACATTATGGTGGTCCTCTCTCTTCTTCTTTCCAGGGAGTACAGATTTAGTTTACGTAGTCTTTCCCATTAGTTGAGTTCTTGGGAGCCATCAATCTTTGCTGTGAAATATATCTGCGTTTCTTCTAGTTTATTAATTTCTTCCTTTTTATATGGGGACATCAAAATTCAGCAGTATTCAAGTTTTGGTAGGATCAGTGTTCTCAGCAGGGGAATTATTAGTCTTGTCCCTCCTTTTGAACTTACAGTATATCCCTGTTAGTCTAGTCCAAAGAATATCCGCATTCGTATTCAATTGACTGCAATTTCCGTTAGTTTGCATTGCAGACACCACCAGTCATTATCAGTCCTGGTGCATAATTCTTTAGGAGCAAGATGATACCTTAAGTTTGTGTTTCCTTTCTATATATATATATATATATATATATATATATATATATATATATATATATACACATTTCAACTGCAAACAACACACAGTAAAATTAACGTAAAGAACGACGCTTGTATAGAAGAACGTACCGCGCAAGATGAGGAGGGAGAACGAACAAATGAAAAAATGAGGTAACCACCCGGGAATCGAACCCGGGATCTTCCGATTGCCGGTCAGATATGATAACCACTACACCATGGGCCTCACTCAATCAGAAGTGGTTACCTCATTTTTTCATTTGTTCGTTCTCCCTCCTCATCTTGCGCGGAACGTTCTTCTATACAAGCGTCGTTCTTTACGTTAATTATACTGTGTGTTGTTTGCAGTTGAAATGTATATATGTGCGGCATGCGAGAGGTGCCCCTTCAGGGCATTGGTTTCTGCGCGTATGTAGGAGAATTACGACTTCTGATTGAGTGAGGCCCATGGTGTAGTGGTTATCATATCTGACCGGCAATCGGAAGATCCCGGGTTCGATTGCCGGGTGGTTACCTCATTTTTTCATTTGTTCGTTCTCCCTCCTCATCTTGCGCGGAACGTTCTTCTATACAAGCGTCGTTCTTTACGGTATATATATATATATATATATATATATATATATATATATATATATATATATATATACACACACACACATACACACAGGGTGTTTATAAAGTCCCTATCTATTTCAGTGAAAACGTAGCAAAAATGGTAAAATTCAATAAAAATATAATAGAAGGCATACATTTAATGAATACTTAAGCATATGATTCTATATGAGCACTATCAGTATATCTACAGAGTTTGAATCTGTCAGCAGCATTGCGGAACACATTTTGGAGCATGACAGGGGTTATTTTTGTAGCTGCTGTTAAGATACGATCACGTAAATCTTGCAGAGCTGCAACCCTCGTTTGATAGACGCTTCATTTGATAAAGCCCCATGTAAAGAAATCCAAGGGCGTTATGTCAGGAGATCGAGCCGCCCAGGGCCTGTTGCCTCCACATCCGATCCACCGATTTGGAAATCGTTCATTTAGGTACTCCCGAACAATGTTTGCGTAATGACAAGGTGCCCCATCTTGTTGAAAGACGACAGTGTTTAAAATGCCATCTGAATGAAGCTGGGGTTCTAGGAATTGCTGAAGCATGTCCAGATAAATAAGCACTGTAACTGTAGCTTCAGCAAAGAAAAAGGGCCCATAAATCTTAGATTTGATCATACCCAACCAGACAGTAACTTTAGGAGAATATCATTCCAATTAATAGAAATCAACTGGCTTTTCATTAGCCCATATGCAACAGTTATGGCGATTAACCTTTCCACACGTGTGGAAAGTTGCTTCATCACCGAAGAGAATGTGGTTCATTAAATTTTCATTCTGAATGTGTTCAACAAGATCGGCACACATTGCACTTCGCTTTGGATAATCCTCTTCATGTAAGTCATGAAGCACCTGAATGTGATAACTTCTCTTCAACGTCGATTTCAAAATTTTGTGCACAGTTGATTTGGGTATCTCGAGTCTACGTGATGTAGTGCAAATTAACATGCTTGGATGTTCATCGATAACATTACGGTACCGCATTTACAGCATGCTCAGAGACGCTTGGACGTCCAGATCTTGACTCACCATGAACAGATCCCGTTCTTTTAAATTTATTAAGCAAATCACGAATTGTCTTGTCTGTAGGACCTGACTTGTGAAATGTTCTTTCAAACCTCTCTAATTTCTTCGCATTTCTTTCCTTTAATCCGAAGTGTCACCAACATCACCCGTTCTTGTACATTCATTTTCATAGGGTTTTGCAACAAAAATAAATAAAAACCGTTAATTCAACGAAATAGATAGGGACTTTATAAACACCCTGTATATATATATATATATATATATATATATATATATATATATATATATATATATATATATATATATACAGGGTCTGTCAAAAAAAACTAAGCCAATTTGAAATCTCTATAAAATGCACAATTTGATAGAGATTTCAAATATTTTTTTACACTAAATAAATAAAAGGCTCATAAATAATCTGTGATAATTTTATAACTTTATTTTAAATATTTTAGGAGTTCTGCGGTTATTTGTACAGATTGCGAAAATTTCAGTTTTTTTCATTATGTAATATCTTCTTTTTTCTCTTTTTCAGAATTTGTTTAGATTTAAAATTTTTCGTGAATTCCTCTAAATATGCCATTCTCACATGAAGATAAAATAATTATAAAGCATTATAGAGTTGAAAAAGGTTATAAGTGCAAGGAAATTACTTTCTGAATTCGATTATAAAGGATGGACTAGATCAGGTTTAGATTACTTATTGAGAACTATCGATGAAACAGGAAGCGTTGAAAGGAAAGTTGGTAGTTGGCGACCAAAATCAGTTAGAGTAGATGAAAATATTCAGAAAGTGGAGGAACGTATCCTTAGTCAAGAGGATCGACCTGGTAGCCACACGACACCTACTCAAATATCAAAAGAACTAGAAATATCAGAATCAAGCGTAAGAAGGATTATTAAATCTGATCTGCAATTTGAACCATTTAAAAGAGTGCATGGACAAAGATTGTCAGAAGTAAACTGTCAGAAAAGAGTTATGAAATCCGAACGTATTTTACGTATAATAACTGAAGATAAACTTTCAAAGACATTTTTTACGGATGAAAAACGTTTTACGGTAGAGCCACCAAGAAACTCACAGAATGACCGGGTTTATTCTGATGTTGCGAAGAAAAATGAAATCCAAGATGAAAGACTGTACGCAACAAGGAGTCACTTTTCTTCTAGCGTCATGGTTTCTGTTGGAGTGTCAAAGTTGTGAAAAACTTCAATATTTTTTATTGAGCCAGGAGTGAAAATTGATGCTCAATATTATTCAAATACCCTGCTTGAGAAAATGCTTCCAGAAATGAGAAACTTAGCTAGTCAAGGTTACTTTATTTTTCAACAAGATGGTGCAACATCACGTACTGCCAAAACAACCATCGAATATTTGAAAAAGAATGTGCCTGAATTTCTGGAACCGAATAATTGGCCACTTAACAGCCCTGACCTAAACCCTGTAGACTACGGAATATGGGAAAACTTGGCAGAGAGAGTGTATAGGAACAGAATAAGGGATGTCAATCATTTGTGTGAGTTGATTATCGCAAAATGGGCAGAGCTCCCCCAAGAGCAAATAAATCGAGCAATAGACGAATTCAGACCAAGATTAAAAAAAGTGATAGAAATGCAAGGGAATCATATTGAACAGTTCTTTTAAGTTTATTAAACTAAAAATTTATCTACAGTATATCGTAAAAAAATTTTTTTTCATGTTAAGTAGGAGAATCTCACTTTTTAGTTAATTATTAATAAAATTAACAATTCTGAAGATATCATCATAAAAATTTAAAGGATAATAGGTGATTACCTATACTTTATTGTGTAAAAAATTCAACTTAATTAGATAAGTGGTTTTGTTTTAATAAACGTTTGAATTTGGCTTAGTTTTTTTTGACAGACCCTGTATATGTGTGTGTGTGTGTGTGTGTATATATATATATATAAATATATAAGTGCTTTTACTCAGCCTAAGACTTTAAAATTTATAATCTTCTCTTTTTTGTTCTAAATCTTATTTCCTTCCGGTTTGCTTTCTCACTATCTTTTTTTCACTCTCTTTAACAATCCGCTTCCTTCTCCTTTCTTTATATATATATCCGCTTAACGCTCTTTAAGTGAGCTCCGGTTTTGAGTCTTTACTCTCCATTTTAACTTCCAAACAAAAAATAAAGCCTATTTCACTCGCTCTGTTTTTATTTGAGGTGGAGGTTGTAGGGGGTGAAAGGGGGTGAAAGTAAATCCTGACCGACCTCGGGCAATAAATTTAATTTCTTTCATCGCACTACAAAAGTACAACCCTATTCTCTTTGCAATATATATATGGAGAGAGAGAGAGAGAGAGAGAGAGAGAGAGAGAGAGAGAGAGAGAGAGAGAGAGAGAGAGCGGAGAAAAGGAGTTTCGGTTGTTAATATGAGACTAGAAAACTTACATGCCTGTCACGTCTTATGAAAAACTCTTTCCAGAAAGTTACAACCATATACATAAATTTTTGTTTTTGCCTTAAAAAAAATAACTCTCCAACTCGAGGGGAATTTTTTTTTTCTTTTTGGCTTTTGAGTTCCCTCCCCAACAAAAATGCGATTATGAAACAGAATTATTGATGCCATTTTCTTCTATAGAAAAATTCTTGATCATCAAATGTTTCATGTACAAAAAAGTTTCTTCTCTCTTTACGAAACCTTTTTCTATGTATATTAAGGGAAATATAATCAAATAACATTGCGACGTTTCTGTGATATTTAACTCCTCGAAACATTGGTCGCTGATTTGACGAAATTGAAGTGCAATAACTGTACAAAATTATGGTTATAACAACAAAGCATAATTGTGAGCTTTAGCTAGGTGACACGAGTTTATTAATTTATACTCTAAACACTTAAGTAAAACACCCATGAGTGCGCGCATACCCCCCACACCCACACGCTCACACCTACACATAATAGAATATACTGTATATACAGCTGTCCCCCGACTTACGCGTTTCCGACTTACGTGTTTTCGCATTTACGCGATTTCATATGAACAATGATGCCGAACTTTTTTTTCGAGTTACACGCCCTTTTTCGTATTTGCGCAACCGCCAACACTGCGCGGTGAGTCAAAAACTCAAGGCATTCAAGCACATCGACATTGCCTTAGCTCTCTTCGACGAACATGACCCTGATCGTGAGAGAAGCTGAAGGGTAGCGAAGAACATGTTGAGCGAAATAGCCTGCTATAAGGAGCTCCATAGAGAGAGGATGATGCATGCTAATCAGCTGTCATTAGACAAATTCTTCAAATGAAAAACGAAGCCTTCAACTGATGCAGATGATGATTCACAACATCGACTTCATCTGAAGAGCTAGCGAAAGAGGCACCAGTGCAGTCACCATCACCACCGCCAGCATCCCCAACATCGTCACCATCGTCGCCATCCTCATCTCGATCATCTGACAAAGATGACCCAGTTCCCCAATAACTCCTCCACCCATCTCTCTCCACCAGCCAGCCACCTCAAGCAAGATCCAGCACCATGCATGGTAAGATTTCTTTAATTTTTAATGCTATCATTTGTTTTCCAACATTTTTTCTTTATTAAATGTTTTCATGTCATAATATAACAAAAAAAATAGAAATAATCATTTATTTTATAAAGAAAAGCGATTTTAGGGGAGGGTTTGGGTACGTAACCTTCACTTATTGCATTGTTTCTATGAGGAAAATCTTTTCAACTTAAGCGATTTCGATTTATGCGAGCACTTTCAAAAACGCATCTATCGCGTAAGTCGGGGGATAGCTATATATATATATTTTTTCTCTCTTGAACAAACTTAGATAGAACCTTTAAGTCTTTGGTAGTTTGTAGCTTGTGTAACCTTAGACTGATCTAATTAGATAAGTCCCATAACACTTGTTTAACAAACTCCTTCTCTTCAAGCACCTAATTAATGAAACAATTAATTAGTTTGATGCTAATGATATTAATTATCAATAATTGGACGAAGAAGGACTTCTAATTATTTGGAAGTCGAAATATACAGTGAAGGACAAATATAATATATATATATATATATATATATATATATATATATATATATATATATATATATGATAACTAGAAATGAATGATGACAATAATAATAATAATGATAATAATAATAATAATAATATGCCTGCAAAAACTGGCTGCATGCCTGGTAATCGATAATTAATCAAATAAATATAAATAATTAAATTGAAACAAAACTAATAAAATAAAATTAAAATAAACCGTTGTGAGGTTTTACGAGTATGAAATGTATCCACTTAAAAACAAACAAAGTAAAAATTATGACCAAAATAGAGATAAAAGTAAGACACCCAATCAAACAAGTAATAATAATAATAAAAAAATATTTATATTTATATTTATATCAATTATGAATATTAACGATCACCTTCTCATTCTAAACTGTTTTCATGTGTTATAATGTAGATCCAAAAATAAAGTGTGTGTGTGTGTGTGTATGTGTGCACGAGCAATTTTTTCTGATGCTGATAGTGAAATGCAGCTAATGTAACAAATATATATATATATATATATATATATATGGGATGAATTTCACAATAAAACACGTGAAATGAATGAATACTGCAAACCCACAAGGAAAAAGAAAAACGATTCCAAGGCCTTTCGTGTATTCAAAGCTACACCTCGTCCCTGACGAGGTGTAGCTTTGAATACACGAAAGGTCTTGGAATCGTTTTTCTTTTTCCTTGTGGGTTTGCAGCATATATATATATATATATATATATATATATATATAATGTGGTGTAGTGGTTAGCGTCGCTGAATACGAACGAATCCATCGGCTCAGGGTTCGAGACCCGGTGACGGTAGGCGGCGCGCAAAACCCAGCTGTTCATCCTTACACACAATAAAAAAAATTGGTTGATAGATAAATGGCTACCATGTGTAGCCTAGTGATTAAGACGCTGGGCTGCTGGTGGGGCGTGGTTCGGATTCCACGTTAAACTATAGGTCTAAGGTGGAGTGATAAGCTTGATCTTCGTCAGAATGAACAATTCGGGCGAAAGCTAAACCAAGGTTAACCAAGGTTATATATACATACATACTGAAGGAGACTGTAGACACCAATCAACCTACGGAATCAATTTACGGAATCTTTTTTCCGTGTCTCATCTACCGTGTGAGCACTCCAGCATGCTCTCAAACACATGCTTCTCCTTTATTCCTCACTATACACACACATACATCTTTCACACTACATATTCTTTTCAAAAAAAAAAAATGACAGGTTTTAACAGCCTCGGAAACTCCTTGATTTCGGCTCTTTTCTTTTCTTTCTATTGTGGAACACTTTTGCGGACGTTCGCCCTTGGCTCGTCCTTCTTGCATAAAAAAAATGCATGAAAATGACTAAGGATTTGTTCTTCCCCCTTTAATAAATGGTATTTGAGGAAATCCTACTGAAGACATGAAAATTAAAGCAAAGAAATAAATCGCCTAAAAGTGATCATAAAATTAGCCAAGTGATGATGCTTCTAACGTTTCTTGCATACGACAGTGAGACTTTTAGTAGAATTCTTACGTATCACGTCTGTATTTTCATGAAAATACACTTTTAAATTTTTTTACGGGTATTCTAATAGTTGAGAAAAATTAGTATTCCAACAGTGAATTTGCGTTAGTTCGGGCTACGCAATCCGTTGCAATCCGTTTTCTTTGAACACTGAATAATTCTTGCTGTAAAGTGTAAAAGGAGTACTTTATAGTCACTAACTCTAGTAATGAATCTGCTTGTAATCTTATAAACAGGAATAATGTTTATACTTTTTAGGGAGCAGGAGTTAAAGATTGTGATCGTATTTCTGCCATTTCCTTCCATATTTTGAAGGTATTTTGTACTTTATATGTGGTTCCTTTGAGAGTCACTTCTTCTTAAATGGTAAAGTACGTAGTATGCTAATCACATCCCTTGACGAAAATTATTGCCCTGAAGCACGTTTCCTGCATTCTTTTTTACAGAGCATTTATCAAGTTTTATTTAGCAATTTCAGATTAGAAAGTTGACCTGTCTTTTAGCTTCATTTCTTTCAGATGATGAGATACAATTAAACTTTTCGAAGTGAACTTTCGGAAGAGCAAAATTAATCAGTCAGGAGAGTTATTGTTATCACAGCAATGATCCTGACCGAATGTAATGTAATGTTGGGGTTGTTTAACCCCCTTCGCAACATTTAAGGTCATATAACGGAGGGAAATTAGAGCTACATAATCTGGACGTTGAGGATGGTCTCCCATCCAATTATTACTCAGACTTAATGTGCCTTAACTTCGCTGATCGACGGAAGCGGTGTTATTACGACATCGACAACAACGTAGCCCTAATCCTGACCGGAGTGAAGACACTGAGGTCGGGGGTTCGAATCCTGATGATACTGGTTATAATAATACTTGTTATAGTAATAATAATAACACTGATTATAATAATAATAATAATAATTTTATTGTTCTTTGCTACATTTATCAGGCATACAAAAGGTATACAGAGAGTGACATATAATAACACGCATGTGTATATATATATGATAGTGTACAGTTAATGCATTCCTAAGCATATATATACTGTAGACAAAACAATACCATAGACAGTATAAAACAATATTTACAGCAATACAACAATAATAATATCAATATTACAATTTATTATTTTTATTCGAGTGATGAACCCATCAGTTGCTACAGGAAGTATACGTACAGTTGCCCGCATATGTAATGTTCCTCGCCTCACAGTCGACTCCGTACATGTGGAAACGCCGCAGTGATAGTCAAGGTACCTCAACTGGGGAGGAGGTGGGTGGAAGGGGGACAACCGAGTCCAACAACATATAACACAGACATATATATCTAAAGACAATTGAATGTGTAGTCATTGACATACAATTAATATGATCGTGAACAGCGTTGAACTCCATGTATCATAGTTTATTAGTCTTATACAGTAATAAAGTCCCATTATGATTACTGCAAGTTTATATAAACAGCTCCACAATACAACGTTTTATATGCTAGTGAATTTGAACCAAAAATAGACATTACACAACCAACCTCCACACTCTCTCATTCCCCTTCCCGACCCACCAGCCTCGCGTATATTAAATCATTATGGCTGTTTGTAGAGTCCGTGTCCAGCTCTCATACTGGAGCAAGTATCTTCTCTGACGAGAAGACGTTTGCGTCTACAACTCACGGCCGTCTTCGTTGTTGGCGACAAGACAATACGATATATGTCGGCCAAAATATTTACGAAGTGGCACGGAGTGGCACGTGACGGCGAATGTGTGGGGATGGATGCACCTGCAAGGACTAGGAGAGTTGACTAACATCCACGGGAGGTTTACGACAGATCAATATATAATCATGGAGAAGGTGATGCTGCCTTCTGAACGCGCGTATGACTTGCCCTATCCTGAGCAGATTACCCTTATGCAGATATGTTGTATTTGTGTGTAATAGAATATTATACTATTCCTCGAGTATGATTTATGTATTACACGCATTTGTATGTCCGGTTTCCACATTTACAGGGGACAAATAACGGCCATAAAATTGTTCTTTAACTCTTTCAGTACTATGATAACACTAGAATTTTATTCTGGATAACTGCAGACTGTATTACGGCACACAATTACGTTTAGCTGAGAGAAACCCCTAATACATAGGGGTTAAAACCTATCTCAAATAGTAGGTTACTTATGAAGGGTATGGATGAGATATACTGTTATTCTACTTTTAATATTTAAAATCCATTTGCAGGACAGACAACTCTCCCATCCACACCGCCAGGATTGTTAGAAGGTGGTTCGAGGAGCAGCGAAATCTAATACATAGGGGACTGGCCAAGTAAGGGTTGTGACCTCAACGTGTTTGGGAACGTGTTGGGGAACGTGGTGAACTCGATGGAGCCGCCAGCTGCTGGATCACACTATAGCTGAGTGGGAGATGTTCCGAAGGGATCCACACATCATATATAACCATGTTGCATCGATGTCACACAGATTACAAGATGTAATAGACAATAAAGGGGGCTGGATCAAATACTAACTATGAACCGGGTATAGCTGTGCCATGCCATTTATGTTAATCTATGGCAAATTGTGAGCATTTTGTTTGACTTTATCATTTTGTATATTCTCAACCATGGCATATTTGTTGAAAAAAAAACTGGTGTTTTATTATATATATAATATATATATACATATATATATATTCCTTGTTAAGATTTAATAATCTCTCCACATTGATAATGCAACAGGAAATCTGGAAAACATGAATGGGTTTATCTGTCCATCGTGATTAAATCACTATCTCTCCACATTGATAACACAGGCCTGCGATAGTTTTGTTGTCCGAAATATTTTATCACTTGTATAGTAATTTTTACGCCCTGATTCCGAAAATAATTCTGGAGTATCCTGTTTCAACATCCAGCAGTAATAATCCATCATGCTAATGTCCCACGTTCCCTGATATCTCATCTCCACTTCTTTGATGTTTTGGTGAAACCAAGCATTTATAAGCATTTATAAGCAGTAGTTTTTAATCAAAATTTAATGAAAATTTACATATGTAATATGAAATATGGCATTTTGTGAAAAATCTGTACGTGATGGCGAAAAATGAATATTATTACATAAAAGAAAAGGAACAATGCATACATTCGAAACTAAAAGGCATAGATCTCACAAGAAAACTCAAGACAAATAAAGATGAAAATGTAATTGACGTTAATAGTCTTCTTTCTTCTTAAAGTTGTTTGCATTTGTAATTAGTAGAACAAAGCGAAATAGGTACCTAATGTAAATTGAAATAAATAATATTTACTTATGTTGTTGGTTTTTCCCTTCCAGTTTGCAGAAAATCCTTACGTGATAGAAAAAAATGGACACCTTATTCGAAATCAGCGTAGTTGAATTATATAAAATCAGTTGTTAGTAAGAAAACAACTCTTACATCGATAATTTAAATTTTGACAAATTGTTCACTTTCGATAATAGTAATACTCGCAATAACGGATTTAAGTTGCGTGGCAGACGTTTCATTACTAATATCGCTAAAAACTTCTTTACGTTTAAAGTAATTGATAAATGGAATAATCTTCCCGCGTCAGTCGTTCATTCTACCAGCGTTAATGTGTTTAAGAACCGTCTTGACAGACATTTTAAAAATATTAACGTTGTTTAAAATTAAAAAAGAAAGTTAACAACAGGAGCTCTGGTGGTGGTGCTCGAGGATGAGTCTGTTGACGATGAATGCCAGCTTGTGACATGCCAGCGTGTGATGCCAGCAATAAAATTATTGAAAAAAAAAAAAAAAATTAGACTAACACGAACGTAGATGTAGCTCGTAGCGTAAACTAACCCACTTTTTGTTTAACTTTACCTACTTTTTTACTTTGCATGTCTGTAACTCTCTTTTCTTGCATGTTTGTAGTTTGCATGGTATGACTGTGAGTTAAGACTGTGTTTGCATGGTTTGTAAGCGTTCTTATTTCACTTCTTTTCATCTTTCATCCCTCTCCTATTCTCTCCGACTATTTTTCTGACTTGTCGGCAGTGGCCGGCGGATGATGATGGTGAGCCTTTTTTTCTCTTTTTCTGAATGAATGTTAACCCACGAGTGATAGGTGTTCCTCCTTACTTAACCCCTTATTCTATTCTCTTCTCTTCTCTTAACCCCCTACTCTTTCCTTTCTCTCGGGCTAACCTTAGAGTGGATCTTAGGGTCTTTGTTAGCCTTAGCTTCTGTAGATCTGTAGAAATACAATATGGAAAACACTATTAATATAATTGGCATTAGCCACAAACCGGTGGTGATATCCTGCTTCATGCAACCGTCACCTTATGGTTTCCACTGACTCGCCCATATGAGTCTCTCCTGGACGACGACAGCAAGTAACCATGTCAACACCACGGTTTGGCCCATCATCGTCATTTTACAAAATTAGTATAATATTGTATGAATTTATAAGTATATATAAGTATGTTTATGCTAGTATAACCGTGGATTATTCTTATGTGATCTTGATAATCAGTTACTGTCATTCAGATCGAAACTG
Organism: Bathynomus jamesi; assembly: GCA_023014485.1. Classification (NCBI taxonomy): domain Eukaryota; kingdom Metazoa; phylum Arthropoda; class Malacostraca; order Isopoda; family Cirolanidae; genus Bathynomus; species Bathynomus jamesi. The sequence continues at coordinate 1,518,317 of JAJOZX010000256.1, read as the reverse complement.
TTAACAAGTTCTTTGTGTAACAATTAATAAGCCATTTCCTACTATCTCTCTCTGCCCCTCACCTCGCTTTCTCACATTGTCTCAATCTTTTTCTCTCTCAATATCAATACATATACTGTATATATATAATCGTGTAGATTCGTAAGTTAGTAAAGGTTTAAAGCTGCACACGGACTCTAGAAACAGCTTTATTAGTATTGCTACATAATGATTTAATATACGCGAGACTGGTGGGTGGGGAAAGGAAATGAGGGAGTGTGGAGGTTGGTTGTGTAATGTCGATTTTTTGTTCAAATTTACTAGTATATAAAAAATTGTATTGTGGTAGCTCTTCATAGAGACTTGCAGTAATCATAATGGAACCTTATTACTGTATAAGACGAGTAAACATGGAGTTCAAGCTATTAACGATCATATTAATTGTTTAGCTTTCTGAACACAGACATTACATTATAATTATCTGTATGTCATTGTTATATGTTGTTGGACTCGGTTGTCCCCCCTCCACCCCACCTTCCCTCAGTTGGGGTAACTTGACTATCACTGCAGCGTTGCCACATGTACGGAGTCACCTGTGAGGCGAGGAACATTACATATGCGGGCAATTGTACATACCTACCTACATATATATATATATATATATGCACACACATAAACATACATAAATACATATGTTCACACACACACACACACACACACACACACACACACATATATATATATATATATATATATATATATATATATATATATATATATATATATAACTGTACAGTCTAGGGTGGAGCGAAAAATACTTTTTTTCTAGTATGAAGTTCTAATAGTGATTAAAAGTTGCAATTAGTGGACGAAATATGCCTGCCAAAATATGAGTTCATTTGTTTAAAAGTTTCAGCTGCCACCAGGGGGCTAAAGTTAACACAATTTTGTGTAAAAAGGAAAAAAATGCTTCTATTTTAGGTTTATCAAACTATTATAAAATTTTATCTTAGAATTATCTAATAGTTTGATTAAGATTCTTAAATGATAGGAATTCGTTTTATAAAAATGCCTTTCATATGCTTAATATCTTCAGCTGCCACAAGAGAGCTAAATTTAACACAATTTAGAGTAACTGAGTCATGTTGAGGTGCATGGCAGGAGAAAGAGAGGCAGACCGAAGCGAAGGTGGATGGAGAAGGTGAGGGACGATTTGAGGGAGAAGGGTTTGTCGGAGGAAGAAGCCCAGGACCGGGCTGTGTGGAAGAGGCTGGTCAGAAACGCCGACCCCGCATAGAGGCGGGAACGGGCGAAGAGAAAGAAGAAGTCATGTTGAGACTACACTGAATGTTGTGGGGAAGGGTTTGGGGAGGGTTGTGGGGGAGGGTTTTGGTGTGAAGGAATTTCTTTCTGTGAGTCATTAGAACAGTGTGTTAACACTTGTCTTCTTAGGTAGTAGGCCTAGTCGCTCAGTTGATCGGAGAGTTTTTTAATATGATCGGAATATTATAAAACTTTATTTTAAAGTGATTTATATAGAGATAATATTGATTTTATTATAAAATGCTTGTTATAATGTATTATATAATTTTAGTTTATTTATATAATATTATATATTTATATAATATATTATATATTTATATAATATATTATATATACTTATAATATATATATATATATTAATTATATAATGTTTTGATGTTACAGGATATTTTGTGATTGTGAATTTTTCTTAAAAATATTATGGCATCAAATACTAAATATAAACATTTCACTAGAGAACATATGAAGTGTGCCATATTTGAAGTACCTTGTGAGATGAGTGATATGCAACTACCAACTTATAACTGCATTATGAAAGATAACCTGTTCACAAAACATTTAGTGAAGGAGCAGATGAATAACAAGGAGCTTCATTTTCTGAAATAGCAGAGGCAGTTTTCCAAAAAGGTAGAAAATATTTGGAAGAAGGCCTCTTTGCCAATAGTTCACATACACGCGTTTTACAGAGATGATGCGAGTTGTACCATGATAAAACAGGTCCTTATTTAAAGCCATACAAGTCACGCAAGGATCAGCCTAAGTACAAAAATCAGCTTGAAGAATTTGAAAAAACTTCAAAATGCACTTTGTTTGACATCTGCACCTGCAAATGTAAGGAGTTTAGGAGATGCTCATGTGAAAAGAGTAAGAAAGTCCCTCCAAAAGAGCAGGATTTTTAAATGACCAACGAACACGCAGAATAATGGTGATAGGAAGCTTTGACATAGCACACACAAGACGATTACAAGCAAGAGAACATCGAAAGGAAATGGAAAAGCACGTCTGGAATCCTCACAAACAACTAGTGCTGCTATAACCAATACGTCCAACTTACAAATCGAAACAGAGACAAGTGAACTTCAACAACTAGAAGAGATATCTGAAGATAATGAGGAAGATACAACCTCGACTCAATATCTAATATCAGAACAACAGATGCGTGAGCCACTGCCTTCATTAGCAATTACTTGTGATAGATTTAAAATGTCGGACAGAGCTGGGGCTGCTATTGCTTCTGCAGTATTGGCAGATCTTAAAATTGTTACTCCGAAGACAAAGGGAATATTATAGACAGAAGTAAGCTTAAGACGTGAAAGACAAAAACAGAGAAAGGAACTACAAAGATAGAGAGAGCCAAAAACCATGCGGGGATTATACTTTGATGGCAGAAAGGATAAAACAATGATTCAAGTCCAGGAGAGTGATGGCTCTAACCACCAAAGAACCAAACGCGAAGAGCATATCAGCATAATATCTGAACCACACACTCTGTACTTTGCACATGTGACACCTTCCAGTGGCAAAGCTAAATACATTTGCACAGCGCTAGTGAATGCTTGAAAGAAAGGAATGTTAATATAGGGAACATCGTTGCAGTTGGCTGTGATCGACAGTGGTTAACACTGGTAGTATTGGAGGCACAATAAGATTACTGTAAGCAAAGGTGGGCAGTTGCGGCGCAACATTTTTGGTTGCGCTTGCGCTTGCGGCGCAACTTTTTGAAAAGGGTTGCGCTTGCGCGTGCGGCGCAACTATTTCAGCAGAGTTGCGGTTGCGGTTGCGGCGCTACAAAAATTGTTGCGCGTGCCCACCACTGACTGTAAGAAGCCTTTAATAAGCCATTGCAGTGGCTGATATGCCTTTTACACCTTAATGAACTTCCATTGCGCCATCTGTTTCATCACTTGGATGGTACCACTACTGGACCAAGAGCATTTTCAGTAGAAATTGGCCGAGCACTTTCAGACTGTGAAAAGCTTCCCATAGTTAACTTCAAACCCATTGAAATTCAAGAGGACATGTGTGAAGTTGATGTAGATGACATAAGTACTGACCAGAAATACCTTCTTGAAATTCACAAGGCTATATCAAGTGGAACATTCTCAAAGAGTCTTAGTCATAAGAGTCCAGGCAATATATCACATTCAAGGTGGCTCACCACAGCAAACAGGACTCTGCGGTTATATGCAAGCACAGAGAATCCTTCAGGCAATTTACAAGAATTAGCTACTTTCATTGTTAGGGTATACGCACCAATGTGGTTTCAGATAAAGCGTAAACCATTATGCCAATATGGTGCTAAACATATGTGGCATATGATTGCAAAAAGCCGGTATCTCCGTGAAGAGCTTAGGAGAGTACATGACTCAGTCATTCAGCGAAATGCATATTACGCAAATCAAGAAAACATTCTCATTGCAATGATAGCTGATGAAAGGGAGCATGTGCGTCAGTTGGGATTTAGGCGTATCATAAAAGCAAGGGCATGCATTCAAGAAACAGATGTTATCAGGTATTTTAAGGTGCCAGAAATAAATTTTTATGCCAAAGACTATACAGATCTCATTATGTGGCAAGATTTTCAGATAGCAGAACCACCGATAACCAAAGGAGTTTCTCTTGATGATATTGAATCATGCATCAAACATGGTACTACTCTTCATTCAGAATTATTTCAGTTTCCATGTCATACACAAGCCGTAGAGAGATGCGTCAAGCTCGTTACAGACGCTGCTGGATCAGTCTGCGGACCTACAAACAGAGACGGTTGGATTCGTGCTACATTAGAATCAAGGAAAAAACAGACAAAATTTGACACAAAAGCAAATTACTAAATAGTCTTCAGCAAGAACCCTTTCTAGAGGGAGGTTGGTTGGGGAAAGGGTGGTAACTCCGCTAAGGCACGAAATAACGTTTCTTAACTGTCTCAAGCCAGTATAAAGGAGGAGAGACATCCTAATTTATTACTGTTCCCTTTTTCAAGTAAATACAGAATCATACTTAATTGTCATTTTTAAGTTAACTTCAGCCTTCTTGTGGCAGCTGAAGATATTAAGCATATGAAAAGGAATTTTTACAAAACGAATTCTTATCATTTAAGAATCTTAATCAACCTATTAGATAATTCTAAGATAAAATTTTATAATAGTTTGATAAACCTAAAATAGAAGCATTTTTTTTCCTTTTAACCCAAAATTGTGTTAACTTTAGCCCCCTGGTGGCAGCTGAAAATATTAAACAAATGAACTCATATTTTGGCAGGTATATATCGTCTACTAAATGCAACTTTTAATCACTATTAGAACTTCATACTAGAAAAAAAGTATTTTTCGCTCCACCCTACAGTGTACACACAGACATGCATAAATATAGGCTATCTGTCCATACATAAACACACATATACTGTACATACATATAGACGTATTCACTCGCTCGTTATACATTCAGAGAAGTAGGATGGTAATGCTTTAGTATATTTACATAGCAAATAGCTGCCATTAAGAAGCAAATGTTATGCTTTATTGACAGAATGGAGTTGTATGGTAAATCTTGATGGATAAGGCAGAGTAGCTTTAAAGATACAGAGGCAAAGAGAGAGAAGTACGTGGAGATTATCTGTTGTAAACTTCAAACATATGTCTAGAAATACATGCAATTAGGATATTCAGCTAGGATTACGCATTCACATAAGTACACATAATTACATATCGCTATTCAACTGATATTATACCTTCGTATTTATTTGGATATTAGACGCTGAAATATAATTAAATATAATTAATATAATTAAATATTAATATTATTAATATCAATATTATTAATACCAATATCAATTAACATTAATAATTTATTATTAATATAATTAATATAAATATTATCAGACCATATATCATATAATTAAATATTATTAATATTAATATGATCAATATCAATTATTAACATTAATAAGTAACTATTAATATAATAAATATGATATAAACATAATGAGGTTATATATCATAGAATTATTAAATAATATGTAATTAAAATGTCGAAATATTAAATACCTTGTTTACTGAGTATCTTAACAACCTTAGGTACCTTGACCTTGCTCATATTTGGTTCTGTTTTACCGGTTATTATTATTTTTGTTTAGCTATACGTATAGAAATATGGAAATAAATATGGAAACAACAGTATGTAGTTTAATTTTGTTACTGAAATAAGACAGGGGATACAGAGTTATGGCTTGGATGAGTTGATGAATTTGTCTTTCAGTTTCCTTTGGAAGATTTTTAATGTCCTAGCTTGTTTTATATCTTGATCAAATGAATTCCAAAGATTTGGACCAGTTAAAGATAAGGATCGAGTTGCGCAATCTAGACTCTAGAGCAGAGGTTCTGAACCTTTTTCTTTTTCTGTACCCCTTGAACTCTTTCAAGGGATTTTCTGGATTTTCGAGAGGCATAGCGATTTTTAATTTCTTTACGACCGTGTGACTTGTGGCCGTTTGTTAATCGTAAATAAAATTAAAAGGATTATATTTTCAGGACCCCTTCGCGTAACCCCTAAGATTCCCTCGCGGGTACGCGTAACCCAGGTTCAGACTCCACTGTTCTAGAGTATAGTTCGGTTTTCTAATGTATGTGTCTGATTATCTTGTGTTAAAACGGTGTTGTATTTGGGAAGTTAATATTTTGCTTTGGATGATTTCCGGTGCAGTATTATGGACGATTTGATACATATGTGAGGCAATGTTTAGTTTGTAGGTTTCTCCTAGTTTGAGAATTTTTAAATGGTGGAACATTTGATCTGTATTTTCATTATGCTCCTTCGATTTATAGATTTTGCTAATTAATCTTTTTTGCATTACCACCAATGACTGAAGCGAATATTGACGTATGCTTCCGTAAGCACTAATGCAGTATTGTAAGTGTGGGTACACCATGGTGAAGTATATGGATCGAAGAACCTGTTTTGGGAGTGCCGCACCGGCTTTCGTAATTATGAATAAAATCTTGGCTAATCTGTTGCACAGATCTTCAGTGTGCTCTTTGAATGAAAGGTTTGAATCGATGGTAATTCCCAGAAGTTCGGCCGAGTGCACTCGCTGAGCAGGGATTGAATGTATGTGTACTGTGTAGGTTTAAGGGGAAAACGATTTCTTTTTTGTAATGATTATACAAGCTGTTTTTTAGATAGTTAAGGCTAGTTTGTTGGTATTAGCCCATTCATAAACACTTTAATAATAATAACGCAGGAGTTAGCTTAATGGCCCGCACTTATTAGCCTGGTCTGAGCTCTGTGCCACTTTCTGGCCTTCCTCACTAAACAATATTACACGAGCTTGCCAATCCTTTAATTTTACTTTGGGAATAATTTCTTTATAACTCAATTTTACTCCCACATTCAAAGTGTCGTGTATTGGTATTTTTTAATAAAGATGATAATAATGTCTAATAAGAACTTAATGTTTTGTTTATAAGAATTTAATAATGTTTTGTTTAATAAAGAAGATAATGATGTTTAAAAAGAAATTCAATGATTGTTTGTACGTAAATAAGAAATTAATACTATTTTGTTTGAAATTAAGAATATAAAATACTAGTTGGCAAAACATGCAATGGGCCGAGAGAAGGAAAGATGCCCCAATTCAGTCTCGGGCGGGGTTTCGTTCCAATTAGGCGGTTTTCTTTATTAGTATGTTATTGTGTTTCTAAAATATTTAATTGCCTCTCTATCCACTATAAAATGTTAACGGTAATTTGGCACTGGTGATCCCCCGTTTGTTCAAGTGTTTTGGCGTAAATAAAAAGTCAGTAAATAGCAATAATAGTATATAATTAATCCCCGGTCCCTTTACTTTTCAAAATCTTAATGGAGGCCACGCTATTCGGCTACCCGTCTGCCCGCGTCCGTATAAAGACTTAAAGAGAAAACGAGAGTAAAGAGCGAGAAAAGAAGAAAGAGCGATAAGTAAAAAGTCAAATAAGTAAAAAGTCAAACAAATAATGAAAGAAAAGAGGTGTTCACTGCACTAATAATTACTATTAGATCCAAATAAAAGAAACTCAATATAAACTTTTATAGATTTGATATCATTCCATGCGCAAGAATACCAAGGGAGAAGAATAAAAAAAAAGTAGACTACAAGAAATATCAAAGGTTTATAATTATAAGCAAACAGACAAAAGAAAAAAACATCCCGAATTCAGTATAAGGCTCAAATTCTATTCTGAAGAAACATAGAGGTAACTTTTATTTCTATTTCGTTCAATTTATCACATTCAGCTTCGGTGAATGCATTACCTTCAGTTTCTTTCGGGTCGAATCGAATATTCCATACAGTATATCCAATTTCCAAAATTCCATCAATCGCCATATTTTCTTTTCTATTTACTGAATTGTGTCTGGAGTCTAGACCGTCATTTTTTTAAAATATTTATTAAGCGTATGAATATAGAACAGTAAATTTATCGTCTTCATTTTTCTTTTAAATAATAATAATAATAATAATAATAATACTAATAATAATAATACTAATAATAATAATAATAAAAATAATAATAAAAATAATAATAATAATAATGGAGCAAGTGTAGTTTACGTCCCCATGTGGCGCCTAGTGTAGTTTACGTTCCCTTACAATACATTATCCTAGTGTAGTTTGCGTTCCCCAACTTTGTCCGCGTATACTTAATCAAATAAAACGTTAAAACTAACGAAAATATTACGACTTAACCTAACCAATCGTCAATTTATATATATATATATTATATTATATATATATATATATATATATATATTGATGATTGGTTATGTTAGTGGTAATATTTTCATTAGTTTTAACGTTTTATTTGATGGATTCATTTAAAAAAATGTCTCCTAAAGATCCTAGTGTGGTTTACGTTCCCCAACTTTGACCTAGTGTCGTTTGTGTCCTCTTTTGCGTCAGGGGACGTAAACTACACTTGCTTCATAATGATAATTGGGGTTGCTTAAACTCCTTCGTGACGGCAAAGGTCATGTGAAGAAGGGGTCCTATACAGTTTTATGGGATCTGAACCTTCTATCGATCATTACATCATCTGAACGTAGACGACGGCCCTCGCTAATCTAGCGCAAAGCGGTGTTACAACGAGGCCACTGTAGCCCCACTTTTTTTCCCCGATAAACGCCTTAACAATGGGTAAAAATTTGTTAACTACAGATTTAATCCGAAAGATTTGTTACTGCGATGACCGAAATTGCTTCAATAATTAATAAAATGCAACATTTTAAACATAGAAAAAGGTTCTTAATTTATCGGTAAAGTAAAAAGTGATATCTAGGAAACTCATTTCAACACTATGTGGGGGCCGAATGTGCCCCGAGGGTCACTTGAGAAACAGGGTGAGTGGCCGGCCCAACCTCACTCGGTGCTAACAGCTGGGAGCGAACTCGGAGCCTCACCCGGCAAAGATCAAGACACCTTTGCCAGTGAGCTACCAGACGCTAATAAATTGGAATTACTCTTAATTAAAACATATTCCTTTTTAATCATTTCTTTTCCCCTTCATTTATTTTCATTTCCTGCCTCATTTTTTTCATTTTTTTTCTCCAAATGTTTTTTCATCTTCACTTTTGATGCCAGTCAAAAGGTTTCAAAGAAAATGAAGGTGTTTTATTAGTTTCAGGATTACCGTCTGAATACGCGAGTTTTAGTGCCTATTTATTTTTGTTGTTGTTTTTTTGTCTTTTGTCTTTTGTTATTTTTACCATTCGTGGTTTCAGCATGACGTTGTTGTTTCTTTTGAAAAGAATACCTCTTTTTTTTTTTATGTATTTTCATCCAGTGATCATTATTTTAAATACGATTCTTTGCTTTCGTCATTATTGCAATTTGTCTAAAATTTAATGATTTTAGTGCACGGTTTAGAAACGTATTTTTATATTTTTTATAATATTTATGTAGCAGGAGTTTCTAAGTTAATTTTAATCAGTTTGATGACATATATACACATTTATTTATCTATAAGTACAGTCTCTCTCTCTCTCTCTCTCTCTTACATATATATATATATATATATATATATATATATATATGCTGTTTATGAGTTCTTATTAAATATTCTCGTCTTCGTAGGCGTTTCGAAGCAGTTTCATGATAGGTCCGACGCGTTACATTTATAAGCATACGGATAGAAGGAGCCTCTAATTTACATTAAGGTTTTGAACAACAGAACAGATATTTTGCAATATCACGAAATGGAACTACTTCCCAACTCCCAATTTTACAAATTGTTTTAGGTTTAAGCTTGTTTATTAAAGAAGAGAAACAATACGTGATCAGAATGAAATTTCACTTGATTTCCAGTTATTTCGAACACCGCTCCACACCCCACCGTAAAAAAAACAAGCTTTCAATGGAAGTGAAAGATTCGCAAAAAACATTAAAATGGTGTTTGAAAAATATATTTGTTTTAACGTATATTCGCTACTATAAATCAGTGTCCTTGCATTTATTTCAAAATGAAAATGAAAATGAAAATGAAAATGAAAAACTTATCCGCAGAAGAAAAACTGACTTCCATAGTACAGGGTGTCCCTAAAGTCTAGACACATAGGAAATATCACTAACTATAACTAACTATATGTTATTATTATTATTATTATTATTATTATTATCTTAAATTCATGCAACTGAGGCCTAAGGTAGGCCCACATCGAATCAGCAACCCTAAGGTAGGACCAAATAGGACCTCCAAGTCCATAACTTATGGACTTGGAGGTCCTATTTGGTCCTACCTCAGGGTTGCTGATTCGATGTGGGCCTACCTTAGGCCTCAGTTGCATGAATTTAAGATAATAATAATAATAATAATAATAATAACATATAGTTAGTTATACAGGGTGGGCGGAAAGTAGCTCCCTATTTTGGATTGGTAAAAAAATACGTATATTATCCATTTATTTCAGAAAAAATAATATGAAAAGGTAGGCATACATGGTAGGTTTTCTCTAAAATTCAATGTGGGCTCCAACTCTTTCCACCAGCTTCTGGAGCCGCCCAGGAATGGCGTCCACTGACTTTAGCAGGAACTCCGGCGGGATGGAGGACATGACTTCCCGAATTCGGTCCTCCAGTTCTTCCAATGTCCTCGGTTTGGTGCGGTAGACTTCTTCCTTTACCCACCCCCAAAGAAAGAAGTCGCACGGTTACCGCTGAAAAACGGTAGAATCGGTTCAGTGTAACGGTGTGGTGTGGTATGACCTCAGATCAGGTTGTGGGCCCGTTCCTTCTGCGCAACACCATGAATGCTGAGCGGTACCTTGCTATGTTGCGAAACGAGGTCTGGCCGGTTGTCAGCACATGGGAGAACATCGACGATCTGATATTTATGCAAGATGGCGCCCCTCCGCACTTCGCTCTTGTTGCCCGTGAGTGGCTGGATGCCCACTTCCCTGGGCGTTGGATGGGTCGTCGTGGTCCACATCAATGGCCAGCCAGGAGCCCCAACTTGACACCGTGCGACTTCTTTCTTTGGGGGTGGGTAAAGGAAGAAGTCTACCGCACCAAACCGAGGACATTGGAAGAACTGGAGGACCGAATTCGGGAAGTCATGGCCTCCATCCCGCCGGAGTTCCTGCTAAAGTCAGTGGACGCCATTCCTGGGCGGCTCCAGAAGCTGGTGGAAAGAGTTGGAGCCCACATTGAATTTTAGAGAAAACCTACCATGTATGCCTACCTTTTCATATTATTTCTTCTGAAATAAATGGATAATATATGTATTTTTTTACCAATCCAAAATAGGGAGCTACTTTCCGCCCACCCCAGTCGCTGCCACCTAATAAGAACAGTTAGTATTCCGGTGACATACAAAAGTATGTATTCATTTTAGAAATCAGTTTTATTTACGTCCTGGATCTGAAGGGGATATGCATATACAGACTTACAGCTTAGCGATATACTGTCTATCTGATATATATATATACACACACATATATACTGTGTATATATATATATATATATATATGGGAATGAACTCAGAATGGTTCCCTGAGGTTTCTTATGATACACACAGACCGTGCATGGAACAAGGAACTCTTCTAGGATAATTAAATCCATTATAGTCCCAATAATTAATGGTAAATGACAAATACTATAGTTTTTCTTTTTCATGATGCTAGCCCGACGTGGGCAACGGGTCACTCGCAAAGAGGTCCCAAAAATATAGCTTCCCTCACCAGTTATCTGCAAAGCAGATAGGATCCAGCTTTGGGACAGGATCTAGGGTTTAAAGTAGCCTAGCTCAGCTACATTTAGAACCTCAATATAAGCAAAAGACTCGCTGCCTTCACGTCAGATTGAATACATCAAAGAAAAAGGGGTAACTATTATATTTTTAGTCAAAAAACAAAACTTAAACCTCAACTGGCAGAATTGAGCGTCCACTTTTCAAGGCACATAACATGTCCGTTTCAAGATGGGAATGAACTCAGAATGGTTCCCTGAGATTTCTTATGATACACACAGACCGTGCATCATGTAAAAGAAAAACTATAGTATTTGTCATTTACCATTACTTATTTGGACTATAGTGGATTTAATTATCCTACAAGAGTTCCTTGTACCATGCACGGTCTGTGTGTATCATAAGAAACCTCAGGGAACCATTCTGAGTTCATTCCCATCTTGAAACGGACATGTTATATTGTTATGTGCCTTGAAAAGTGGACGCTCAATTCTGCCAGTTGAGGTTTAAGTTTTTGTTTTTTGGCTAAAAATATAATAGTTACTCCTTTTTCTTTGATGTATTCAATCTGTCGTGAAGGCAGCAAGTCTTTTGCTTATATTGAGGTTCTAAATGTAGCTGGGCTAGGCTGCTTTAAACCCTAGATCCTGTCCCAAAGCTGGATCCTATCTACTTTGCAGATAGCTGGTGAGAGAAGCTATATTTTTGGGACCTCTTTGCGAGTGACCCGTTGCCCACGTCGGGCTAGCATCATGAAAAAGAAAAACTATAGTATTTGTTATTTACCATTAATTATTGGGGCTATAGTGGATTTAATTATGCTAGAAGAGTTTCTTGTTCCATGCACGGTCTGTGTGTATCATATATATATATATATACACACTGTAGATAGATAGATACAGCGACATCATCAGACACTGTCGAAGATCCGTTTTTTGTTTTCTATAACAATTTCTGCAGCGACTTCTGCCTTCATGAGAAGCCCATTATTTCATCGACATATAGCCGCGCCCAGATTACGTCACATCGCACCTTCAGTCGAGACTCCCTCGACAGTCGAGCGACCCTCAGTCGAGCTGGCAGTGGCACCATTGCCGCTTTCTACGGGCTTATATTATTTATTTAATTTAATTAACATTCAAAATTAATTTCATTCACGCTAAATTAATTTCCGCCAATTACTAATTCAACCTACTGTGAATCTGTTCCAGTTTGTTATTAACCTTAATTAATAGTTTATGAATTTTTCTTACCAATTCGTTAAGCATTATAACATCGCTTACTGCACAACATTAATTGAAATGTTAATGTCACTTTCATTATTCATCGTTTCGTTTTATTGGAGAAAGAAAACTTACTCTATTACTTTCCTTCGTTATTAACATCAGTTACGTTATCTGCAAAGATCTGGTGACCTCGAACTTCAATCAGTTATCACAGGCCTGCGAATGAGAACCTTGTAAGAGTTGTTTTTTTACTAATAACTGATTTTATATAATTCAACTACGCTGATTTCGAATAAGGTGTCCATTTTTTTCTATCACGTAAGGATTTTCTGCAAACTGGAAGGAAAAAAACAACAACAACATAAATAAATATGATTTATTTCAATTTACATTAGGTACCTATTTCGCTTTGTTATACTAATTACAAATGCAAACAACTTTAAAAAGAAAGAAGACTATTAACGTCAATTACATATTCATCTTTTTTTGTCCTGAGTTTTCTTGTGAGATCTATGTCTTTAGGTCTTGAATGTACGCACTGTTCCTTTTCTTATATGTAATAATTCTGGAGTATCCCGTTTCAACATCCAGCAGTAATCAGCATGATGCTGATGTCCCACCTTCCCTAATATCTCTTCTCCATTTCTTTGATGTCACGGTGAAACCGTTCTCCTTGTTCTTCGCTGAGTGCTCCGAGATTCTCAGGGAAGTGATCCAAGTGGGAATGTAAGAAATGTAATTTTAAACTCATATTATAACCCAACTCTCTGAACTTATTTAGCATGTTGTTCATGATGTTTTGATAATTTGGGTCCTTGTTGTTCTCCAAAATTTGCTGATAACATCCTTAAAAGTAATCCACGCTTCTTTTTCAAGACTGGATGAGCACTTTGAAAGAACAATGAACAAAGTCAGTTTTCTAATCTGGGGACCAACGAAAATTCCTTCTTTCAATTTTGCTTCCGAAAGAGTTGGGAATTTACCACACAGATACTTAAAACAATCTCCATCTTCGTCCAAGGCCTTAACAAATTGCTTCATGAAGTCCAATTTTATGTGAAGCGGAGGTAAAAGGACTTTCTTCGTGTCAACCAAACTTTCATGTTGAATGTTTTTAGAACCAGGTGTCAGCCTGTCAGGTTAACTCTGCGTGGCATTCCTTTTTCATCCAGTGCTGAGTTCTTGCTCGGCTATCCCATTCACACACAAAACATGCAAACTTCGTATAACCTGGTTGTTGACCTAACAACATACAAATCATTTTTAAGTCTTCACAAAGTAGCCAATCGTGGTCTTTGTATCTAACCTTAGCTAGAAGAAGCTCAAGATTTTCGTACGTTTCCTTCAAGTTAACCGAATGAGCCACAGGAACGGATGTATACAAGTTACCGTTGTGAAGGAGGACGCCTTTTAGACTTCTTTTGGAGGAATCAATGAAAAGTCTCCACTCATTTGGGTCATAGACTGCAGCGCCAAGCTTAAGTATTAGTTCCGAAACATTGTTGCAATATACCAGTGAATTTTCTTGAGAAAAATATTGGATGAATTCGTTTTCTCAATTTCTGTACCAGTAAAGTGACATCCAGGGAGAAAGCAAGTTCTTTGCACGAAGTCTAGATCCCAAAATCTCTGAAGAATCCTTCGGGAGACACAAATCTCTTACCAAATCATTAAGTTCACTTTCTCTAAACAATTGGGGTTCACCAGATGTTTTGGCTTGAAAACAATCAATATCAGCGTTTCCATCGTCATCAGACACTGAATCAGATGAAGTTATATCAAGAGTATTTGGTTTAGTAGGTACAGGTATACCAGGTCCATGAGCAACAGGTCTTATAGCAGACTGAAAGTTTGGATAAGAAATTTCCTTTTTATTTTTAGTATTGTAGGCTTGCACGTTACATGAACAAATATAGCAGTCAGTGCTGTGATTTCTAGGCTCACACCAGACCATTGGAATACCAAAAGGTAAAGAATCCTTTTTACCTTTACTCCACAGTCTAAGTTGTTCAACACAGACACTGCAAACTTTATGTGGAGCCCATAATTTGTCTTGATCCCCAAGTTTCATTCCGAAGTACGCATAGTATGCTTTCTTGACGAAGTCTGTAATATCTCGCCTTTGTTTTTTCACAGTAAATTTTCCACAAATATAACAGAAAATGTTTGGGCTATTTACACACCTTCTGGTTGCCATAGCGACAAATAAACAAATTTCAAAAGAGAAATATAATCACCGCGCACCTTTGAATAATAAAGAACTATAACCTCGGACGCACTAGACAGACTGACTCATCTCGTGGCTTGTCAATCACTTATATACTAGCGGTGCGTTTCTCGAATGTTCTTGAAGACGCTATGACGTCACTTCTGATGTGGAAGCATTTATAGGAAGTAGATTTTAATCAAAATTTAATTGAGTCAATTTTAATGAAAATTACTTACATATGTAATATGAAATATGACATTTTGTGAAAAATCTGTACCATGATGGCGAAAAGTGAATATTATTTTCGGAGTCAGCGTGCAAAAATTACTCTGCAAATGATAAAATATTTCGAACAGCAAAACCATCGCAAGCCTGTGTTATTTATATAAATAACCTAATTAATACTTATTAATACTGCCAACCAGTATATATATATATATACACACAAGCTCAGAATGGTCCCCTGAGAAACTTATATGTTGAGCACAGACCGTGCATGGAACAAGGAACTCTTCTCGGAAATTACATCCACTATAGTTCGAATAAGTAATGATAAATGACAAATACTATAGTTTTTTCTTGATGTTGATGATTCTCACAAACGAGTTTATGCTGACACAGGAGATAACACAAAATACCAGAAAAAATAACTGCCTAGATCTGGTATTCACGAATAACACGAACTTGATTGCTGGTATAAAACTAACCCAAACTATTATCTCAGACCACAACATAATCGAGATATTAACAAATATGGCGGTAACATTAAAAGACAATAACATACGGAAGGAAGAAGCGAATTTGGGGCTTTTAACTTAAACTCCAAGACCATAAATTGGGAAGAAATCAGATCATACATGGCCCAAATAGAGTGGAGAACAGTTTTAGAGAATAAAACAACTGAGGATGCTAACAACCTTGGAAGAAAAGACGTTGAGAATTTTAGAAAAATATGCTCCGAAAGCACAGCCAAAAGGAATGAAGAACTGGCTAGAGAGGCAAAAGAGAAGAATATTCCGCAAAAGAAAGAGAGTAGCGGCGAAGTTAACTAATTGCGGAGACAACAATGCCAGGAAAGTAATACAAGAAAAACTGGTGAGCATCGATACGGAAATACAAACCCTGATTAAGGGCTATACAGAGAGGGAAGAGGAAAAGGCGGTAGAAGCAGTAAAGGAAAATCCAAACTACTTCTATAGTTATGCGAATAGGAAAACAAAAACGCGCGTCACTATCGGGCCCTTAAGGAGAGGAACTAATGAACTAACGGATGATCTAAAATAAATATCTGAAACATTGAAAACCCAGTATTAATTGGTCTTCAGTACCCCAAAAAAGTGACAAAGCGATATCTGACATAGATGCATTCTTCGAAGAGAAATTGCAAGGAGAATGTATAACAGACTTTGATTTTACCCCAGAAGATGTAGCGCGAGCTATAGGACAAATGAAATCACATCCAGCTGCAGGTCCGGACAAATGGAACGCATTATTGATTAAAAACTGTAAAAATGAAATAGCTACACCCTTATACTGGATATGGAGAAGATCCCTAGACACTGGGGAAATACCGAGCATCTTGAGAAGAGCGAATATTTTCCCTATATATAAACGTGGGGATAGCTCTCAAGCGAAGAACTATAGACCAATGTCATTGACGTCCCACCTCATCAAAATATTTGAAAGAATAGTCAGAGAGAAAATCTATAACTTCTTGAAGACACCGGGAACATTCAACGAAAATCACACGGATTCCGATCAGGAAGATCATGCCTATCACAACTTATAGAGCACATAACAATCTCCTAGATGTACTTGAAGGCAATGAAAACTAAGATGTCATATACACGGATTTTGCTAAAGCTTTCGACAAATGCGATCATGGTATAATAGCACATAAAATGAAACGTGTGAAAATAACAGGCAAAGTGGGAAAATGGATCTACAACTTCCTCAGAGAACGTCCACAGGTCGTCAAAATTCAAGGTATAACATCGTGAGAATCAGAAGTACGCAGCTCAGTACCACAAGGTACAGTACTGGTCCCACTCCTGTTCATTATCATGCTAACAGACATAGAGAGTGGAGTAAACAGCAACAGTATAGTCACATCCTTTGCGGGCGATACAAAGATCAGCAGAAAAACCAGCGATGCAAATGACGTGGAGGCCTTGCAGAGGGACACGAACAAAATATACGAGGGCGGTCGGAAAATAAGTTTACACGGCGTATAATTTCGTAACTAAAGGACCTACATTGATTATGTTTGTATCAGTTGAATTCGTTAATCATTGTTGGCAACACTGCACGTCGATTCGGCTGCCATATACCGTACATTGGTTATATGAGTCAGTTGAACATGGCGGCTCGACTGGAACAGTGCCCTATCATTTCTGCAACGATATTCGGAGTCTGTCAGTGGTCAAGAATTTCTCGAGCGTATTGTCACAGGAGACGAGACATGGGTTCATCACCGTACTCCGGAAACAAAACATGCCAGCATGGAATGGAAACACCCTGGGTCCCCGCGACCAAAGAAATTCAAGATTGTGAGGTCAGCTGGTAAAGTGATAGTTACCGTGTTTTGGGACCACAAAGGCGTTTTGCTCGCAGACTTCATGGAAAAAGGCACAACAATCAATGCAGCTGCATATTGTTCAAAACTGGAACGTTTACGAGCGGCCATTAAACGTAAACGTCCTGGACTGCTCCGTAGGGTAGGGCACTGTTCCAGTCGCGCCGCCATGTTCAACTGACTCATATAACCAATGTACGGTAGATGGCAGCCGAATCGACGTGCAGTGTTGCCAACAATGATTAACGAATTCACCTGATACAAACATAATCAATGTAGGTCCTTTAGTTACGAAATTATACGCCGTGTAAACTTATTTTCTGACCGCCACTCGTACAAATAGTCAGAAGACAACAATACGACATTCAACACCAAGAAATTTCAGCTCTCGAGATATGGTAGAAATGAGGAACTTAAATAGATTGCATATTATGCGGGAGGACTAAAAACGTTCAAAAGGAGGGACAAGACAGTAATGATTCCCCTGCTGAGAACACTGATAATACCAAAACTTGAATACTGCTCAGTTTTGTCGTCCCCATATAAAAAGGAAGAAATTAATAAATTAGAAGAAACGCAGAGACATTTCACAGCCAAGATTGATGGCCGCAAAGAACTCAACTACTACGAAAGTCTAAGTAAACTAAATCTGTACTCCCTGGAAAGAAGAAGAGAGAGGTACACCATAATCTACATATGGAAAATGATCGAAAAACTGGTACCAAACTTCAAACTAAATCCAATTACCATCCAAACAACACTGGAAAATAGGAAAGGCAGAATGTTTAGTGTTCTCAAATTAAAGGTCCGACAAGGGACGTCCTGAACAGTGAAGGAAAATAGCTTGTTTGAAAGGGGGCCAAAACTTTTTAACCAGCTTCCAAAGGACCTCAGAAACGTTACAGAGGTCAAAGTTGAAGTCTTCAAGAGAAGACTAGATGCCTTGCTCAGGTCGGTTCCAGTTGAGCCGGGTGTACCTGGCTATGTGCGGTGGAGAGCGCAAGAGAGCAACTCTCCTCCACCAAGCCAGACCTAGAGGCGGGGCCACCAGCCTGACCTACGTGTGAAGAGAGACCAACACACGGAACCTAAACGAGGTGTATATGTTACAGTCAAAGTGTGTAACTAGCCATTTCGCGTAATGGCTGAAACTTTTAGTCACTTCGCGAAATGGCTGTTTTACTTGGTCATTTCGCGAAATGACTAAAATCTTCAGCCATTACGCGAAATGGCTGAAATTCCACCTTGGTCATTTCGTACAAGATTATTTTCCCGGTTAGGTTAACTGTATGCCTTTGACAATTGGTTAGGTTAAGTTGTGTTATTTTTGTTAGTTTTAACGAAAATAACACGACTTAACCTAACCAATTGTCAAGGGCATACAGTTGACCTAACCGGGCATACAGTTGATCTAACCGGGCAAAATGATCTTGTAAGTTGCGTTATTTTCGTTAGTTTTAACGAAAATAACACGACTTAAACCTAACCAATTGTCAAGGGCATACCGTTGACCTAACTGGGCCTTCAATGGCGGACATCGGAATAACACTGAAGGCCCGGTTTGTATTTGAAATCATCTATATTGAAAATTCAAATTCAAATGTGTTCAAATGTTCAAATGTGTTCAAATGTGTATTTGAAGAGTGTTTCTCACTTATTTGAACAGACGTGTGGATGTATGTATGTTTTAGCAGATTTAGTTAGTTAAATAAAGGTTTCCAATTTTATTGTGATGTTTGTTATTTCTATGAATTCATGACAAAAGTAATTTTAGCCATTTCACGAAATGACCAAGGTGGAATTTCAACCATTTCCCGTAATGGCTGAAGATTTTAGTCATTTCGCGAAATGACCAAATGAAGCAGCCATTTCGCGAAATGACTGAAAATTTCAGTCATTACGTGAAATGGCTGGTTACACGCCTTGACTGTAACATATATTGTCACATGGTCATAAATTCCTTGTTCCTAATGAGTTCATTCATAACGAACATGTATTCCCTTCGTACAGCTATAATTAAAATCCTAAAAGTTTACAACTCTGTGTGCTCACCATATGTTCCATAACGCTTTCCCTTCCTCACCTATGTTGACAATGTAACAACTTTACAGTCCTAAAAAGTGTAATTTTTTATAATATTAATTATCACTTCGTTCAATCACTTCTGCCCCATCCATTAATTTTTGGAGACATGTTCCTCCCCCCCGCCCCTTCACATATTTTTTTCTCAAAATTCATGTCCTTCTCAAAAGTCCTAAAATTTGACCATAGTCACCGGCATCTGGTGCCTTTCAACCGTCAATCTGAGCAAATGTTTTCAAGGGTTCGTCACAGGTCATGACATTACTCGTACTTCTTATTGGTTCATCTTTATACAAGCTCCTTCCAATTGAAGGTTTAGATTTCCTAATTGCTCCACCCTATTCGATGGACTGCTGTCAGGTGCATAATGAAAAGACTCTCCCAAGAATAGGTTGTCCCTGAACTCTATAATCCTCCGCCTACCGAAGTAACATTAGCCTTGAGCAGCGTTTTGTTATTGGTTCTTGCTGTTCATTCGGCCCTCGAGGAAGTCCGCCCTTCTCGCACCGATAGCCTGGTTCTTGCTCTTAAGTTTGCCATCGAGTAAGACCACCTCTGTTAAACCTTATGGCCTTGTTCTTGCTCGTTCTTATCGTTAAGTTTGTCCTTCAGTAAAGCCGCCCCGTGAAACCTATTGAAACTAGAGTAACACTACTTTATCCGTAAAAATATTATTTTTCCGAGTACATTTATCCCTGGTTCAGAATTACAACTTATAGCAAAAATACCTTACAGAGTACCTATAGCAATTTACTGTAATAATTTAATAATAATTGAGGGGTCGCGCGTCTTAAGGTACCTAAGCGTCACCACAGGCGAAAACGTGTTTTTGATGGATATCACTATTTTCACCCTTCTTCTATCGCGTGGTTTGGGTTATAATGACCTTATGACACTAGAAGTATGGTTGAAAACCTTATGAAGCGAACTACTTTTTTCACCTATATCGCCAGCCAAAAGTTCACCCAAAGTTCCCGCATAATAAGAAAATCAAAAAATTAAAAAAATATATATAAAATATAAAATATGAAAATCTATTCCAAAAACTCATCATCTTCATTAGCATACTTAGAACTCTAATTTAGCCAAAAATGAACGTTCTAGCTCAA
This sequence comes from Bathynomus jamesi, assembly GCA_023014485.1. Classification (NCBI taxonomy): domain Eukaryota; kingdom Metazoa; phylum Arthropoda; class Malacostraca; order Isopoda; family Cirolanidae; genus Bathynomus; species Bathynomus jamesi. The sequence goes on along the minus strand of JAJOZX010000256.1, from coordinate 1,497,600 downwards.
TTAATAACAGAGATACTACAGTATTGCCAGAATATTGCTGAACTTTGGAGGCGATTTCTGACGAATTTTAATTTTGGCGCTTAGGTACCTTAAGATGTGGGACCCCTCTTATCAAGAAATAGCAAATTAATTCGGACCACTTTTATTGAACATATTTTTACTCTTTATTTTCCGTATTTATAAAGAATAACTTGTAAGTATTTTTTGTGTAAGAAAGTAAAGAGTGAAGAGAAACCTTCATTTCATATCACCAAACTGTTCAGTTTTATATGTCATTTTAATGCAAAAATTATCCTCCTTTATTTATAATTATTTATAGTTATTTACAATTAATTTTTACTCTTTATTTTTCAACTTCAATGGATTTATTTTAGTAAACATTAAGAAATTCGCAGTGTTTTGCTCCAACCTGAAAACGATACGTATAAGAAAGGAAGGTGTGAAATGGTGATCTAGTTTTATTCAGTGGGATAATTCTGCTTCATATGACGAACTCGACGCTTTTCTGCAATATCTGAGCTGATTGGGACCATCAAGCTTTTTTGGAGTTCTCATTAAACATTCCTACAAGTATCGTGCAGATGAGCTGCGTGACGTAAAAAAAAAAAATATATATATATTAGTGATGGGACGATTGTCATATTTCATACAATCGCTGTTGCGATTGCGATTGCGATTGTCAGAATTTGAAAATCGCGCGATTGCGATTGCGATTGCGATGTTTTAGCTTTAGCCTCACATAACGCTCATTTATGCTTTAAATATACCTAAACGCGTTACCTACCATAGGGTTAGCTTGATTTTTTAACATTCCAATTTTACATAGAGCAAATAAAGAGGTGTACTTATTGTTATTATTAAACCAATTTTTTATTCTGTTTTCAACTAATTCGCAACCCGTTTTCATTTCTGTTTTTGACTTATTTATTATTTATTTATTATTCCGTATTGTTGTTAGCTAAACTTTCCTTTAAGTACGCATGAAAGAGCAGCTTTCATAGCAACTTTTGTAGAGATTTAAATCTTTTGTTCACAATCGCAACAATCGCACTCATTAAATGCGATTGCAATTGCGATTGCGATTGTAAAAAATGTGCGATTGTATCGCGATTGCGATTGCGATTGCGATGCATCGTCCCATCACTAATATATATATATATATACTTAACCATACATACAGTATATACTGTAAGGTTAAATAAAACGTGAGCATCAAAACTAACCATTCATAATCTAAAAAAAAAAAATTCTATTCTTAACCCTTTCTGAACCAAATTATTGTTTTCAGCTAAAAAAAATATTAAAAATAGGTATGGAAACATAACGAAACTTTGTTTAGAAATTTAATTAATTAATTACACTAGAAATTATGTAATTCCATTGACGCTATCAAGTAATAAAAGAAACTAACATAACTTTGGTACTTTGAATGAAAAAATAAAAGCAATTTTTCTCCTTTGCTAAACACAACGGTAGACCATACTACTTTGAATGGAACGCATTAAAGCAGTTTTTGTCCTTCGTTAAGCATAATGGTAGTATGGTACATCATACAGTTCATACTTTCCTGCATTTTAGACGAGAGTAATCTGCATCTCTTGTTGGGTTCTAAATGCTTAGGCCTTAGGCCAATGTCTAAAATTATCTGCCAGATGTTGCTATACAGTTAATTGTTACATTCAAATGCCATAAGGTATCATTGAAGCTAATCTAAGGAAATTATGCATACTTTTTGTTGATGATGGCATATGGAATCGCTGTGAAATTTGTGATATTAGTTTTCCATAATTTTCGTTTCTTTGCTTAAGTAAACCAAACTTTTGGCGTTGTAATTTATCATCTTTCAAGTAATTGGAATGCGGCTGAATATCTTCTCTTTACCGAAATCTCCTTTTTAATGGATTTATAGAAAGTAAAAAAGATTTAAAAAAAATAATGAATGGAAAACCAAGAGTAATTTTTCGAAGCAAATAGCCTCTCAACCAGGAAGAAATTTGAATATTAAATGAGTTTTGGCAGCATCCATGATTGAATATGATATATAAAGAACCCAACTGTGTATATATATTAATATATATATATATTATATATAAATATATATATATATATATTAGTGGTGTACCGATTTAGTCGGCCGATTTTTTGTTCTTTGTAGCAAATCGGCAATCGGCCGATTTCCATGTTGAGAATCGGGCCTAGCCGATGCTAGACATTTCGTCGCCGCCACGTGACTCTTCAGGCTACTTCGTTTATAACTAATTGGATGTAGCTATGTTTTTTATTAAATTTTATTTCCAGTTGCTACAAATAGCAAAAGTAAACACCTTGGCTACATAGGACATAGGTTATGCCTTTATTTATTTAAAATTATTTGTTAAATGTTATGAAACTATTAAACTTGCAGATTTGGCATATGGCTGTGCTGTTATCAGCTTCTTTTACAACAAAGTGTTCCCACACTGGGGTGGTGTAATCCATTTGGTGCTCTTCGAAGAAATATAATATTAGAAAGTGACCATCTGCCAAATGAAACCACTTTCGTTTGGTCCTGTAGCGGCCATTTTAAGCAAGGTCTATCACTGTCGTATATATATAAATGGAAAAATGGGGGTTGTTTAACCTCCTTCGCAACATCTAAGGTCATATGACGGAGGGGACTTACAGCTTTACGTGGGATCCGAACCACCGGTCGCTACATAGTCTAGACGCAGAGAACAGTCTCCCATCCAACTTAATATTGCTTAACTTCGCTAATCAACGAGAAGCGCTGTTTCGACACTGGGTATGACGTATCCCTATATATATATATACACCTTTAAAATCCTTTCAAATGTTGCGTGCAATGATTCCTCATTTCACGAAGGTCAAGCTCGTCGCCCCTCCTTTCGAGTTGGCCTTGTGAAATAGTGAGTTGGTTTCTTGTACTCTCCACCTCACAGAGCCAGGTACGCCAGGCTCATCGGGGATTGTTCTGAGCCAGGCGTCTAGTCTTCTTTTGGAGATGTCCACCGCAACACCACTCGTGTTCCTTACGTCTTTGGGCAGCTGATTAAAAAGTTTTGGTCCTCTCACAACAAAACTATTTTCTTTCAGGGTTAAGGATGTTCCCTGTCTAGCCTTTAATTTGGGAACACGACACAGTCTTCCTTTTCTACTTTCCATTGTTGTTTGGGGAATTACAGGGTTCAGAGTAAGATTAGAGACTAGTTTCTCTATTATTTTCAAAGTGTAAATAATGATGTATCTCTCTATTCTCCTTTCCAGTGAATATAGGTTTAATTCGCGTAACCTTTCCCAGTAATTTAGTTTTTTGCACCAATTGATCTTGGCTGTGAAGCTTCTCTGGATCCCTTCCAGCTGTCTAATGTCTTCTTTTTTATATGGGGATGTTATGTTAGGACCGAGCAGTATTCCAATTTGGGTATGATCAGTGTTTACAGAAGAGGAATCACGATATTCCTATCCCTTCGTTTAAAGGTTCTCAGTTTCTGCGCAGTTATTCTCTTTGCTCTGTTTACTGCTATGTTATTTTGTGTTTTAAATTTCGCATCATCACTCATTACAACATTACAACCCCTAAATCTTTTGCGTTAGAATTTCTCTGAACTTCCTGTTCATTTTGTATATAATATTCTATGGATTTTAGGTCCTCTCTTTTACCGTACCGTAACAGCTGAAATTTCTCAGTGTTAAACTTCATATTGTTGTCTTCCGTCCACTTGTAGATTCTGTTCATGTCGGTTTGTAGAGATCCTATATCTTCCGGGTTTCTTATTTTTCTACTGATCTTTGTGTCATCGGTAAAGGATGTTACTGTGCTGTCTCTGGTAACGTCCTCATCTATGTCAGTTAGCATGATTATGAGGAGTAGTGGAGCTAATACTGTTCATTATGGTACTGAGCTGAGGATCTCTGATTTGATGAAGATACTCCTTGTACTGTAACGACTTGCCGCCGCTCACTAAGGAAATTATATATCCATTTCCCTACTTTTCCTGTTATTCCCATATATTTCAGTTTATGTATTATGATTCCATGGTCACACTTGTCGAACGCTTTAGCAAAGTCTGTGTATAGTACATCATAGTTTTCATTACTTTCAAGTGAATCAATAATGTTGTTGTAGTGTTCCATTAGTTGTGACAGGCATGATCTGCCTGACCGAAACCCGTGTTGGTTATCATTGAATTTTTTCTGAGTTTCCAAAGAGTCATAGATTTTCTGTCTAACTATTCTTACATAGTTAGAAACTTCATATATATATATATATATATTATATATGAATAGAAACGACGTAAATAAGGAGCGTCTCTGCACACAGGGAAGAGAAATAACGAATATATGAAAAATGAGGCGAACCGCCCGGGAATCGAACCCAGGGCCTTCCAATTGCCGGTTGGATGCGCTACCATTACACTACGGACCTCGATCAATCATAAATCGAAATTCTCCTACATAGGGCAGAAACCAATGCCCTGAGAGGGCACCCTCGCAAATCGTGAATATGTGCATTTAACTGCAATGACCACGCAGTATATAAATGAATAGAAACGACGTAAATAAGGAGCGTCTCTGCACACGGGGAAGAGAAATAACGAATAAATGAAAAATGAGGCGAACCGCCCGGAATCGAACCCAGGGCCTTCCAATTGCCGGTTGGATGCGCTACCATTACACTACGGACCTCGATCAATCATAAATCGAAATTCTCCTACATAGGGCAGAAACCAATGCCCTGAGAGGGCACCCTCGCAAATCGTGAATATGTGCATTTAACTGCAATGACCACGCAGTATATAAATGAATAGAAACGACGTAATAAGGAGCGTCTCTGCACACGGGGAAGAGAAATAACGAATAAATGAAAAATGAGGCGAACCGCCCGGGAATCGAACCCAGGGCCTTTCAATTGCCGGTTGGATGCGCTACCATTACACTACGGACCTCGATCAATCATAAATCGAAATTCTCCTACATAGGGCAGAAACCAATGCCCTGAGAGGGCACCCTCGCAAATCGTGAATATGTGCATTTAACTGCAATGACCACGCAGTATATAAATGAATAGAAACGACGTAAATAAGGAGCGTCTCTGCACACGGGGAAGAGAAATAACGAATAAATGAAAAATGAGGCGAACCGCCCAGGAATCGAACCCAGGTCCGTAGTGTAATGGTAGCGCATCCAACCGGCAATTGGAAGGCCCTGGGTTCGATTCCCGGGCGGTTCGCCTCATTTTTCATTTATTCGTTATTTCTCTTCCCCGTGTGCAGAGACGCTCCTTATTTACGTCGTTTCTATTCATTTATATACTGCGTGGTCATTGCAGTTAAATGCATATATATATATATATATATATATATATATATATATTAGGGATGTACTGAATATTAGTTTTATTTGGGTTATTAGACTTCAATGTAAAAAAAAAAAATGGATAGAATTATTGTCTAAGTCGTCATATAAAAATACAAATACAAAAGAATTGAAATTAGTATTACGTACAGTATTAGCATTAGTATCACGCCACCCACAAGCGTAAGAAGTGAACGGCTGTTCACGTCTGCGAAAAATGTAGTTACCGATGTGTTATCGTTTAGCTCTTGATGCTTTTGAACGACTAAATTTTTTTCTACACGATAATCTACTTGCCTTAAATTTCATTTATCAGGTTTTGTTTCTGCGATAATTATTATTACTGCCTGTCATTTTTTGTAAGGTTTATTACTAATTAGTATCACTACACCAAGTTGGATTTGTTTGTAATTATTCTTCGAAATAAAAAATACATTTTAAATTCCATTTCTTAAACCATATTATTTACCCTAATTATCAAATATTCGGTATTCGGTTAAAACACATAAAAACTACTCGGCCGAATACCCTAATATTTTACCAAATATTAGGTAAAGCCCACTACACCTCGGTTGTGTAGTGGTTAGCGTTGCTGACTACAAATCAATCGGCCCCGGGTTCGAGACCCGACGGCAGCCGGCGCGCAGCAAAACCCAGCTGTTCATCTTTCCACACAATAAAGAAAGTGGTTGGTAGATAAATGGGTACCCTAGGTGGCCTAGTGGTTAAGACACTGGGCTGCTGATGGGGCGTGGTTCGGATTCCACGTTAAACTGTAGGTCTAAGGTGGAGTGAAAAGCTTGACCTTCGTCAGAATGAACAATTCGAGCGGAAGCTAATCAAAGGCACCAAAGGTATATATATATATATATACATTTTAACTACAAACACCACGCAGTATAATTAATGTAAAGAACGACGCTTGTGTAGAAGAGCGTCCGCACAAGAAGAGGAGAAAGAACGAACACATGAAAAATGAGGCACCTCCCAGAAATCGAACCCGGGATCATCCAATTGCCGGTCGGACATGCTATCCACTACACCAAGATCCTCGATCAATCAGAAGTCGTAATTCTCCTGCAGTTAAAATGTATAAATGTACGGCATGAGAAGGTGCCCCATCAGGGCATTCGATTCCGCTCGTATGTAGGAGAATTACGACTTCTGATTGATCGAGAACCTTGGTGTAGTGAATAGCATGTCCGACCGGCAATTGGTGATCCCGGTTCGATTCCTGGGAGGTGCTTCATTTTTCATTTGTTCGTTCTTTCTCCTCTTCTTGTGCGGACGCTCTTCTACACAAGCGTCGCTCTTTACACATATATATATATATCGTAAAGAACGACGCTTCCGTCTTGCGCGGAATATCTCCTATACAAGCGTCGTTCTTTACGTTATTTATACTGCGTGTTCTTTGCAGTTGAATGTATATATATATATATATATATATATACTGTATATACACACACCCGTATATTATGCTGGATGTTTAAGCTAACTTATACATTACCTCTATACTTAAATTAAACTTTCTTTCCAAATTGGTTTGAATTCAAACTCTCATATAACCTACAAGTCCTACATGGATATAATCACTTCATATACAGGGTGTCCCAAAAGTCCCTATCTATTTTGTTGAAATAGGCTGAATTTCCAATAAATGTCACACTGACCTGAATACAGATGTATATCTATACAAATTACAAGTATTACACCATTAAAATCTTTAATTAGTAGTTTCCACATGTGCTCCATCTGTATCTCTGCAAATCTCAAAGCGGTCAGCTGCATTGTGGAACACATTTCCGAGCATTTCAGGGGTTATTTTCTCAACTGCTTGCCTAATGCGATCTCGCAGATCTGGTAAATCTCGAATATTTCTGCGATAGACCTCTGATTTAATGAAACCCCAAGCAAAGAAATCCAATGGGGTCAAATCCGGAGATCGCGCTGCCCAGGGCCTATTCGCCCCACGTCCAATCCAACGATTTGGAAAACGTTCTTTTACGTATGTCTGAACAATTCTGACATAATGACATGGTGCCCCATCCTGCTGAAAGACTACATTGTCGAGAATGCCATCTTCAAGAAGTTGAGGTTCTAGAAAATTTTGAAGCATATCAAAGTAAACAGGCCCTGTAACTGTAGCCTCTGCAAAGAAAAAGGGCCCGTAAATCTTAGACTTCGTCATTCCAAGCCACACGTTGACTTTAGGTGAGTTTCTTTCCCATTCAGTAACTCAGTTGGCTTTTCATTATTCCAGATGCGACAATTATGTCGATTGATTTTACCACAGGTGTGAAAAGTCGCCTCATCGCTAAACAAAATGTAGTCCATTAAATTGTTATTTTGGACTTGCTCGACTAGTTCCGCACACATTGCTGCTCGTTTTGGAAAATCTTCCTCGTGTAAGCTGTGTAACAGCTGAATGTGATAACACTTCTTCTTCAGCGTCGAACGCAAGATTCTGTGAACAGTTGTTATGGGTATGGTCGATCTGTGGGATGCTTGGCGAACTGACATTCTTTGATTGTCTTCGAACATTATGCGAAGAGATTCAATGTTTTGTTGTACTGTTCTTGGGCATCCACTTCTTCCTTCATCATGCACAGATCCAGTCCTTTTGAATTTGTTCACCAAATCACGAATTGCTTTACTGTCGGTCCAGGCTTGTGAAACCTTCTTGAGAATCGGTCTCTAATTTCACATTTAATTCCTCTGATGCGACATGTTACTATCATAACGCGTTCATGCACACCGTCACCAATGATATGGATCTGAAAAAAATTAATTAAAAATTTAAAAATAATTAAAATAGAAATCTAATGCATGTATTTGTCTAGAAAGGTGCATGCAATCATGTCATTAAAACATTCATTTGAAATTCAGCCTATTTCAGCAAAATAGATAGGGACTTTTGGGACACCCTGTATAATACAAAAATATGAACTGATCAAAGTCCTCCATTCGTGCACAGATCATTTAAATAAGACGAAGTTCGTTCAACTTCGCCCGAGAATTATTAAAACTTTTTCATAACCATCTCTTCTTCTTCTCTCTCTCTCTGGCCTCATTCATCAAGTTTTAAGCACTCCCTCTGTAGGAATTAACGCAACTCTTTAACGCTCTCATTAACACAAATTCGAGTCCTTAATATTATATAATGGAAGCTCTGAAGCTTAATTGTCTCCTCTTTGGAGAATAATTTATTTTATTAGTTATTCGATATTTGAGATTTAAGTTTTATTCGTCCATATTTCGAGAATTATATTTCATTTCGGACTAACGACATTTTGTTGGCAAAGTATTGTATTGATGAATTTTACCAGTTGCCGTAGTTCAGTGGGTAACAACATTTCCATATAGACACTGAGGTCGGGGGTTCGACACTCGATAGTGTTGTAATACTAATAATTCAGGGTTAGCGCAATAGGCAGCATTCATCTGGTCTGAGAACTGTGATAATTTCTGAACCTCTCAGTGACTATTATTGTAGATGTCTTTTTTTAAGTTAAATTAAGTTACGTTAGCGTAAGTTTGGTTAGGTAAGATTAGATTAGATTAGGTTAGGTTAGGTTATTAGAGCGTCGATGAAATTTCACGTTAACGAAACGTGTCTAGGTCTTTTGAATGAGGGGGAACTTTTATTTACGCATTCTATTTTTTGGAAAGTTCGTCTTAGACTTGTTTCGACATGTTTAAGAAAATCTCACTCCTTGACTACGAGTTTAATGTTATGTACGACTGGTACAAATTGGTAACGTTTGAAATACACGCATTCATAATTTAACCCTACAGAAACTTCCGTCGTTAAAGGGTTAAGCAACAACGTGTTCTTAGAAAAAATTATTAACTAAAACCGACCCAGAGGGTTCATATGGACCCATAAACGTGTCTTTTTTTCTAATTCATAAATAAATCAAGCCGGAAAGGGTAATAAATATCGTGTAAAGAGCAGACGACAATACGTCACGTTCAAACGCAACAACCCACATGATGTGACAAGTATACGTGTAGACATGCGGACATTTTCCTTTTTGCTTTCACATATTTGCACGCTTTTCATAAATTTTTTGGCACGCACGCAATTTATGCTTCATTTGGACTGAAATATGAATTATAGGAATTTATTTGTTCGACATTAATTCCTGCCATATTTTTCAGTAAATTCGTGTCATTTTTATGCTAATCATAAAATTAATTTGGTGTTGTTAAGTAAACTGTTGTAAAAATATAGTGAAAAAAAAAAATCAATCCACTATTCCGAAATATGATTTATTATACAATTGTTTTTTGTAAAATTTTTGTAAATTGATGTAAAATTAAATCAATCTATTTAACATTTAATTTACTAATTATCAATTTATTTATTTATCAACCTACGCACATACAGTATCTATGACAGCACCCGTAATTCACTGGGTAACATCCGTTTCCCTATAAACGAGGTAAAAACAATGAGGTTGGGTATTTGACTACCAATGATGCCGGTAATAATACAGGAGTTAGCTCAATGGGTCGCATTTGTTGCCACGAGGGCTGTGCTAGTTTCTGGCCATCCTCATTATTATTCATATTTCATTTGTATAAAGACCCTAATTGCAAAGGTTTTGGAGAGCTAAAAATTATAATTTGAACAATTAATATAGTCCATTTTAGTCGAGATTTAATATTCGAAAAGAAACTTTAAGAAAATAGTATTTTAAAGCACTTGAAATGGTTGAAAGAGTTATTATCGACATTTCCCTTAATCTCACTTTATATCGATGTCGTATGTAAGTATTTATATATCATTAAAAAGAGGCATGAAACAGTTTCTAGATAAATGGTACAATGATATTTTGGAAGCCTCATAATAGACGTTTTCAAAGGTAGTAATACGAGTAATTACCTGTGCTAGAAACTGGTAGAGAGTTCAGCCAGACAAATGCGGCCCATTGTACTAACTCTGGATTATTATCATCACCATCGGGATTCGAACCCCGCGACCTCAGCGTCTTCGTTTTGCTTATAGAGAAACGGTGTTACTAACTGAGCTATAATGGTACTGGCTTTCAAAAATAAAATACTACGCTCTTGATAGCAAATTAAAGGCTAACCCATAATTAAATTTGTTCTTTATTGTTTAGGTCAACATATACCAGTAAAGTTATATTTCTGATTACACCAGTACACATTTGAAAACTTGTCGATCGATTTTTACAAACTAGTTGGTGATTCTATATAATTTGAGTGCGCTGATCTCAAAAATATAGTTAGGTTTTCCCTATCACGTATGGTTTTCTTACTACAGGGTGTGTCATAAATCCCCCATTTATCCCCAAATGTGAACCATCTTATCGAGACCAAAATTGGATTGCACATGCTAAACCATAAATTTTGTTATTATAGACTACAGTAACGCTACATAATAATGTAGGGTAAATATATAACAACCAGTCCCGTTCCCAGCAAAATACTCTCTCCCCTCCCATCAATGGGTGGTTAACATTTGGGGACAGATGAGGTATTACAACACCCCTTGTAGCACGAAATCTTTAGGTGATAGAGTAAAACCTAATTAAAGCAGAATTAAATAGCTCCTAGCTCTTGGACAAGCATATTGCTTGTTTATGAAAGAATAAAAAAAACTGAAAGAAACAAAATATATTTACCTTCTTTACTTGCAAACATTTCAGGACTTATTCCAAAGACTTAAGACTACGAAGGTAGATCTGACTAATGACGACTAAACCGGTGCTTCTTTGATGTTTTCTTATGCTGAGCGTTAGGCTGATCTCGTTGCAGACACCAGCAGTAATCCGCCATCATATTTGTATGCCATCTTCCTTGATATCTTCTTTCCATGGTTTTGATGTCCTGGTGAAATCGTTCCCATTGCTCCTCACTGACATCTCCGAGATTTTGGGAAAACGGTCAAGATGCGAAAATAAGAAGTGAACTTTCAGGCTCATGTTGCAGCCTAAGCGCAAAACTTTTTAAGCATATTTTCCACCAGTCTTTCATAATTTTGGCTTTTGTAGTTTCCCAAGAAGTTTTCAACAACATCTTTGAAACCAAGCCATGCTTCTTTTTCTTTATTGGTCATTGTGTTCAGAAATGATCGTCTGTCAATAACTTTCTAATCTGAGGACCTATAAAAACACCTTCCTTTATTTTCTCGTAGCTAATCTTTGGATATTTTGAACAAATGTACTTGAAACACACCTTCTCTATTCAATGCTTTGACATACTGCTTCATCAAGCCTAACTTAATGTGCAAGGGTGGTAGGAGGATTTTATTTGGTTCAACTAGATGATCATGTAAAATGTTCTTTGATCCTGGGGTAAGATTCTCTCTAGGAGGCCAAGTTTTCCTCTTCCAGTGCTGGTCACGTGCTCGACTATCCCATTCGCAGATGAAACATGGCATCTTAGTGTATCCTGATTGCTGCCCAAGTAACATGCAAAGGACTTTGAGATCCCCACACAATATCCATCTGTGATTTTGATACTGAATTTTTTCCAGAAGCAGTTTCATGTTATCATAGGTCTCTTTTAAATGAGTAGAATGGGCCACTGGGATTGATGCATATTTGTTACCGTTGTGCAGTAACACTCCTTTTAGACTGGTTTTAGAGGAATCTATAAACAACCTCCAGTCACTGGTTTGGTATTCGATGCCTAGCTTGCACACTAATCCTGTGATGTCCTTGCAAAATACCAAGGGACCATCTTCTTCGATAAAAGGCACGAAGTCTTTCTCACGATTTCTGTACCAAGCGAAGTATGTGTCGGATGCCAATAAATTGTTCTCCTGCAATCTAGACCCCAAAAGTTCTGCAGAGTCCTTAGGCAGATTCAAATCCCTGACTAAGTCATTTAGTTCGGCTTGGGTTAATGGTTTAGGATCTCGGTCACTGTTGGCTGTTCATAAACATCATCATTGTCTGGATTTGGAGCTGAATCAGAATCTGAATTGTATTGATCCAGACTCTCGGGTGGGCGGGGAATAGGAACTTCTGGACCATGGGGTACCGGCCTTATTGCAGATGGAAGACTTGGGTATTGAAGGCTCTCTTTATTCTTTGCATTATAACCTTTAACATTGCAAGAACAGAAGTAGCAGTCGTCGGTATGGTTTCTAGGCTCGCGCCATACGATAGGGATCCCAAATGGCAAACTTTTCTTTTTACCTTTGCTCCAATTCCTTAGTGCCGCAACACACGTAAGACAAACCTTGTGTGGAGCCCAACTTTTGTCTTGATCTCCTAATTTAATTCCAAAATAAGCATTTGTCCTTTGTTTTACAACATACCGACCACAAATATAACAAAATATGTCTGGACTATGGGTACATCCTCTAGAAGCCATTATTAAAATTTTAAAGACGTAATGTTCGAATTATCTATCTGAAAAATATGAAAAAACGAAATTAATTAAAGATAAAAAAGGTAAAAAATTACAAAACGCCCCAAAATTGTTTTGCTAATAACTTTAAAACTGTGGGTGATAGAAAAAAACTGGTAGCATTTTTGAATTCAGCGCAGCGAACTGCTTCAGAATCACAACTCAAAATAAAGAAATCGATTTTCATGCAGACCGGTGTTATTAATTATCATAACTTTGTTTTTGCGGCACATGCGATAATTAGTTGCAAGTCGAGTTTATTCTCGCTGAGCCCTCAATCACCTTTTAGAGTTCGTCTTTCTAAAATAGAGTCAACAAGTCCAAAACCTCTGATACTCTTAAACTCATCATGTATTCATTATTTTAGTGTACGAATTATAATGCTAAGAGAAAACCACAATGAACGCGGGTGCTTATATACTGCAGAGTGAAATGATTAATTTTTGTTGAAAGTTGCAGTCAAAAGTTTATTTACTGTTTCCTTAAATTTTGAGAGACAGGTTTAATTCTTGTATCACTGAAGAAAATAACCAACATTTAAAATTTTGGTAAGCTTCTGTTGGCAACATCGTGACAGCAGTTGCACAATTACAGCGAAGGCTGAGGGAGACTGATAACGTATTGTCAGGACCAAAGCGATAATTTGGAATGGATTGAATTCAAGCAATAAAATGAGTATAGAATTAACATTACCTGACGAACATAACATTACTTGGCGAAAAGATATATATATATATATATATATATATATATATATATATGTAGAGGCGGGGCCACCAGCTTGACCTCCGTGTGGAGAGAGACCAACGCACGAAACAACATAAAGTTCATAAGGTAAGGTAAGGTGTATATATATATATATATATATAATATATATAGGAAGGAGGGGACACGGGCGAACGTCCGCAAAAGTGCTCCCCGATATAAGAAGAGAGAGCCAAAATCAAGGTCTCTGAGGCCCACACTGCCATTTTAGATATAAATTTTTCAATAAATTTTGAAAAGATTGTGTAGTGTGTATAACGCATGTATGTGTAGTGAAGAATAGCGGGATAAGTGTGTGTTTAAGAGCATGCTGGACTGCTCATAGGGTGGATGAGACACGGAAAAAATCAACTGAAGAGGACAAGATCAGCTAAAGAGGATAATATATATATGGGTTACGCCATGGCCAATGTCGTAACACCGGTTCCCGGAGATTAGCGAAGTTAAGCGACATTGGGTCTGGGTAGTAGTTGGATGGGAGACCGTCCTCCACGCCCAAATTAGGTTGTTGTTGTTTAGCCAATCAGCCCACCCTGATCGAGCAAGCCGGCGGCACGCAGGTAACCGATCGCCCTTTCCGGAGTGGACCAGAGGTTCAGCGCACTAGTGATGTTGTGTTGTGTTCTGTATTGTGCTAGAGTGGTACAGTCTGTCATAATGTGTTCAATTGTTTGTGGTGTGTCCTGGCACAGGTGGCAGGTGTCGTCTGTGGAGTTGCCTAGTCTGTGTTTATATGTCTGTAAGTTGGGGTGATGTCCACATCGGAATCGTGCTAAGTTAACTCGATCCGATCTGCTCAGGCTGATCTCTGATCTCTTAATGGGTGACGGCTTCGCACCTAGGACCGCATTCCGACCGAGTGGTGTCAGTGATTTGTGGGATAGGTGTGTGTGTATGTGTTTTCTGTACTGTGTGATGTCTGTGGGGCGTGGTATGGAATGGAGTATTTGGTTATAATGTCTCTCTGGTGTTACCTTAATGGTGCGAGGTGTTGGTGCATGATTGTACATGTAGTGGGAAGGGTGTTGTGGGTTAGTTGTCGCTGCTGCCATGAATTGTGTTCTCCTCATGTGTAAATGTTCCCTAACTTTCAATATTTTTGTTTCTGTGTGCAAGTGTTCTATTGGTGTTGTTTGAGTGCATCCTGTGATGATACGAAGTGCGTTGTTTTGTATTGTCTGTAAGGTGTTTATGTGTGTGTTTGAAATAATGGGTGCCAAGCATGTGCTAGCATAATCCATAACTGAGCGAATATATTGTTTGTATATGAGTGATGTTGTTTCCTGCTGGTGTCCAAAGTTTGTGCCTGTTAGTACCCTAAGCGTGTTAAGTCTTGACGTACATTTGTTTTTAATGTCCTGAATGTGGTTTGCAAAAGATAATGATGTGTTGTATGTGACCCCAAGTAGTTTGGTCCTGTGAGTGTGTGGAATGTTGGTGTTGTTTAGTGTAAGCTGTGGAGTTATCTGGTGTTCTTTTGTGTTGCTCGTAAGCAAAGTGATAGTTGATTTTGTGGGCGCTACTTTGAGTGTATTGTGTGTGAGCCAGTTTTGTATACTGTTTATGTATGTTTGTAGGTTATTTGTAGCGGTGTCGATGTTGTTGTGGGTGGATGTTAGAGTGATGTCATCTGCATATGATGATAAGGTAAGCTTGTTATCTATGGGTGTTGGAATGTCATGCATGTATAAGTTGAAGAGTGTTGGTGAGAGAACAGAGCCTTGAGGGACCCCGTTCGGAAAAAGCTTGTTTTTGGATGACTTGCCATTAAATGTGACATGTGAGTATCTTCCTGAAAGATAGTTGCTCAGCCACCTTATGGTGTTATTGTGCATGTTTGTGTTGAATATTTTGTTTATGAGAGGGAAGCGTGGGATAGCATCAAATGCTTTACTAATGTCTATTGTTGCTAATAGTGTACGTTGAGCTGGTCATCTGGAGTTGATGCCATCCATGATGTGTTGCGTGAGGTTAGTGAGTAATGTCGTGGTTGAGTGGTGAGGTCTGAATCCATGTTGAGCAGACGATAGTGGTATGTGTTAGTTGGTGATTTGTAAGATTAGTCTTTCTGTTACTTTGGAAGGTGTGCATAGTAAAGTAATGGGTCTAGAGGAAGCTGGTTCTGTTGGATTTTTGTTTGGTTTGAGTAGTGTAATAATTTTACCTTGTTTCCATATGTCAGGAATAATACAGTGTCGGCATGAATATGTGCTGATATTTGTGAGAGCTAGTATTTCATGTGGGCCCAAGTGTTTAAGGTGTATGTTAGATATGTTGTCTGGTCCAGTAGCCTTCGAATTTTTAATGTTTTTGATGGTCTTGGTGGTCTGGTCTGTATTGAAGGGTGTAATGGTTGTGTCGAGTCTGTAGGTTTTCTTGTGTCTGGATGTTTGTCTGTCTGCGTGTTTCTGGTTGTTGTCTCTGTTTAAGTGACTTATCTTTGCGTAGTGATTAACTAGAATGTTAGCTTGTTGTGTATATGTTGGGATATTATTTTGGCTGCGACAGATAGCGGCGTGTGAGGTGTGAATGCCGCTGTTAGAGTGGGTAATGCCGTTTATAGTCTTGTATAGCCTGGATGTATCTGTGGAGTGGTTTAGTGTTGTTATGAATTCCCTAACTGTTTCTGTTTGTTTTTCTTTGAGTTTGTTGTTTATTTCTGTGTTGAGCTGTTGTATCTACTGTTTTATGGCTTCTGTGTTTGGTGTGTGTGTGTTATATTTGAGGTTGTTACGTTGCCGTATGAGGTGGGCTATTTCTCTAGTGTAATTTGGGTTGTATTTCCTAATGTTGCCCTTGGCCTTGGGTATGTATTTATTTGCATTATTGATGATCTGATTAAATGTCTTGAGTGTTGTATTGATGTTTATGATGGGTGTGCTGTTTAATGTGGGGAATTGTTCCTCAGTCTGTATTTTGAACTGTTCTCAATCAGCTTTCTTGTAATTTCTGTAAGTGTGCCAAAGGCTGTTGGGGCAGAGTGTAGAACGTGTTGTAATGATGATGGGCGGGTGGTCTGATGACAGTTGTTTTTCTGTTCTCCACTGTGTATGTGTTGCTAGTGAGGGGGAAGAGAACGTTATGTCTGGGGAGGAGTTTGAGTATCCTGCTTGATGTGGTATGTGTGTATGTTCTTCTGTATTGTTAAGAATGAAGAGGCTGTTTAGTTATGTGGCTATGTTGGCGCCTCTGGTGTTGCTTTGGTTGTGCAGGTACCAACTAGTGTCTTTAGCGTTGAAGTCTCCTCCTAAGATGACATTAGTGAGAGAGGCCGGATTGTGTAACTGTGGATTGTAATTGGCTGGCACCTGAGATGAACTATCTGGTGGGATGCAAATGTTGATTAGTGTGGTGGTGTGTTTTCCGCGTGTTTTAATGTTAACTGCCTGTATTTCTATCGTGTTATCTGCTTGGATTGTGTTTGTAATGTTTTGGGTGGCATCAGTCTAGCTAATGCTTTTATGTATGTAAGTGATGAGTCCACCCCCGTGACCCCCAGTACGATCTTGACGGATCGCCGTGAAGTCAGGGATGGTGGGTGTTTTGTGTGTGCGTTTTAGTTTTGTTTCTTGTATAAGTGCTATGTGAATGTTTTGTTTGTGTACGAATTCCCAAAGCTGCATGATTTTGTTTGTGAGGCCATCTACGTTGTACTGTAATATGTTAATATTATACTTCTGTATGTGTCTCATGGTGCTATTGTGTCTATGTCTTTGTGTATGGTGACGTGTAAGTTGTAAGGCTGTTGGGGCAGAGTGTAGAACGTGTTGTAATGATGATGGGCGGGTGGTCTGATGACAGTTGTTTTTCTGTTCTCCACTGTGTATGTGTTGCTAGTGAGGGGGAAGAGAACGTTATGTCTGGGGAGGAGTTTGAGTATCCTGCTTGAGGTGGTATGTGTGTATGTTCTTCTGTATTGTTAAGAATGAAGAGGCTGTTTAGTTATGTGGCTATGTTGGCGCCTCTGGTGTTGCTTTGGTTGTGCAGGTACCAACTAGTGTCTTTAGCGTAAGTGTGCCTAAGGCTGTTGGGGCAGAGTGTAGAACGTGTTGTAATGATGATGGGCGGGTGGTCTGATGACAGTTGTTTTTCTGTTCTCCACTGTGTATGTGTTGCTAGTGAGGGGGAAGAGAACGTTATGTCTTGGGAGGAGTTTGAGTATCCTGCTTGATGTGGTATGTGTGTATGTTCTTCTGTATTGTTAAGAATGAAGAGGCTGTTTAGTTATGTGGCTATGTTGGCGCCTCTGGTGTTGCTTTGGTTGTGCAGGTACCAACTAGTGTCTTTAGCGTTGAAGTCTCCTCCTAAGATGACATTAGTGAGAGAGGCCAGATTGTGTAATCAGTCTAGCTAATGATTTTATGTATGTAAGTGATGAGTCCACCCCCGTGACCCCCAGTACGATCTTGACGGATCGCCGTGAAGTCAGGGATGGTGGGTGTTTTGTGTGTGCGTTTTAGTTTTGTTTCTTGTATAAGTGATATGTGAATGTTTTGTTTGTGTACGAATTCCCAAAGCTGCATGATTTTGTTTGTGAGGCCATCTACGTTGTACTGTAATATGTTAATATTATACTTCTGTATGTGTCTCATGGTGCTATTGTGTCTATGTCTTTGTGTATGGTGACGTGTAAGTTGTAATGGGGCCTGGATTAGTCTTAATGTCGCCGGAGAGTAAGAGTAGTCCGGGGAGCACGCAATTGCTCCCCGTAAATGAAAAAATAGCACGCTGAGAATAGGTCCGGCCCCGGGAGCCGATCGGCACTCTGACCGTGCCACGCAACAGGCCGTCAACTGCCAGTCTGGCCAACCGTAGATTATGTAGCGACCCGTGGTTCGGATCCCACGTAAATCTGTAGGTCCCCTCCGTCATATGACCTTAGATGTTGCGAAGGAGGTTAAACAACCCCAATTAAATATACATATATATATACACACACACACACACATGTGTGTGTATATATATATATATATATATATATATATATATATGATATAAAATAACTCACTGTCGTGACGAAGTATGAGGAAGGAAACCACTCTTTAGGAAGACTTAAATTTTTATTTCTTTAACACCAATACAGTTCTGGCTCCTCGCTAGCCCTTGTCAATTGATAATGACCACATAAATAGACAACAGAGTTTATATACACCTAGAGGTTAATTATTATCTAGGTCCTAGAGGTTAATATTATCAGATAACTGACCATCAGATAAATTAAAATTTTGTGTAGAGCCTCTAAGACTAGATTCGACAATAATGTTAAGCGTAGAATTGTCGAATCTAGTCTTATAGGCTCTATACAAAATTTTAATGTATCTGATGGTCAATTCTCTTTTAACAAAATTATACGTAATAAAATTAAGAATTTTGTAACATTACCATCCAAACATCCTCAGCAACACAGGTACATCCATCAGGTCAAAGCTGAGTCGGAAGGGTCACTTACCTATCCCCTGGTAAGAGGATAAGAAGGTTCAGTTAGCTAATCCCTGATAATTTTAACTTCTGGGTGTATATATACTCTGTTCTCTGTTTATGCGGTCATTATCAATTGACAAGGGCTAGCTAGGAGCCAAAACTGTATTGGTGTTAAAGAAATAAAAATTTAAGTCTTCCTGAAGAGTGGTTTCCTTCTTCATATAATATTCCTTTCAACCTTTCAAATGTTCCGCGCGATGATTCCTCATTTCACGAAAGTCAAGCTTGTCGCCCCTCCCCCAATTATATATATATATATATATATATATATATATATATATATATGTATATAAAATATTTTTCCTCTTATCGATTTCTGAAGTTAGCGATTTAAAGAAATTAATACCTTTCACCAGCTGAACTGGATTATATTAATTCATCTGATTAATTTTTATTTCCAGCGATTACTTAAATCCCAAATCACTGACGATCTAATTGAAAAACCCTTATTGAGAGCTTCTGTACCAGACTCAAGGATCATATACAGGGTGGCGAAAAAGTCAGGAACCATAGGCACATTTTATTAAATTATAATAAATGTTCGAATTGATGGCCTTCACTTGGAGACACTTTCTGACGCGTTGAATGCATGATGTTTGAACATTCCTTAACACACTGGTACTGAGTTTGGTACACTCAGATGTGATTTTATCCTTTAGAGAACGTATGGTTCTGGGTCGATCAGCATAGACTACCGACTTGAGATGGCCCCACACCATAATTCGTGGATCGAATTGCACATATCCTTCCTCCATCCAGTGGGGGTTCTCATTGGCACAATAGCGTGCATTATGCCTACTGACACAACCGCTGAGGTGAAATAACGCTTGGTCGCTGAACATGATCCTTCGTTGAAGCTGTCGATGTTGTAGAAACCACTGGCAGAACTCTACACGACGGTCTGTGTCGTCACCGTGCAGTTCGTGAATGAGTTGGACTTTGTAGGGGGTGGAAGCGATTTGTTGAGAATTCGTTGAATGGATCTTCTGGAGAGACCCGTTTCCTGGGATAACTTTCTTAGGGACTTACGTGGGCTGTTTTCGAGGTGATTGAGTACCGTTAGTGATGTTGCTGCATCGGTTGAACTTTTTGGCCGGCCACTACGCGGCCGATCATGAACACTTCCCGTTTCTTTGAAGCGAGTGAACAGTTTTCCAACTGATGCCTGAACAACTGGCGGCCTCTCAGGGTGTTTGTCATTAAAAGCAGTAGCAACTGATCGGTGTGTGTTACCACGCCTTGCACACATTAAAATTATCTCCACCCGTTCATCTGTTGTCAATTTCTGTGCCATAGGTTCAACAACAAATCTGAAAAGAACAAAACACATATTAAAACACAAATTATTAAAATGTGCCTATGGTTCCTGACTTTTGCGCCACCCTGTACACTGTTTATATATATATATATATATATATATATATGTGTGTGTGTGTGTGTGTGTGTGTGTGAGACAATAAGAAAATATTTCAAAAAGAATTTGAATATACAAGAAATTAATATTTAACCCTTTACAGTCCGAATTTTGGGTCAATCCCAGAATAGGCACCTGATGTACCTCAATCCCAGATGAAGCACCTGCGTTCAACCTCAATCCCAGAATAGGCACCTTGCAAGGAATTAAATAAAAAAAACCTGATGATTACAAAATTTATTGTTTATACAAAGTTTATTACAAATGTAATAAAGGCAAAGTTATAGAAGGTTTAAAGTGGTTTAATGAATAAAGAAAAATTTTAGATATTATAAATTCCTGCAATATGAGCCCGAATGTTTCTGAATCCATCTGAAGCAAATCTATCTTGCCACATAAATTGGTATAGATATAGGTTTTAGGTTAGGTTAGGTTAGGTTAGAGTTGATTTTTTCAAATATTGATAAAAACAATGAAATTATATCTCTAAAAACTGTTTATATTTTTTTCTCCTCAATCCCAGATTAAGCACCTGTGTTTTGCCTCAATCCCAGATTAAGCACCTAAAAATGATTTCAGGTGCCTATTCTGGGATTGATCCCGAATTTTTTGTAGGGTTAAGTTATGAGAGCGCGTATTTGATAGGTTACAAATTCGTCCGTTTGGGCAGTAAAGGGTTAAGTTTAAAACTGTATCTGTAAAATGTTCCAATTCATATAAATATATTGATATATTTAACTAAAAGCTGATAAAATGATATATTGAAACTGAAAATAAATTTTTAGAAAATACTCCCAGAAAGCAATTTCGAGAAATATTTTGACTCATCGAATATGTGAATCTTCAAATATCTTCAGATCAAAAACATTTATTTTCAATTTAAAATTAATTTCTTAACATCTGAAAGTGACATTTTGCTAGAACAATCAACGTAATTGTTTTTTATCATGGATTTTAAAACATATATAGCTGCACGCTACAGGCTTTGCCCTCTCTTCACTCTCCTTCAAATAAAAAGTGCTCCTTGTTCCCTTGAGCTTCTTTCTCCTGCCTTATACAAGTTTCCCTTTGTTCAGTGCCGCATAGTTTCGAGGCAGCGAACACGTGACGTCACTTTGCATCTAGCCTGGAGAACTCCCTCGCAAGCTTCGACCATTAGTCTGTGCTGGCTGTCGCAAGATGCCGCACTTATTTCGCCTATTATCATCCCTTTAACTTAAAAAACTCGAAATCCATTAATTGGGCAATCATCTATTTCGTCAATAATGTTAATGTAACTACAGTGCATTTATTATCATGTAACTAACATTTAATCTCAACAATCCAATCATATTCACACCACAACAATTGAAGCATGTCTAACTGCAAATTTCTATTCAAGCTTTTTACTTTTTTTACTGTTATATTTATTGTTTTGTTTAATTAATGGAAAAAGCCTGCAGTTTATTCTTTTCCTTGTGTTAATTTCCTTTTGTACTGACATTCATTGTCCGGTGACCCTCAAGCGAACATTACTTATTTAAATTATTAATTACAGCAAGGCTTACGCCTGAACAGGAGCCTAATTAAATATACAGTAGTGCTTTTAACCACCTCACAATATATATATATATATATATATATATATATATATATATATATATATATATATATATATATATATATATACACACGAGTATATACTGTATATGTCGAACAAAGTACAGTATTAGCTCCCTTACTGTTTATAATAAATGCTACAAATATTGATGCAGATATTAATGACAGTGTCGTATCTTGTTTCGCGGATGAGACGTTTCGCGTATATACAAGGATGTAGGTGACATAACAAGTATTAAATGAAGGTGACATAAGAAATATTAAAAAACGACATTGTTCATGTGGGCGGAAGACAACAATATGGAGTTCAGCGAAGAAAAGTTCCACCTTGTAAGAAATGTTAACAACATGGAGCTACAGAATAAAGGGGACAAAACACTACAAGACAAACAGATAACACCAAACCCACAAGTCAGGGATCTTGGAGTAATAATGTTATCGGGTGAAGAATTCAGAGAACGCTCAACATCAAAACTACAACAGCTAGAAAAATAATGGGAATTATCTGGAGGAGCTTCCACAGTAGAAAACCACACATCGTGCTAAAATTATGGAAGGGTTTAGTCCCTACCAATAATTGATGACTGTTCAGTACTCACATGCCCCTACAGAAAACGAGACAACGCAAACATAGAAGCCATACAAAGGACTTTTACGTCTAAGATAGAGGAAATGAAAGGTGAAGACTACTGATCTCGACTACAATCTCTGAAACTCCACTCCTTGGAAAGAAGACGTGAGAGATACACAATAATATACTAAAGAAAATAGAGCGAAAACTAACTCTCTCCTCCACCAAATCCCACAAATGAGGGGGTTTGCTACAATGGGGTCGACTGCAGGTCAATCCTAAACCGTGATTCGAAGCCATCTTATGGTAGAGAATGTCATAATATGTACAGTAGGGTGTATCATACTCATTGAAACGCGAATTTAAAGATTGGCAGTATGTATTTCTATGCAAAATTAAATTTTAGGAGGGATTTGCTTTCTTGAATCTTTGCTAAAAATCACGTTTAAGTGTTCAAATTTCCACTTTTTCGTTTTCTGGTTATGTACAGAACAGCTGTGCAGGACATACACTGTAGTACAAATGTAACAGACCGGTTTCTTACCAAACAAAACCATTGTAACAGTTGTTATAGGCTACTAGAGTTTCACTGTGATAATTTTCTCTGTTTCAGATACAAAGCTTGGTGAAGATTGTGTAGCCACCATGGCTAAGCAAGGACGAAAGACCAGAAAAAATTCTGGTTCAAAGCGGAGTGATCTGGTGGATCCAGGCAAGCAGTTATTTCCCACAGAAGTTCCAACCTGGAGAGCTGTGTTTCAGAGAGGAATCCTTCTCCAGGAAGAGAAGCTGCTTCTGGATGATATGAAGAGAGCTCAGTACCCTCTGCAAGATTTGGCTAAGGACTTGGCATCACTGGTACTGGTATAGTGGCGCAAAAGCAATGCCAAGTTCACTCCTCCTGCGATCATTCAAGAGAGATCCATTGCCAGGAAGATTCTTGTCAGGTGGAATGAAATGATTGACCTAATGAATGGCAGAGTGAAGGCTGCAAAGAGAGAGAAGAGAATATCTGAACTTGATACAGTGTTTGACATAACAACCTGCAGACATGATATCACTCTCTGTGGAACTGAAGCATCTGGCTGCTCTGGCTGTGCTGCTAGAGTTCATGTCAACTGTGGCTGTCCTCTGCCTCAGAAGATTCCAAAGCTAGAGCTAGAGTGGCTCCATTACCAGAGGATTAAAACCTCAGAAGTTTCTGGCTTCCGGATGGTCTGTTGATGTGAAGGAAACAGTGAAGCAGGTGAAGGCTACTAAGAGGAAGGAGAAAGAACAGAAGGCAGCTGAGAAGAGAAACAGAAAAGAGGAAGACGAAAAGGAGCTACTGCTTAGAGATGATGATGGTGATGATGATGAAGATGAGGTGACTTCCTTGCAAGAGTCTCCAGGTAAAGCAGCTCCTACTGCTGACACAGATTTTTCCAGTACTGCACCAGGCACAAGCTCCAGTGTCAACACTGGCAAAGTCTCCACCTCTGCCAGGAGGAACTACATGGATATCTCAAGCACTGCTGCGGCTGCAGTCAGGTTCAAGGTGGAAAACACTCCTGCAGCAGCCATTGCAACTGGTTTCTTGCAAAATCTCATCAAATCTGGCGATCTATCTGCTGATAAGGCATATCTAGCTGTTGACAGGATGAAGATGTGGAGGGGCAAGGAGTCTGTAATAGGTGCCTCGGTAGAGGCCCTGGAGAAAAGGACAGAGGGAGAGGAGATCAAGGGAATTTTCTTTGATGGAAAACAAGATAAGAAGACAAAGATCATGAGGTACAATGAAGAAACTGGCCGCTTCCATCCTGATATTACGACTGAAGAGCACTATAGTGTTACCTGGGAACCTGAGGGGAAGTATCTCTTCCATTGTACACCAGAAGAACCTGAAGGAAATGAGAAACCTGCACTGAAGATAGCTCAGGCTCTGTTTCAGTGGATTAGTGCTCATGGTGTTAAAGATACTATTGTGGTCTTTGGTGGTGACTCCACCAACACAAACACAGGACCTGATGGAGGAGCCATCACTCACTTGGAGAGACTGCTAGGTCACAAGTGTCACTGGCTGATATGCCAGTTGCATATTAATGAACTCAGCCTCAGGCAGATGATCATCAAGCTTGATGGTCCGTATACGCACAAGTCTGGGTTCAGTGGCCCAACATGAAAACTTTTGGAGAAGATCAATGACATACCTGTCAACTTTAGCTTCAAGGCTCTGCCATGAGAAGAAGATATAATTGAACTACCAGAAGACATTGTACAGAACCTTAGCACTGGCCAGAAGAACAGCTACCTACTGATCAAAGCTCTCAAGACAGGAGATTTGAGCAAGGAAGTTGCTGGTCTGAAGTGTGGTCCACTGAATCACTGACGCTGACTGACTACAGGTGAGGCTCTGTTGATGCTGTGGATGAGGCAGCATGGTCTGAAGGGGGAGGTGTTGAAGAAGCTGGAGGTGCTGCTCAAGTTCTGCATGGACTTCTACTTCAAGATGTATTTTGAGATCAAGGTGAAGCACCACATGAGGTATGGACCTCACCATATTGTGACCGCTCTGGGACTGCTGAGAAGCCAGACTTCTGAAGTCAGGAACATAATCACTCATGTGATAGTTCGTGGAGCATATCATGCTCACAGTGAGGACCTCATTGCCTCTCTCCTGTGCAGTGAAGATGAGGAGGAGAGGGCATGGGGGGTTGAGATGATCAAGAAGATCCGAGGTAAGTCTGAGTATGAAGAAATGAGTCTGAGAACTCATAGAAACCCTAAACTGAATTTTGATGCCATTTCTCCAATTATTATGATCGTTTGGGATAAGGAGAAACTGTATGAGCCACTCTTCACTTGTAAGATGTCAAGCGGAGAAGTTGAGGAGCTTCTCGGGTCTCCACTTGAAGTTGAGAACGTTTCAGTTCACACTCAAAGCTGTGAAAGAGCAGTCCAGGAAGTTTCAGCTACAACTCATGCAGTGTATGGGCAAGAGAGAAGAGATGGTTTTGTTCGTGCTAGGATCGATTACAGAGAATTGTTGCCAGTTTTCAAGTCAAAGCAAGACATTATGAACATGTTTTAGATCTCTACAAGACCTGCTAGACAAATGAAGATGTTTTCAGAAGAAAAAATCTCAAAACATTCAGTTGACCAGCATGTTATTACAAGCTGGGGGTGGAGGAGAGACTTATACAAATGTTAAAGAAGAATTGCAATTGCAATAAAGGTTGAACGTCACAGCAGCTTGCGGAAAGGTGGGGGCAGCTGCCATCACATTCAGTGATGCCGAAAAGAAAATAAGTAAAAATTGGTGGAGGCGTTTCTAAAAAAAAGAAAATGCAAGACCAAGAAAGAAGACCAAAAAGATTCTGCCTGATGAAGCGAACAGCGGCGAAATGTTGTATAGGAGACTAAAAGTCATACAATTCCTTAATTTTGGGCCATTTTGGGTGATTTTGATTATTTTATGGGTTATGAACCACTTTGGCTGATCTTAAATGGGTCGAAGCCTGCCCCTAGAAATGCTTAAGGGTGTATGTGAACAATATGGAACATATGAAGGTCAATTGAGGCTACCAATTCTTTGAAATTGGCCAAACATCCCATTTTTCGACAAAAAAGTGTGATTTTGAACACTTAAATGTGATTTTTCGCAAACGTTGTAGAAGACGAACTCCTCTTAAAATTCAGTTTTACATAGGAATGCATGCTGCCAATCTTGAAATTCCAAATTTTCCAATATTCGACCCGAGCATGTTACACCCTAATGTACAGTTGCCCGCATATGTAATGTTCCTCGCCTCACAGGGGACTCTAGACATGTGGCAACGCCGCAGTGGTAGTCAAGGTACCCCAACTGGGGGAAGGTGGGGTGGATGGGGGACAACCGATTCCAACAACATATAACATCGACCTACAGTTAAGGCGCCGTTCAAAAGTTACGTAACGGTATTTTTTGATAAAACTTGACTCCCCCCCCCCCTTGTAACGTTCCGTAACGTGTAGGGGTGGGGTGGGGGGAAGTGTTACATAACATCTTAGGGGGTGCCTGGTCTAGCGTTACAGAACGTTTCTTGGGGATCTGGGGTGTCAAGTTTTAGCAAAAATAGCGTTAAGTAATTTTTGAACGGCGCCTAATTATAATGTAATATCTGTGTTCATAAAGATAAACGATTAATATGATCGTGAACAGCGTTGAACTCCATGTTTACTAGTCTTATACAGTAATAAGGTTCCATTATGATTACTGCAAGTCTATATGAACAGATACTACAATACAACTTTTTATATACTAGTGAATTTGAACCAAAAATAGACATTACACAACCATCCTCCACACTCCTTCATTCCCCTTCCCCACCCACCAGTCTCGCGTATATTAAATCATTATGTAACAATATTAATAAAGCTGTTTGTAGAGTCTGTGTGCAGCCTTAAACCTTTACTAACTTACGAATCTACACGATTATATATTTATGTATTGACATTGAGCGAGAAAAAGATTGAGACAGAATGAGAGAGAGAGAGCGAGATAGAGGGGCAGAGAGAGTTAGTGGGAAATGGCTTAGCGATTGTTACACAAAGAACTTGTTAACAGTTTCGATCTGAATAACAGTAACTGGTATAATGTTGTTATAATGTTTCAGACCAACAAAGACCCTAGGATCCACTCACGGCTGGTCCACCTAACTGTGTTCGTAATCGTGTATGTCCTCCGTGGTGGCGGAGGGGACCTACAATTTTACGTGGGTTTCGAACCACAAGAACATAAGAAACTTATTTAAAAACTGCCGGTAAATTGGCAACGATCAATTTTTACGAAACTAAATAATTATCAATTTAAAAATAATTAATTATCGGTTTAAAACTAAAGATAGAATCTCTCGGTCCAGAGGAGCAATTCATAATAGACTACTATCCACAAATATGTTACATTCTATATCTATTTATAACGGACATGCAAATATATCAGATCCAAAGAATCCAGTCAATTTCATTACGGTATCCATCAAGTCACGGTTCATATCGATTGCGGACCAAGTCAAATTTACAACCATATACATTACAATATATACACATACGAGGAAAAGTGTAGGTGTGGCTGTAAAGACTGTACAGTAATGTAGAAATGTGTGTGCACCCATTATGGGTCTCCCATTTAAAGGTGTTTGTGGGGAAAGTGAAGATCATGAGTTTTTCAATACCTCACAGTACTATGGGGGGCACCGCTCGGCAGAGGAATCTCTTTAAATGAGGTGTGTAAGGACAGAGAGTATCCCCTAACCCAAGCCGCTGCCTCCCTATATCCCACAACACTTGTGTTGAGCTGTGGGATCTATCCCCACAAATCCTTAATTTTACTACCTTAAACTATACCCTTTCTATCAACATGCGCGTCCAATCGATTCTTAAACATGTTTATAGACGTGCTACTAATTACTTCTACCGGCAAACTATTCCAGCTATTTACTATTCTATGCGTAAAAAAGTTTTTCGCAACTGCTGTCTCGAACCTTCTACTTGTCAACTTACACCCGTTATTTCTAGTCCTATTATATTGAGATATTTCGAAAAAGCTATCTCTATCTACGTTATCAAACCCATTCATAATTTTGAAAACCTGGATTAGATCACCCCTTAGCCTCCTAGTCTCGAGTGTAGTCAATTTTAACTCTTTAAGCCTATCCTCGTACGACTTTGACCTAAGAGACGGAATCATCTTAGTTGCTCGTCTTTGAACTCTTTCGATTTTGTCTATATCTTTGCGCATATGCGGATTCCAAAATTGGACCGCGTACTCCAAATGGGGTCTAACTAATGATTTATAAAGAGGAACTATAATATCGCGCGATTTGTACTCAAAATTTCGAGCTATAAAACCTAACACTTTGTTCGCCTTATTGACCGCCGCTGTACTTTGTTTCGCTACTTTTAAATCACCAGTGACTATAACTCCTAAATCTTTTTCCTGCTCTACGCTTGTTAAATCTTTCCCTGACATACTATACGCAAAATTACCGTTACGCGAACCTATATGCATAATTTTGCACTTATCCACGTTAAATCTCATTTGCCATGTGACTGACCAATCAACGATTTTATTCAGATCTTCCTGAATTTTACCTCTATCTTCGTCATTAATCGCCCTACCACCCAGCTTCGTGTCATCCGCAAACTTTGAAACTGTACTGACTAGGCCGACATCTAAATCGTTAATATATATAAGAAAAAGCAAGGGGCCCAATACAGAACCCTGAGGAACGCCACTCGCTACATTAGCCCAACACGACTCCGCTCCATCAACGACCACCCTCTGTTTCCTGCCTCGCAACCATTCTTCTAGCCAATTTATTACTACACCCCTGATTCCATGAGCCTTAGTTTTTTCAATCAGTCTTTTGTGCGGCACGGTGTCAAACGCTTTTTGAAAATCTAAATACACTACATCAACCGCCCGATGTCTATCGTAAACGTTAACCACGCTTTGGAAAAATTCTAAAAGATTAGTTAAGCAAGATTTGTTTCGCCTAAAACCGTGCTGCGTATTTCTGACCAGATTATGCACCTCTAAGTGTTCGACTATACGATCCCTAATTATTGATTCCAGTAGCTTACCTACAACAGACGTTAAACTGATTGGCCTATAATTTCCCGCCGCACCTTTATCGCCTTTCTTAAAGATAGGTGTTACGTTTGCTAACTTGAAATTATCTGGTACGCACCCCTCAGAAATAGACGCATTAAAAATCTTTGTTAGCGGTACAACAATGCTATCTTTTAATTCTTTTAGTTGTATGGGATATATACACTAAAACACCAATGCTTTATTACAACAAATATGCAATGGTTGAGAACGTTTTACTAAATAGTTTATCATACAAAATGCTCAAAATTTGCCATAGATAAACGTAAATGGCACAGCTATACCGGGTTCATAGTTAGTATTTTATCCAGCCAGCATTATTGTCTCTTACATCTTGTAATTTGTGTGGCATAGATGCAACATGGTTATGTATGATGTGTGGGTTCCTTCGGAACATCTCCCACGCAGCCATAGTATGATCCAGCAGCTGGCGGCTAGTCCGCTCCTGCCCACGCTTCCACCACATTCCCCGACACGTTCCCAATGGGGTTGAGGTCACACCCCTTACTAAACCAGTCCAGTAGTTCTAGATTTCGCTGCTCCTCGAACCACCTTCTAACAATCCTGGCGGTGTGGATGGGAGAGTTGTCCTGCAAATGGATTTTAAATATTAAAAGTAGAATTATATCTCATCCATACGCTTCCTAAGTAACCCACTATTCGAGATAGGTTTTAACCTCTATGTATTAGGGGTTCCTCCCAGCTAAATGTAAGTGTGCGCCGTTATACACATAATACAGTCTGCAGTTATTCAGAATAAAATCCTAAAGTGTTGTCATAGTATTGAAAGAGTTAGAGAAAAATTTTATGACCATTATTCGTCCCAGGTAAATGTGGAAACAGGACATACAAATATGTGTAATACATACATCTTACTCTAGTAATAGTATAATATTCTATAACACACAAATACAACATACCTGCATAAAGATAATCTGCTCAGGATAGGGCAAGGCATACTCGCGTACAGAAGGCAGCATCACCTCTTCCATGACCTCTATTTATTGATCTGCCTTAAACCTTCCTTGGATCTCAGTCAGTTCTCCTAGTCCTTGCAGGTGCATCCATCCCCACACATTCGCCGTCACGTGCCCACTCCGTGCCACTTCGTAAATATTTTGGCGGGCATATCTCGTATTGTCCTGTCGCCAACACCGAAGACGGCCATGAGTTGTAGACGCAAACGTCTTCTCGTCAGAGAAGATAACTCTGCTCCAGTATGCGAGATCATCATTTATACGCGGGCAAGCAAACGAAAGCCTGGCCTGACGATGTTGTTCCTCGATCCTCTCTTTTTTGGCAGTACTATGGTGATATCCTGCTTCAGGCAACCGTCTCCTTACGGTGTCCACTCACACGCCCGTATGTAGTGTCTCCCGAATTGCTACTGCGTTGTGGGTTGTTGATAGGATCGTTCTGCATTTCGTTGATTATTCTCCGTTCTTCTTCTGGGGTGGTCTTTCTTCGTGCCCCACACTTTGGACGATTTAGCAGATTCCCATTCTCCTGCCACCTTTGCACTTAGCGTCGAACAGTTGGCTTCGAAATTCCAAGTTCCATGGCTATGTCAGCTACAGAGAGGCCTACTTCTCGCATACTAATTATACAGCCTTGCTGTGCAATTTTATCTGGAGCTGGATTCATTTTCAGAGTCGGTGTTCGTCATACAGTGTAGAAATACGGTATGAGCATAAATCATGCCAGTAACCATGTCAACACCTCTGTTTGGCCCATGAACGTCATTTCACAAACATTAGTATAATATTGTATGAGTTTAACTATATACAGTATACTGTAAAGCAGGTTAATTTCGTGGCAGCAAATTTTCGCTCTTTCATATCCTTGGGCGAGTTCGCGGCATCATAATTTCGCGATTAACAGTTGCTAGTTATAATCTTATAGATTAAAATGACGTCACGAATGACGACATTTATTCCGGACTGTGATTGGTCGAAGTTGAGATCGTATATCAAGGCAAGTTTTACCTCTTGGTATGCGGATAAAGTTTCAGCAGCACTCAACGTAAATGAATCTCTCGGTAAGATAGATTTGAATCTCTCCACACTGAAACCTATTCATGCTAAATGGATTCTCTGCGTGGGATAACCTACACAAAATGAGGGGGACCATTCGGAAGGGTTGGGAAATTAGCGGCATTCATGACAGTCTTGTTATACAGTAATAATACAGTATAATTTAAAATGTTTTTACTGCTTTTACTTTACAATGTTTTATTACAATATACTGAATTTGCTTTTTAAATAAAGTCTTTTAATGATCTAAGTTTTATTTTCTTACTAGCTTCCAAAGATTAGTTTAAATTGTAAAATTTTCGCCTGCTGGATATTTTCGCGTAAACTATAGCCTACGCGAAAAACGCAGGCGAATATTTCGCATTCAATAGTATATAAAAAGTTATATTGTAGTAGCTGTTCATATAGATTTGCAGTAATCATAATGGAACCTTATTACTGTATGAGACTAGTAAACTACATGGTGTTCAACGCTGTTCACGATCATATTAAATGTTTATCTTTATGAACACAGACATTATATTATAATTATCTGTATGTCAATCACTGCACATTCAATTGTCCTTTAGATATATATGTCTGTGTTATATGTTGTTGGATTCGGTTGTTCCCCCTCCACCCGACCTTCCCCAAGTTGGGGTACCTTGACGAACACTGTGGCGTTGCCACATGTACGGAGTCGCCTGTGAGGCGAGGAACATTACACATGCGGGCAACTGTACACACACACACACACACACATATATATATATATATATATATATATATATATAAATAAAATCCAGTAAAGATATTGAAACTTTAATTTCTTGTTAAATTAGAAATTAAACCACTCCGGAAAGCTCAACAAACAATTTCGAGAAACAAACAATGAAAATTAAACATTTTTATTTTGGCTCGTATCTTTTTTAAATTAAAAAAAATTAAAATGAAAAAAAGTTTATTTTTTCTCTCCGAAAGTTCTGAAAATTGACCTTTCACAAGATTAAAAAGTTAAAAAGGTCAAAAAATGTACTTTTTTTTTTTAATACATAACTTCTACTGTAAGTCTTTACGTTCTACAAACTATATAAAGGACACGTTTATATATATAACATGTTTATATAAAAAAAATAAAACATGAAACGAAGTAAGAATGTCAGTATCTTGAGAATAATGAAAAAAAAATGAAATGAATGAATGAAAAATGAATGAAAAAAAACTCTTTTGGATAAACTTCATAACTTTTTCCAAGATTATCCACCGAACTTTTAAAAATAGCTTTTGAGAAGACTTTAGTGACAAAAAATTAAATAAAAGAATATATATATATATATATATATATATATATATATATATATTATTATATATATAAATAACACTAATAAGAGATAGAGAGAGAAATAAGAAGACAGTGAATGTTTTTAGCTACGAAATAATTGTCATTTCTGACAACAAAAAATTCTGTAAAATGGGATTACTTTCCAACGAAAAAATTTCAGACCAAAATTTGAAACTTGTTGAAACACGCTCGGGAGAACGAAAAAAAAATTAGGAAACAGGACGGAAATGGTTTTGGGAAGTAGGAACTAAAGCGCAGAAAGCACAGAAATTTCGTATATATATATATAGTGGTGTAGTGCTAAATAAAGAAGTGAGGGAACGCATTTTGAAAGTGTTACTCAGATGCGGGGGGGACAATGACGAGCGCGGCGAGCCCATACAGCTGGGGGTCCGGGGGCACTGTAAGCCCCCCGGGAAATCTTTTGAAATCTGACCAATTTCAGGGATATTTTGAGGTCATATGCATTGGATATTAGGATATATTCCAAGGTTGAAGATGCAGTATTTCCAGTGTCATTAGATATACGACATCCAGTACGATCAATAAAAATAGCTAACAACTGGAATGATTAACTAAAAAAAAGTTAACAACTGGTACGCCGTGGTGACTGTTTCACCAGATCTTTATAGGCTAGCATTGCCTCAGTCGAAGCTAAAAGAAATGAAACAGTTAATGATTCTTTCTCATATTCCTTCTAGGGGTGGGAATTAAAATTTCATGACGTTAGAGATTTGTAAGTTTGGATTTATTTGAAATAGTGAGGGAACGCCGTTCCGTCTACCAAAAAAAGTAAGGGAACGCCGTTCCCACGCGTTCCCACAGCACTACACCACTGTATATATATATACACACAGGGTGTTTGAAAACTCTCTGTACAAATTGTAATGGGGGATAGGCAACACCAAGACAAACCCTTTTCGTCTATAAGTGTATGTCCGCTGACGTCACCATTCGGCGCGAGAGGGCGCCGCTGCAATTGGCTAAAAGGTGAAGTGGGCTAGACTCGCGCTTGCCGCGGGCATTCTTAAATCGGACGTAGTACGCGTAACATGTTTATTTAAAGAAGGCATGTTTGTTTAAAGAAGGTGCTGAAAGTTGCGACCGGTAGCATCAATGCATGCCCGACAGCGTCGAAGCATTGACCGACGTACACGTCGAAAGATTCCCGGCATTTCGGGAACAGTTCCAGCGGCGACAGCGATTCTTGCTACGAGGTCTTCTTCTGAGTAAATGGGAGTCTCGTACACGAGGTTCTTCATGTGTCCCCACAGGAAGAAATCGAGGCATGTTAAATCGGGCGATCTCGGTGGCCAGGCTACGGGCCCACCCCGGCCTATCCATCGGTCCCCAAAAGTGGCGTTCAGATAATTCCGCACATCGTTGCTGGAGTGTGCTGGGGCCCCGTCGTGTTGAAACCACATTCGTCTACGAATAGCCACGGGAACATCTTCCAGCAGTTCCGGCAACGTTTCTTCAAGAAATATCCGATAAACCCGCCCGTCGATTCGGGCAGGCAGCAGGTACGGCTCAATCAACTTGCCATGGACGATACCCGCCCAAACATTGACGGCGAACCGTTCTTGATGAGCATGCACCCGTGTAGCATGTGGATTTGCGTGCGCCCACACGTGAGAATTGTGCATGTTAAACACACCCTCACGTGTGAAACAGGCCTCATCTGAGAACAGCACATAAGCCTGAAAATTAGGCTGCACCGCTGTCTGCTGCAGAAACCAGCGTGCGAATTCCACACGAAGAGGGTAATCCCGAGGTTGTAATGCCTGGATTCTCTGACGATGAAACGGATGTAACTGCTGCTCGTGCAACACTCTCCAGACCAGGTCGTGGTTCACACCGAGGATACGTGCAACACCTCGCGTGCTTGCGCTTGGATTGTCCTCAAATCGCCGTAGGATTTCTTCTTCCATGTCAGGAGTGCGCACGTTTCTCTCCCGACCAGTGTCATGCATGTTTGCATGGAATGTTCCCAGTTTCTCGCAGTCGCCGATGCAAATGCGCAAACGTTTGGTGGTGTGGCACACGTCTGTTTGGGAAGCGCTGTCGGTACAACCTCACAGCAGCTCTTCCGTTTCTATTGGCAGCCCCCATACACCATATGCATGTCAGCCATCTCAGCAGTCGTGAAGCGCTCCATGTTACGCGTACTACGTCCGATTTAAGAATGCCCGCGGCAAGCGCGAGTCTAGCCCACTTCACCTTTTAGCCAATTGCAGCGGCGCTCTCTCGCGCCGAATGGTGACGTCAGCGGACATACACTTATAGACGAAAAGGGTTTGTCTTGGTGTTGCCTATCCCCCATTACAATTTGTATAGAAAGTTTTCAAACACCCTGTATTGTGGTCTCCTTGAAAGATTTCTTTTTGATTTTTGCTTGTAGAAAAAGTGAACTTCAAAGCCAAATTTAATACTTAAAAATAAAATAAAAATATGGACTGAATTGAAAAGAAAGTTTCAAAGTTTAAAGATGCGTTCAATCCAATAAAGAAAAGCAGAGTAAGTTACTGGAACATCATTTCCTACTCTGGGAAAAAAACCAGTTTAATATTATCTCTTTATTGGGAGATAAATTTTTTTGACTTGAAGGAGATGGAAGCCTTTTTTGACAGAGAATTTTAACGGATTTATAATAAGGTTTTATAGTGCAGACTACGACGTTTCTTCTTCGTTTCTTTATTGTTAATCGCGTGTTTTTTACGAGTTTTTAAGTTATTGTGTTTTTACGTTATTTTTTTTAACGTTCTTTACGGAGGTTAGATTAGGTTATAATAATAATAATGTTTGTGGTTGTTTTACCCCCCTTCGTAACGGCAAAGGTCATGTGAAGGAAAGAACCCACAGTTTTACATGAGATTCGAACCACTGGTCGCTACATCATTTGGGTGCGGAAGACGGTCACTCATCCACTCAGGTCCATGTCGCTTAATTTCGCTGATCTATGGGAAGCGGTGTTGAGACATAGCTACGGCTCAGCCGAAGCTGGTACCCGAATCATCTAAGGGTCGGTACATCATCTGAACGCAAAAAGGGTACGGTCACCTATCCATCTACTAAACAAACCCAACGTTGCTTGTCCTCGTTGATGTAACGAAAGGAGTATTCAAACGTAGTTCAAATTAAGTTATAGGCAGATATAACGTAGAACGCGCAGCCTCAAAGATTTAAGAGTTAAATGTTAGTTTAAATGTACAGAGCGTTGACAAAAGTAAATAGACACCTTCAGTTTTTGCCATAGTTTTTTTATTTGATAATAAAAGTCAATGAGTAACAGCAAATTTATCGAATCAACATATTTAGAATCGTGTTGGTTTCCACTTTGCATTGTGTAAAGCTGACACACGTTCTGGCATTCCATTCATGAGCTTTACCATTTATTCTTGAGGATATTGATCGTGGTGTCTATTTACTTTCGTCAACCCTTTGTATTTTTAATATCTGCCATCAAAACCGGAAGAACTCGGCTAATTGTTCCCTTTTTGAAAAGTAAGATTACACTTTGAAAAACAAGAAATCGAAATGTTTGGTGTCGAGAAATATTTTACTGGAGTTTCACTGTCTGCGAAATTTCTAATATCTGTAAATATAGGTTAAATATAGTTAGGTTAGATTAGGTTACGTTAGGCTAGGTTAGTTTAAATTAGGTTAGATCATTTTATTTTTCATCGTCTTTGTTGGTGATGTAACAAAAATAATTGTTTTCCCACTTTTACCGATATAATACAGCGATAAAGTCAAAATTTTATAAATAAATATAACAAAGAAAGGTTTTTCGAGTATTTAGCAAAGGCTGATGTAGGTCGTAAAAATTTTGAGTTTAGTTGTCAGCAGTGCTGGGCAAGTTCCGCACACCTTCCGCACCTCCGCACATTCGCACTGTGCGGAGGTGCGGTCTGCGGTCACCTCGGTAAAAAGGTGCGGAGGTGCGGGTGCGGAAGGTGTGCGGATTGGTCCGCACACCCGTTAAATATGGTAGTAAAGTTATTGAGATATTGATAAATGTAAGTGCATATACATAAATAAGTAAGTATTTTTCACATTTGTTACAACTTCAAAGTATATACTATATTAAGTATTAATATATTAATGGAAACTTATATATTTCCTTGCGATAAATCTTTATATATGTAAATAGGGTGCGGGTGCGGGTGCGGTTGTGCGGAAGTACGAAAACTTAGAGGTGTGCGGAAGTGCGGGTGCGAAAGAGGCTAAAGTGCGGGTGCGGAAGTGCGGGTGCGAACCTCCCATTTGGTGTGCGGTTGCCCAGCATTGGTTGTCAGTCCAAAACGAATCTCAGCAGCGACCCAAAAGTAATTTCAGCAGTGACCCAAAACGATATTAAAAAAAGCAAAACTAATGAAGCTTAATTAATTAGGTCAAACCAAGCTTTCAAAATAATGATTAAAAAGCAGAAGACTGAAAAGTGCAGTTTTTATGAAAATTAAAATAAAAATGAAAAGTTTATTGGTAAAAGAACATATAACTTTCATAATACAGTTAGTAATAATAAAAAACAAAAACAAAAATGAGCCTAAAAAATACAGTTGTAATGAATAAAGTAATAATAAAATAAAAATAAAAAAATAGGGCTAAAATAGGACTACAAGTAATGGAAATTCTGATGTGAATGCAAAGTGGAGCTACAGACAAACATTTTCTTGTCATGAAACCCATAATTTATAAAACAAACCCGGATTAATGAATAGATTGGGCAGTTGGATTGTCTGAGTTTGGAATTCTTTTCATGAAGCTCTATTGAGCACGTCTTGTTACCTCCTGGAACCTCGAGACATTGTGGTTGGCGAACATTTGCGAAGCTAAGCATCTTGGAGGTAACTTATGCAACAGCCTGAAGGGAACGCTTACCCCAAGTCTGGAATTCCCACTTCGACATTTACCACTTTCGGATCCCCCCACGAAATGGGAAAGGGGATAGCACTAAGTTGGAAGTAATAATCAATATACCGCGGTATATTCCGTCTATACCTGACTAGTCGAAACATTTTATCATTTCACCTCAGCTCGCCTATTCAGCAATCCCTTTGCGGGTATTTGTGAAATTACACCCGCTCATAGTTCTGTTTGGAATTTAGAAAACTAATTAAAATAAAATTTTAAAATTGTTTTTAATAAGGTAAATTACTAATTAATAAAATGAATAATTTGACGATCATGAACGTTAAAATTACGCTCATTCCTTTTTTTTATCTTATCATCTTATCATGTATTTTAAGATACATCAACATTCGGAAGTATAAGGCTTAGCATAAATAATATAATATTTCTCTTACAATTTTATAATACACTTCCAAACATTTTCTCATATATATATATATATTATATTATATATATATATATATAATATATATATATATATATTATCAGGGGCGACGCCAGGCTTTTGTGGATACTCAGGCTTAAACCTTTCAAGCATATATATATATATATATATATATATATACGGATTGTATACAAAGTTTTGTCCGATAAATAAAATTTATTCAATAAAACCAAACATAATTAATCTTCAGTGGTAGAAAGATGTTCAAAGTAATCGCCTTTATTTGCAATACATTTTTGCCATCTTCCTGGCAATTTCCTGATGCCATGTGCAAAGAATATCCGTGGTTTAGCGGTAATCCAGGCATCTAGAACAGCGTGAATTTCTTCCGCAGATGAGAACTTCCTACCACGAATTGAAGATTTAAGTTGGGAGAAAAGGTAAAAATCAGACGGTGCGAGGTCTGGTGAATATGGGGGATGTGGCAATACTGTAAAACCGAGATCGCGCAGTTTCTGAACAGTTTTAGTAGCTGTATGAGGCTTCGCGTT
This sequence comes from Bathynomus jamesi, assembly GCA_023014485.1. Lineage (NCBI taxonomy): Eukaryota > Metazoa > Arthropoda > Malacostraca > Isopoda > Cirolanidae > Bathynomus > Bathynomus jamesi. Next base: position 1,459,191 of record JAJOZX010000256.1, on the reverse strand, counting down.
ATCATGGAGGTAGTGAAGATGGTGGTATCCCCATTAACTAGTCGCCGACGTTTTTGCTGAATTGCTACCTTCAAGCGATCTAAATGCTGACAGTAAATATCAGCATTTATTGTTTGTCCACGTGGCAATACCTCCAAAAGGAGAGCACCCTTGCAGTCCCAGTATACCGAGAGCAGATGTTTACGAATGGTCAACGTCCGTTGAACTTCCACATTTGGGATATCACCATCTCCTCTCCAACTCATATGGTGATAGCTGCCATCATTGTCCCAATAGATCCAAACTTCGTCCATTGTAATTAATTGTCCCAAGAAATCATTTGCAGCATATTTCTCCAACAACTCTAAACATATTCGTTCACGGTTTGCCTTTTGTTCAACAGTTAAATAATGTGGAATCCATCGATTAGATAAATAACGTTTCCCCATCTGAATAAGATGCTGCTGAATTGTTCTGTGACAAACTCCCAGTTCTAATGCAATACTCCTAGTCGTAGCATACTTCTCTGTATCCAGAAAGTTTTGTATACCTGTGTTCAAATCCAGTGATGGTCGACACACAACGTGGTTTATCATCGACATTGAAATTGTTTTCCTTGAATTGAGCCACCCACCGACGACATGTACGTTCATTTGTTGTTTCAGCACCAAGTGTCGAATTTATCTCTGCTGCTATGATTGCAGGTGACATTCCACGTTTCCAGAAGAAATAAATCAGCTTACGTACGTCTCTTCGTTCAAATTCCATGCTTAAAAATAAGCAATAAATGATAAATGCAGCGAGAAATGAATGAAGAGAAAATGATGATGGCTGACGGTTGGGTAGGCTAGGCGCTATGTAGCGCCTAGCCTACTCATAGCCTACGCATAGTGTTCGAAGCACGAGAATTATATATTAAATAAATCAACCGAATTTCAGTAGCCATAGACCTCATAATTACAAGAATATCAGCGTTTATTCATCGGACAAAACTTTGTATACAATCCTTATATATAATATTATAAATATATATATATATATATTATATATATATATATATATATATATATATATATATATATATATATATATATATATTATATAATATATATATTAGGGTGTGACCGTTGCCCTCCAAAAATCAAAAAAATGGTCCTACAATGCTGTTCAAAGTTTTAGTGTTGTGTATTTATCTAGGAAACACCCGTGTAAATTTTCTTGGAGATCGGTGCATGTTTGAGCTAGCACCGTCGTACCAGCAAGTATTGCTATTTCAGCTTATGAACTTCATAAATAAGTGTGAAAATAGCACATTTTATCAGATTTTCATTTCCGGGTCTGGAACGCTGACCCACAAATTTTCCACGTATTATTTTATTGCATTTAATTTTAATGATGCTCTTTTCTTTTCCCTTGACAGTGATTTGATGTTGTGAATAGAGAGAATCATGGATACACGGCAAGCATGATGAGTATGTCAGAATGTTATTGGGCACCGTACCCCGAGAAGAAGAAAAGGAAATAAAGGGCTGCAAACTGCCAACTAATAGGCAGGTCTTACTATGTCTGTTAGCAAACCTTCGGGATATGCATTGGGACCAGGCTTTATCTGCCACCATTGACAATGTGCTTTTGCATTACCAGAAGGCGAATGTCCCGACTATTACAGGCAGGAACAATATTGGCCGAGTGATTAAAACTTACTATGACAAAGACTACATGATGCTTATGAAAAAGAATGAGGATAGAAGACGGGCTGATGATTCTGGAATTATGAAGTTTAAATCAGAATTGAGCCTGACGATGAAATTTTATAAGAACAGTGTTGAAAGACATGGCGGCTGCGACAAAGGGGAAAACTCAGGCCGAACAAGATGCCATCGATACTGACATACTCTTTATGAAAAGCATGCTAAGTGACAGAGTAGCTACCTACTCTGGGGTAAACAAAGTACTCACAGAAAAGGTTCAGAAGCGACAGAAAAGGCAGATGCGAGAAGAGAAGCGACAAGAGAGAGAGCAATGTGATCATGCTGAGAATGTACAGGCTAATATTGATTCACCTATTAGCTCTGATGAGGACGATGACATTGATGAGGCCAGCACTGCTGAACCAAAGAGAAAACATCGGAGAACAGTGAAAGAGGGAGTTTCAATTTTTGTGCCCCATGATATTCTGAAGTCGGCAGAACTTGTTTCATGCAGTGTTCGAAACAACATCTCGCCGACCCAGCTGAGTGCAATTGTGTACTCCCTTGTATCTGCATGTGGTGGAGATACATCAAAGCTGAGTCTAAATGCAAGGACGGCCCACCGATACCGAGCTTCCATCGTGTCAGAAATAAGTTTAAAAATCATGGATGAATGGCAACCATCAGACAAAGTACTGGTGCACTGGGATGGTAAACTTATGGACACGCTGGATTCCAAAGGCACTGATGACCGCCTGCCCATTCTTGTGTCTGGTGTCAATGGCACAAAGCTTCTTGGAGTCCCACCTCTTCCGCATTTGACTCAAAAAGCTGGCCTGGTTCAAGGAGACTTGATATCAACAGCAACCAAACAACTTCTGGTCGATTGGGAGTGTGAACAGAATGTCGTTGGTATGGTTTTCGACACAACTTCATCCAATACAGGTAAACCTATTTCAAACATCAGCGTGAATTTATCACGACATTAATACCAAAATACAGTGAATGATTTAACAGAAATCTGCAAAAAGCACGTGCCTGAAATGGTGGCCTTAAACTACAATTACATTTTTTTTTCAGGACAAAAAACAGCTGCTTGCGTCTCCCTCCAAAAGGAATTAGAGCGAGCCGTATTCTGGTGCGCCTGTCGCAGGCATGTGGGCGAAGTCATCCTAGGTGTTTGCTGGTATTGCTTGAAAGTGGAGGGCTCTTCAAGTCCAAACATAATGGTTTTCCAGAGGTGAGTCATAAGCTTTACAAAATAACAAGGAATATTATTATCTAATGAACAAATTTAGTGGAATTTCTTTTATTAGACTTATAAGATATAATAACACCAAGCAAATGATCGATCATATCAATCTTAATACCCCTAAAACAATATTATAGATTAGTACGAAATACAATAATCCCAATAATTGCATTTCTAGGTTCAAGAACCATTTCTCTCAACTGGCGTACAATGAAAAAAAGAAATACTACTACCCCGCAATGCCTGGAGTGTTTGAGGAGCGCCAGCAGGAGATGGCTGACTTCTTCCGTGAATCTCTAGCCCAACCATTTACACGTGGCGACTACAAGGAGCTGGTAGAGCTTTGACTGCTGCTTGTAACTAAAGGATCCGAGCCAGTGAACTTCACAATGGTCTACCCTGGCGCACTTCACAAAGCAAGGTGGATGGCTAAACTGCTCTATACCCTCAAGATTGTTCTTTTGTCAGGCCAGATCAAAGAGCAGTTTCCCAAAGCCGAGGTTGTGACTAAAAGTCAAATCAGCAAGTTAGAACGGTTTGCTGTGTTCACAGTCGCTGTTTATGTCCCATGGTGGATTGTTTGCCCCGTTCCAGCAAGTGCGCTACTGAATGACTTGAATTTGGTCGAAACCTTGGCTGAATTTGCCCCATATGACGCCACAATAGTTGACAAAGCACGTGTGGCACTCGGTAGACACACTTGGTACCTAACTGAGGAGTTGGCCCCACTGGCTTTGTTCTCGTCCCAAGTACAAGAAAGGACAAAAGAGGAGATGAGGAAGGCCCTTCTTTGCCATGAAGGCACTGAAGTTACTAAGAGAGTGGGGCTCAATCATGGGGGCTATGGAAAGCCATATCTTCCCCCTGTCCCAGAAAGTGGCACTGCCCTGGTGGACCTAATTGGACCTGACTCAAGCCGGTTCTTCACCATTTTAGGCATGCCCTATCAGTTTCTCCACAGTCCAGCCAGTGAATGGGCGGATCATGACGACTACCTGAACATGAAACGGGTTGTGGACAAGCTTCAGGTCGTCAATGAGGCTGCAGAGCGTGGTGTAAAACTTTGCCATGACTTTCTTAATGTTGCCAGGGATGAGGAGCGCTTTCAAGAAGTCCTTCAAGTAGTTGAAAATGACAGACTCCGCGTTCCTAATCAGCGCAAACGATCATCTGTTTCCGAACAGAAATCATGGTTTCTTGCTCTAGAGAAATAATACCTTGTGAATATATGATAAAACCCCTTAATGTACCATGGGAGAATAAGAATGATTAACTTTTTTGTGTTAGTGATAACAGCTTTTAATTAAGACAGGCAAATGATTTGTGTTAATATCCCTTATGATGGTTGTGTAATCTCATATATAGGCGCGTATGTTGTATAAGCAAAATCGCTATTTTTCAAATTGCTGGTGCTCACTCGAATATGCATGAATCTTCAAAAAATTGCACGTGGGTATTTTTTATGTCAATATGCAACACCAAAAGTTTGAACAGCATTGTAGGACAAAGTTGGGAGAACTGTCACACCCTAATATATATATATAATATATATATATATAATATATACGGGCGTCCCAAAAAATGTATACACACTTTAACAGCTGATAGCTCAATTGATGTTTCTTTCTTTCCAAGTTAAACCCATTAGAATTAATAATGGCAGTCAGACTAAGCTTTGAACAAAGGAAATTCATTCTAATATGCTACTGGAAGTGTGAAAACGCAGTTGAAGTGCAAAGACAGTTTAGGAGGGAGTTTCAAACAGATCCACCAACGCGACTTACCATCACTCGAATTAGAGATAAGTTTGAAGCCGATGGAACTGTTCAGAATGTCCACAAGAAGCGTTCCGGAAGACCACGTACATCGACAAGCCCCACAAAGCAAGAAAGAGTATTGGAAACGTATCACCAAAGTCCAAGAAAATCTGTGCGGCAAGCGAGTCGTGAGGTAGGAATTTCAGAATCGTCTGTCCAACGCATTTTGAAGCGCTGTCAATGGAAAAGTTACATTCCAAGATTAGTCCATGCTATTAATGAAGATGATCCGGACCGAAGAGTGGAGTATTGCGAGTGGTACTTGGCACGATGTGGATGTGGATTGGACGAAGGGGTTTCGTAGAATACCCTCCGCGTTCACCAGACCTCACACCACTAGACTTTTTTTATGGGGATACTTAAAAGACAAAGTCTACGCTATAAAACCTGTAACAGTCGCTGAATTGAGAGCAGCGATTGAACGAGAATGCACACAAATACCAAACGAAATGTTTCGTGATGTTTGCGATTCCATTGCTTCGCGTTATCAGCAGTGCCTGGACCAGAACGGACGTCAGTTTGAAAACAGGCGTTGACAAAACAATTAAATAATGTCTGTAGATTCTATTACATTTTGAAAATGAAATGTATTTTAATAAACACTGCCTTTATAATTATTTAAAGTGTGTATACATTTTTTTGGGACGCCCTGTATATATAATATATAGTACAGGGTGGGCCGTAAGTTTCCATACATAGGAAAAATAAAAAATTTTTTATGGACAACCATTTTTATTTATATAATATGCTCTACATGGTTGCCATTGTTTTGAAAACACATTTCAATACGTGTTCCCCACTGTTGATGAACACGCATTAGCACAGTTGACGTTATGCTTGTAATGGCGTTGGTGATACGTTCCTTTAGATGATTTATGTCTCGTATCTTTTCCTGATACACCATGGCCTTCAAGTGCCCCCAAAGATAGAAATCAAGGGGGGTGAGATCTGGGGATCTGGGAGGCCACTCCACAGGACCACGCCGACCAATCCAAGCATCCGGAAACTGCTGATCCAAATACCGACGCACGTGAAGACCATAATTTAAATTTTCCTATGTATGGAAACTTACGGCCCACCCTGTATATAATATAATATATATATATATATATATATATAATTTGATGCGTGTTTCACTGTATTATGTATGATAATTAGAATATTTTTAACTGGCATAAATTTAGGAAATAAAACATCGCCTTACCTTATTTATTTATACATGAACTCCAATCTTCTTGGTTTTAATGCAAATTCTTCAATTACTTTGTCGTGCAACATTTTATTCTTCTCTAGCGATATTACAATTTCTTTCTCTATGGCAATTCTTGCCAAAGTAGACGGCCTTTCTTCTGACATGGTATTCCGTAGGTACGTCTTTATTCTGTTAAGCGTTGAAAAACTTGTTTCCGTTGACACACTGGTTACAGGGATTGTCAAAAGGAGCCGAATTAATATGATCGTTTCAGGTAAGGCTGTTGTAAGTCCAAAGTCAAGACAAAGCTTTAAAATTTCTTTTGTATGTTTGCACTGACAAAAATCGGAGTCCTGACAGATGTATTTCAATTCTGACGTTAAAGCTTTTACGTCAAATAGATTACTGTACTTATATTCAAGTGCTTCTATTAAGTTTTGGAGAAATTTTCTTTATATACTACAAACATTAATGAATTCAACAGCTCAAAAAATGAGAAATGAATGCATTCAAATCGTTCCTTCAAGGCTGTTACAGAGGTATTCAGAATGCTAAAGTAAATTCCTTTAAAGTCTGTCACTTTTCCTCTGAGTCTATTAATAGGGGGAGGAATGGTCGGACAACTTACTATGTCACATATCTTTTTAAGAATTTCATTATAACTTTTGTCATTGATTTTTCTTTCCAGAAAACTAATAAAATCATTAATTTTCTTTTTTGCATATTCCATGTCCACTATCCTGCACTGTAAAACATCAAATAATTTTTCAGCATTGTTAAGTAATTCTTCAAAGCAACAAATATAAAACATAAACAAAACATCATCTAATTTTGCATAAAGGTTTTCAGCCTGGTTTAAACTATTTTCATCCCACGAGATTTCATCATTCAAAATGCTTTCTAAAGCCTCTTTCAATGCTCCACACCGGGGTAATATAGCTGATACTGTTCTTGACCGATAGCACCAGCGTGTTTCACTTAAACTTGGAATGGTAACTTTAAAATTATTTAATACATTCTTTCTCTTTGCTTTGTGCTTGAGGAAGTAAATTTATTAAGTGTCTTCAAGTGAGAGAAAAACGTTTGACACCTGGTAAATAATTCGCTACTTTAATAATAACTAAATTCAGTGTGTGCGCATAACAGTGAATAAAATTAGCATATTTGTAACTGCACTGTCTTAGTTTCTCTTGCATTCCGTTTAATTCACCAGCCATTACTGCAGCTCCATCATATGTTTGACTAATTTATTTTCTACATTACTAATTGACTATAAGCACGTTGACATTGTTTGCACTAAACCACTAGCTTTTCTGTCTGCACTTACGTTGAAAAAACCATAAAAACGCTCTTTGATATCGTAATTATGAACTTATGTAATAATGATTGATAAGTGACACTGAACAGAACAGTCTGTGGTTTCGTCAGCTTGAATCGAAATAAACGGAGCCTTTTTGATTTCTTCGTCAATAATGTTACCGATAACTTTATCAATCGAAGTTATAAGTTCATTCTGTGTGGTACTGAACAACCCAGAAAACCCTGAAGATCCTTCCTTTGCAACTAATCTACTGGCAAAAACGCTGTCTAGCTCTGCAAAATGACTTAAAAGCTCTCTATAATTGCCCTTATTATTACTGTCACTGCTTTCGTCGTGTTCACGAAATGCTAATTCCTGCTTGCTTAAATAGAGGGTGTACATAAAGTCAGGATCTATTTTTGTGAAATAATTATTTTTTTCTATTTTTCTTTTCAGAAGCCCTTAGAATGAATGCAGAAGAGCGTGTGGCAATAGTAATTTGGCGAATCGAGGGAAAGAAATACAGTGACATCAAAGAGAAGTTTAGAAGGAGATTTCATAAGCCGGGGCCAATAGACAAGACAATACGAAAATTGGTGAACAAATTTAAACGAACGGGATCTGTAAATGATGAAGCAAGATCAGGACGACCGTGTATGTCAGATCTTACCGTGAAGGCAGTACGCGGAATTATCACTGAGGAGCCACGTACGTCCGTTCGTGCTGCATCACACAGACTCGGCCTCCCGACGTCATCTGTGCACAAAATTCTGAAAGTTAATTTGCAGAAGAAAAGCTATCATTTGCAGGTTTTACATGATTTACATGAGGAAGATTTCCCTCGACCAAGTGCTGTGTGTGCTGATCTCGTAGAACAAATCTGGAGTGATAATTTAATTGACAACATTCTCTTTAGTGATGAAGCCACTTTCCATACGTGTGGAAAAGTAAATCGCCATAACTGTCGAATTTGGGCAGATGAAAGACCGAATGATTTCGTCCAAAATTGGGAAAGAGACTCACCTAAAGTTAATGTCTGGATAGGTTTAACAAAATCTAAGGTTTATGGTCCTTTTTTCTTTGCTGAAGCTACAGTTACGGGGCTTATTTATCTGGACACGTTGCAGCAATTCCTTGAACCTCGGCTGATTGGGGATAGGATTGTTAGTACCGTCGTCTATCAACATGATGGTGCTCCTTGTCACTATGCCAAAATTGTTCAGGATTATCTAAATGGACGTTTTCCAAATCGCTGGATCGGACGCGGAAGCAACAAAAGACCTTGGCCAGCGAGATCACCAGATTTAACCCCTTTAGATTTCTTTGCATGGGGCCTTATCAAATCGCACGTCTATCAGACGAAGATTACGAGTCTTGAAAACTTACGTACACGTATACGAACTGCTGCAGATAACATAACCCCGCAAATGCTCCAGAATGTGTTTAGAAATGCTGCTGAACGATTTGAGCTGTGCAGGGATACTGATGGGCGTCACGTCGAATCCTACTCTTAATTATTTAATAAATGTTACCACTTTATCATTTTATGATTGAATTCCATATAATTTCCAAGTGCTTCACAAAAATAGATCCTGACTTTATGTACACCCTGTATAAAACAGCATTCACTAAATGCTTCAGATACTGTCTATTTTCATCAACTTTCTGATTATGAGTTTCTCTTTCTATCTCATAGGTTCTGCTAATTGCACTTTCAATACTGGTTTTTCTAAAACACTGCCAAGCTTTAAAATTGCTAAGGTGAGATGAAGATTTTGCGTGAACAGCACTGTCACTCAAAATGTTTTTCATACTATTATAGCCTTGATCAGTCCAAGATTGTTTTTCTCTCGGTTTAAACAACAAGCACAGCCAACAATAAAGTTTTTGATTGTCAATACTTCCACATAACCAGTCAATTTGAGAATACCAACTCGTCTGAAAAGATCTATTGCCCACTTTACACGTCAGAACTGGTAAAGGCCGACCTTTTTGAATTATCAGTTTTTTCTTCGATGCTTCTTCTACGAAATGGCCTCGAGTTTAAATCCCTTATAATATCGCCTTCCATGGTTAAATTTACAAATTGGGCTACCCAAAACACAAATACTTTTATATTAAATTTCATGACAAAATTCACAAGCTAGGCTACACAGAACACGAATAAAGGCCAACTCACACTGAGAGATAAACCATGTGAGCTAAGCCACGTGACAGCCATGACGCAGATGTAACAGGTTTTATATAAAATGAACACTTTCGATATGCTGTGTATTAAATTTCCAAAAATTTACTGTACTATGCAAAAGTAGATTATAGAAATACCTATCTGCCAGTATGATATGCAAATATTGCTTTTAAATGTTTAGTAATTCAAGATAATAACATATATTTGGCATAGCAGCAAGTCGTCAGGCAAATACGAATTTGCCTGACTTCGAACATTAAAAACTTGATTAGTTGGTGTATACAAAGTAATAAATCAATTAAAATACTAATTAACTTTGCGTATAGTAAATATCCAAATGAGTTTATAACATTATAAATAAATCATAAGATTTACATCATAACATGTTTCAAAGAGAGACGTCAGTCTTAAAATTGTTTGCCTGATAAGACGTGAAATTGTGCATTTTTATGAGAGTTGTAAGGCTTTGTTATTTGAGAAGATGCATAATAATACAGTAATAATTAACTTTATGTATAGTCACAGTGTATATGCAAATAGCTATATAAACTTATTTATAAATCCTAACATGGTCATTATAACATGTTTTATAAAGTAAAGATATCTGACTCAAAATTTTTAGCCACATATCTTCCCTCTCTTCTCGCGTTTCTCTCTCTACCCTCACTGGGCAAATGGGGTTTAGATGATAGCTGGATGGATGGAAATTTTTAGCCTGACAACTTGACAAGAGATGGGATTGTGTATTGTTAGTTTTTTATGTTAAGTTTTTAAGTCCCTAACAGAAGAAATAACAGGTCAGGCTCAGCCTTTCCTGCCTAACCCCCTCCGTCGCCACTGATATATATATATATATGCCAAATTTCGGGTAAATATAATGGCGAAGTGAAGCATGATGTACATAGAAGTAGGGTGGAAATGAGATTTCAAAGCACCTGTTCATTTCCCATATTCACATTTGCATTTCCATAAGGAAAATCGACTGTGAAGAATCATAATAATTGAAATCACGCAGCTAACTTATTGCACACAATATATACATATACAGGGTGGGCCGTAAGTTTCCATACATAGGAAAAATAAACATTTTTTTATGGACAACCATTTTTATTTATATAATATGCTCTACATGGTTGCCATTGTTTTGAAAACACATTTCAATACGTGTTCCCCACTGTTGATGAACACGCATTAGCACAGTTGACGTTATGCTTGTAATGGCGTTGGTGATACGTTCCTTTAGATGATTTATGTCTCGTATCTTTTCCTGATACACCATGGCCTTCAAGTGCCCCCAAAGATAGAAATCAAGGGGGTGAGATCTGGGGATCTGGGAGGCCACTCCACAGGACCACGCCGACCAATCCAAGCATCCGGAAACTGCTGCTGATCCAAATACCGACGCACGTGAAGACCATAATGAGGTGGAGCTCCATCTTGCTGGAAGTAAACTGGGAAGTTACCTTCCTCGTTTAGCAGGGATGGGAAAATCTCTTCTTGCAACATGTTAAGATACCTTTCGGCATTAAGATTTCCACTGACAGAAATTGGTCCAATAATTCTGTCACCCCATATCCCGGCCCACACCATCACTTTACCGGCACCTTGCATCTTCGTCGGACTCAGCCAGTTAGGGTTAGCATTACTCCAATAACGTATGTTTTGCCGATTAACCTCTCCATTGACGTAAAAATTTGCTTCATCAGTAAACAAGATCTTACAAACGCATATTCTTAGGGTATCTGAAACATAAAAACAAACGTTTAAATTTTCCTATGTATGGAAACTTACGGCCCACCCTGTATATATATATATATATATATATATATATATATACAGTATATGAAAAACTCTCCCACCAGAATTCGAGCTTGGAACCCCTTGAGTAAGAGTCGCGAGCACTACCGTCATACAACGGGATAAAAATTAACGCAACTTCTTGTATATTTAAACGCCGAGTAAACATTTAATGTTTTCGTGTCCAGAGGTGTTTTACATGTTAATCCTCCTGCAATCGAGGCAGAGATGAACACAAATACTTTAAAATGTATTTAAATACTAAATAGAACCCCTTGAGTAAGAGTCGCGAGCACTACCGTCATACAACGGGATAAAAATTAACGCAACTTCTTGTATATTTAAACGCCGAGTAAACATTTAATGTTTTCGTGTCCAGAGGTGTTTTACATGTTAATCCTCCTGCAATCGAGGCAGAGATGAACACAAATACTTTAAAATGTATTTAAATACTAAATACCACACAAATTTGCATTTAAATACCAAATACATTACTGTAAACTGGAATGTAATTAAATACTAAATACATTACTTGAAAAGTGTAATTAAATACAATCTAAATACATCCTAAATACGTTCCATTTTCAGTGTTTGTTATTGTTATAGTAGTTTGAGGCTTCCTATCCGCAACAAAGGCAATCCAAAGAGAGGCAACAGAAAGAAAGGACTACATAAATCATAATAAACAAAACACAGTACAGTTTGGAACAGTTACACGAAAAATAATTAAATTCTCGAGTTACAAAAAATATGAGAAACTAAAATACTCCCAATAATGGAAAAAAAAATCATGATTTTTTTTGCAAATGTATTTAAATATGTATTTGAAAATATGTATTTATAATTACAAAATACATCAATAATAATAATGCATTTAAATACGCATTTAAATACCCTGAAAATGTATTTATAAACACAATATTTAAATACAAATTGTATTTAAATACGTATTTAAATATTTATCAAATACATTACTGCCCATCTCTGACTCGAGGTAATGCTAGCATTTAATTCAAGTCTTTCTGGTACAGACTCTTTCTTACTCAGGAGGTCCCAGGTTCGAATCCTGGTGGGGCATTTTTGTTTCCTACAAAAAACACGGGTGCTTATGTTTGTTATTCTATATATATATATATATATATATAAATAGTCTATAAATTTCTGTTACGGTTCTGAATATAAATTTAAAAATATTGAATTTTAGAAAATTAATAAATAAAAATAAGCGTGATTATTTAGGACGGACTTCTAAATTTATTTCTGATTATAGCATCCGTGAAGGTGAGGCGAGTAGTCCGACCAGCAAAATGGACGAGTGCATCATAGACTGGAGAGAGCATCTCATGAATCATAGGCTGAAGTCCTTCACTGTCTCCCTAAACGCGGCTATACTACTCGCTCAGTAGTATAATGGCATTTGGTTAGAGGAAGTTGGGGTGTTCTGAAATCCTGTCCCTGGAGGGGCCCCCTGAAGGACTTCGCATGAAGGATGGTGAGGGGGGAAATTATCAAATTGATCCAAATTCCTCGTCCGAAATGCCATTATACTACTGAACGAGTAGTATAGCCGCGTTTAGGGAGACAGTGAAGGACTTCAGCCTATGATTCGTGAGATGCTCTCTCCTGTCTATGATGCACTCGTCCATTTTGTGGTCATAATACTGAGGTGATTACGTCACTGCTAAAACGCCACCAAACAAAAATGGTAACTCTTGAGGAGAACGCACAATGTGTGTTACGGTTAGTTAAGTATGAATCTGTGATAACAGTTCAAAGAAAATTTTGATAGGGAGAGGATCCACCATCGAAAATGTCCCTTTACTGATGGGTGGCGAAGTTTAAGAAAATTGAGTCTGGAAAGATTTTGAGTGAAGTCCGAAAAAGCTTCCCTTGCACTGGAGATGTCAAGGTCAACTGTAATGTTTTGGAGGTCAGCTTCATCTATGTACCCTAACAAAAAGGTGAGAATATGCGCGAAATATCCCTAAAATTAATATCTAGTGTGCTCCTTACGCGGGAAAGAAATTTATGGTCCATTTTTTCGATGACTCATCTATCAAATTTGAAGATGCTTCCCTGTCACCCGACCTTGTTTAAACTTTTACCCTTGGGGAAGGATTAAAATTAGTCTATACAACTGACTCTAAAGATTTAGAAGACTTTAAATAAAGAATTAAGCGTGATGTAAACGCCATAAACTCCCATACAGGAACTTGACGATGTTTATGCCAATTTCAATAAAATAAATAAATAAATCACTAAATAATAAAATTATTAAAAATGATTAGCATTAAAAAAGTAAACACGTCAAAACTTAATTAAAAAATGTAATCATATTAAAATGTAACCGTGCTAATAATTCTAAAATATTTCAATGCTAACATTTAAAGAATCACTTTTAATACAAGAAGATCCAAGTACCCAAGAAAATGCCCGTAAAGATGCGAGTGGGGACTTTGCAGAGGGTCACACTTTTAGGGTATTGCACTTGCAGAGACATCGACTTCAGTCTTTATTTTAAGTTTTTCCTTTTAATATTTAATTATTATAATTTATATTTGTACTTTATTTATTTGTCAGGAATTTTCCGATTAATATTTCGAGGCAGAGGGCTGACAAAACCTTGCCTCAAGGGCCGGATAGGGCCACGGGCCAACAGTTGGCCATCCCAGGTCTAGGCAAATATTAATTTTTTGCTTAATGTTTTTAATAAAGCTTAATTTTGCTAGGGTACATTCCTTTTTCATTTACATTAAAAGCAGTAACAAAACTTTATGGACACAGTATAATATATATATATATATATATATATATATATATATATATATATAGCGTAAAGTTAGCACTATAATAAGAATGATAATAATGGTTATGGTTACGATTGATAATAGTTTTAACTGATTGTTAATGATGATGATTGATGAGGCTGGGGTCGCCATGATCCTTTCAGATCAAATAATGTTATTAATTAGGTTGATTGATAGAATGAGTTTTCTTCCTTCTATTAAACAAAATAAATGATTTATGAATGAGACAAAATCAAAGTTGATTGTTTACAGTTGAAATTAAATGTGCACTTGACTAATGACTTAATAGTAATAGCACACGAGGTAATGATTAGTCTTTATGTAAAGTTAGGTGAATGACACCAGGCCAAAATGGGGCCTGCACAATGGTGTTTACATGATGGTAACTTTCGTGTCACTGGTTCTTCGGAAAGAGAGGTCCAGGTGCGATGTCGGCGTCCTACTCGAGAAGTCCTTGTAACGAGGTTGAGGTGTGAGGCAAGGCATAAGGACATGCCTTGAGTGAATCCTCGCGATATGACGTCATCTTAGTCGTGCTTGTGTGGCGTCATCTTGGTCGTGTTGTGTTGATGGAACATCGCTAAAGTATTTGAAAACGTCTCTGCCGCTACATATATATAAAATCTTTGAGTAGTCACTATAATATCAGCATGTTTATAAGGGAATGACATGTTTCTATGATAGATTAATATATTGTCAATTAAAAATTTAAAAATTTATATGCATTTTCTTAGAAATTTTAATTCAAGAGTAAACTATAAGGAATATATACAGTATATACATATATACATACATACATACATACATATAATATATATATATATATATATATATATATATATATATATATATATATATATATATATATATATATATATATAATATATAATATTAACCTTGGTTTTGCTTCCGCCCGAATTGTTCATTCTGACGAAGGTCAAGTTTGTCACTCCACCTTAGATCTACAGTTTAACGTGGAATCCGAACCACACCCTACCAGCATCCCAGCGTCTTAACCACTAGGCTACGCAGGGACCCATTTATCTATCAACCAATTTATTTTGTGAAAGGATGAACAGCTGGGTTTTGCTGCACGTCGCCTGCCGTCCCGGGGCCGATAGATTCGTAGTCGGCATGGCTAACCACTACATCACCGAGGCGCATCACATATATATGTAATAACGCCTCTCCCCGAGTTCGGGCAAGGTGAGGATGTTACTCGCGAGAGGGTATTACTACTTCTGGATGCAGAAATAGTTTACTCTTCGTATTCCTACAATCGCGGAGTCCTGTGTGGGTCCGTGATTTTCTTTTTCCCAGTTATCAAAGTCCAAAGAGTAGAAAATAAACACAACGGCTTACTGACACGATTTTTAATTTGAATATAGGCGAGATAAATATAATTGATTAGCGTGAATCAAATGTATCTTTTATACAGAACAGAGAGTTGATAAAAATAATAAAAATAATATAAGTTTCATAATTATAATATGGTTACTTTTTCTTCATTGTAAGATATGAAACAAGCCAGAGACCCCTCTAAGACACCCTTGACCGTTCTGAGCCCCCAAGCTTATATGAATCAATTGCAAGCTACTGATCTTTCTCTAAACAGTCAGACTTAAATTGGTACCCAATCTTCCAATTTCCAAAAGCAATTCCCGTCAACGGACCGAAACCCTTTCAACCCGGAGACACTCTCCAGGGATCTGCCTTAAGGGCGCTGATCCCCTTCTTATATAGTCAAAGGAACGGAACATGGCTACGCCATCACGCAAGCGGTTGATGTCACCTGAGAGCATTGTTTTCCCCAAATGAAATCAAAGAAACCGTCTGCGTCACTGCGTGTGAATTCCGTTTGGAAGGAAACGAGTCATGCATAGCTTGGGAAATACTGAATGAACGAAATTACATAAACATAATAGTCATCAGGGCGCGGCTTTACTTCGATTATAAATTATAACATGCATAATATATATATATATATATATATATTATATATATATATATATATATATTCTTTTCTACAACGTTGCTTCGAGCGTAAATAATGTTGAATTCAATGAATTTAATGAATATTTTTCATATTAAATTGAAAAATTAAACCAGTAAGAACAAAATATTTCTTTATTAGTTTGTGATACAAAACAAGAAAATTGAGACAGTTTGTTATACATTTCAATTGCTGATTCGATTTTCTGACTTAGATTCTATTACAATAGAAGTCTGACCGCAAAATGGTAGAGTGACCTTGAAGTAACGGGTATAGAAACAACCGAACGAACGAGACCTTTAAACGTACGAACGAACGAACGAACGAGTGAACCTTAACCCCATAAATTGCTCAAATGGCTTCCAAAGGTCAGGTAAACGCCCTGAAAGTAGAAATGAAGGATCTAGGAAATAAGTATAATTCCCTCTTTGACTTAGTGCACAGAAGTAATAGTGTAATCAAAGACCTTGAGGCAGTAATAAAAGTTGTACAACATAACGAATTGTTAAAGAGGGACAATGCAAAAACTGGAATATAGAAATATGGAGCTCTAAAAGAGCATTCAGTATGCACACGACGAGATAAAGGATCTTAACTCTAGTCTAAACTCGCTTACTAAAAATAATCGTAGCATGGAGATGCTAAAAAACGAGCACAATTCAATTAGGAATAAATTAAACAGCCTAGACAATAATTCACGTGCCAATAACTTAATCATAATTGGGGTATTTGAAATGAATAGAGAAACAAACGACGAAACGAAGAAAAAGGTGGAGGACATAATAAAAGATAGTCTGAATTTGGGGAATATTAAGATCAAAAGTGCTTTTACATTAAAAAAAAAATTCCATCACAAAAAGCAAATTCTAGAGTTAATGACATGACTGAATCTAAGACGCCCACTTCAGCTATAAAAGTAATATGTGAGGATGAAACTCAGAAATGTAATATTAAAAAACAGAAGAAAGCTGAAAGGAAAAAATCTTCGTCAATGACGACGTATGTGAGGAAACACGTAAAATTCGTAAAGAAAAGCTCCCTAAACTCATAGGAGCGAGGAGACTCGGGAAAGTTGCCTACTTCCTTGGAGCGAAGTTAATTAATTATTAAAGAAAGAGAGACGCCAACGCGGAATACTTCGGTCAAAGGAGTTCACCTTGTTAATGAAAAAGCATTCGAAGCTATGAGAACTACGAAAACGCCAGCCGACAGTCGGCACACAGGAGGCCTGCGAATAACTCCGCATACAATCTCAACAGTCGACTTTCCCATTCTCGGCTCAACTGGGCGGTAACCCCTTATTCCCATATTCTGTATTTAGTGAAATTGTTTGAGAACTACTGTTAAATGGCTTTCATCGATAAAGACTTTCATAGCATATGTGCCGATATTAATCATTTCAATTCATTACCAAAAAATTCTGGATCCAGTTTAGAGAATGTAGAACAGGAATCTGGTGTAGGCAATTGCATGGTCTCATCGATAGACGAGTTTAATGCCTTGTATTACAAAAAGATATTTATAAAAATCTTTCAGCGCTAAATCTAAACATTCGAAGCCTACCTAGGAACTATAACTACTTATTGGCCCTTTTGAAAACTTCTACGGTCAAATTTAGTGTTATAATTCTCACGGAAACCTGGTTAAATAGTAGTATTAAAAACCTATATAATATGGATAATTACGTTGCTTATCATACTGTAAGAGATGGTCAGATTGGTGGGGGTATCTCTATGTATGTGCATCAAACTTATGACTCTACGAAGTATTTTCTCTATGTAATAGTGACAATGAAAACCTGATTGTGAATATAAAAGACAAAAGTAATATATATTCTGTCCATGCAATATATAGACCACCTAATACTAATATCAATAGCTTTTTAATTCACTTATATAACATGTTATGCAACTTTCATAAATTGAATGCCATAGTTGTGGGAGACTTCAACAATCTGCAATCTGAAGCAATCTCTCATAAATTTTTAAACTTAATGAATTCTTTCTATCTTAGTCATTCTATTACCAAACCCACTCGAGTCTGCAGCTATGGCAATCGAATAACAGAATCTACGATTGATAATATATTTGTAAATAGCAATGCCCTCGTAAATTCTGGAATTATAACCACCAACATCAGTGATCATTTAACTACTTACGCTAGCTATATTCAATAACATTGTTCAGGTTGCGGGCAAAACAACTATTGATTACAGAATATTCTCAGAGGTTAACAAAAGAAAATTTATTGGGGCTGTAGAAAATACTCAACTTTGTGACGAACCTTTAAATGACCCAGATCATATGTTTCAGTTCTTCTATGACACCTTATTCCATATTTTTAATATTTGCTTTCCTTTAAGGAGAAAAACAGTTTCGCCCAAAAGTGTCGCAAATCCATGGATCACTCCAAGAATTATCACTTCAATAAAGAACAGAGATAAATTATTCAAATTGCAAATGCAGAGGAAAATTCCTAAAATACAATATACTCAAAACAGAAACAAATTAACTAAATAATCAAAATTGCAAAATATAACTATCATAACATTCAATTTTCCAAACATAAAGGAGACATGAAAAACACTTGGACAACCATAAACAATCTTCTCGGAAAACAAATTAAGAAAAATTCAATAGAGAAATTAAATATGAGAATAAAAACCCACTCTAATAGACAGAGTTTATTTCCACGACAGTTTCGACGCCCACTGGCATCCTCCTCGGGTGGATACAGAAACACAAATGAAACAAAACAAGAGGGAAAAACAGTTCAGGGATCGACCGTTAAGAAATTCGCACCTAGGTTGGATTCCATTCTCTCGAGACAGGAGGGGCATTTTCATTAAGTACATTCGCACAAATTTTTAAAACTATCTTCCTGTTCTAAACATACAGATTCTATTATTTTTACATAATTATTACATTTATAATTAAATTTATTACATTTAATATTGCATAATTATTAATTACAGAAATTATAAATTTATTATTACATTGGTTATTACATTGTTGTTTATTATACAGAAATTATAACCGAAAAACGAATGAAAAAGGCGATTAGGAAATAATCCAGAGACCATTGAGAAATTCGCACCTAGGTTAGATATCGTTCTCCCGAAACCAGAAGGGCATTTTATTACAGGGTCAGCTTATAACTACATTTCCACAAATTAAAAAATATCTTCTTGTTCTATACATACAGATCCTAATGTTTTGACATAATTACTGCATATATTTATTTCCACATTAATTACTTCCATTATTACATTTACTAAAAGCGAGTAAGGAAACATTCCAATCCAGAGACATTTAAGAAATTCACACTTAGGTTCGAACACGTTCCCACGACTCCGTAAGGGATTTATTGACCAAGAATCTCATTAAAGGGTCTAACTTATAAGTACCTTCGCACAAATTAAAATTATCTACTTTTTCTATACACACAGATTCTATTATTTTTCTTTTGACATAATTATTACATTTATAAAGTACCTTACTTGATTCCCAATCTATAGCATGATTATTTTGGCTAGCGTGATAAAAAATGGCATTATTAGTATTACAACTTCTGAAGGCATATTTGTGTTCTTTGATACGGGTTTCAATATTTCTTCCAGTTTCTCCCACGTATACTAAATCACAACTTTTACAGGGAATGCTGTAGACACAGGCTTGTTCCTCTTTTGCAACGTTATTCCTAACCAATTTACTTTTCACGGTAGACGAATATTTGAACGCCAAAGCAAACTTAAATTCTTTCGTCAACGGTTTTACTCTTTCTAAGCCGGCAATGTAAGGCAAACTCACATATTGTTTTTGGTTAACTGAAGGTTCCCGAGGGGCATAAAAAGATTTTCTGCCTTTAAAATACGCCTTTCCGATAAACCACTCAGGATATTTTAAATCCTTAAAAATGTTCCAAATCTTTGAATTTTCCGGATCCAGCAAATGTGGGCTACAAATCCTGAGTGCTCTTAGAAACATGGAAGAAATAATTGAGCTTTTAACCCCTTCATCATGATATGAAAAATAATGAATGTACGAATTACAATGAGTAGGTTTTCTATAGACCGTGAAATTGGGCTTTCCGCTTTCGTTAATGACCAAAACATCTAGAAAAGGTAATTGTTTGTCGTTCTCCCATTCATATTTAAATTTAATAGAGGGAACAAGATTATTTAATGACTGAAAGAAAGTGTCAAAGTTGTTCCAGTGGTCAGGCCAAAATGAGAAAATATCATCTACATAACGAAACCAAATTAGATTCCTGGGACATATTGTTTGCAACAATTCCGACTCATAATACTCCATATATAATGTACTCAGTATTGGGGATAAAGAGAAATTGACCATACGTATTTCAAACTAAGAAATTGTCTACGCGTCCTTAAATCGCATGTGTCGTGTGAACTACTTGTGGCGCTGTTTGAAACTGCAGATTATAAATGCGACGTGGAGACTAGACGCACTGAACAACGACTTAACAGAAAGCTATCCTATTTATGTGATGAAAGTGCTTGGTCAAAGTGTGCGGTGGAAGGTTCCGTTTTAAATTTATCGACATATGTCTTGTCCAAATCCGAAAAGGAAGTTCTTAATTTAGGGCTGTCGTTTGCGCTTAAACCCGATAAAAACATTGTTTTAGATTTTGTGTCTTCCGTAGTTAATTCCAGGGTGGATATTCCGTGTTTAAATGGTTTGATTCTGAGCAAGTTTCTGGAACATTTCAACTCATTGGACTCTATTCCCAAAAGATTCCGGTTAGCTTTAGACAAGCTCAGGAAGAATGAAGCAATATTTGTCACTAAAGCGGACAAAAGTAACA
This sequence comes from Bathynomus jamesi, assembly GCA_023014485.1. NCBI lineage: Eukaryota > Metazoa > Arthropoda > Malacostraca > Isopoda > Cirolanidae > Bathynomus > Bathynomus jamesi. Next base: position 1,438,348 of record JAJOZX010000256.1, on the reverse strand, counting down.
CTGTGGTTATTTTGGACAAGTGTGATTATAAACAAAAAATGGAAGCGTTACTTAGTGATGAATTCACCTACACCAAAGTGAGATCGTCCCCCCTAAAGCGTCTTTCTGCCGAATTCAACAAAACCATCAGGAACTTATTAAAAGATGTCCCGGCGATTGATCCTAAAAGATTTCTACAGATTAACCCCAAACTCCCCCACATTTACGGCCTACCCAAAACCCATAAGATTAATATACCACTCCGTCCCATTATTTCACACAGGGGTTCCTTTAGTTACAGGTTATCTAAATTTCTTGCAGATAAATTATCCCCATTAGTTGGTAAATTTTCAGGCTCGCACATCACTAATTCCTGTGACTTTATTAACAAAGTTATGTCCTTAGATTTAAAACGGGGAAGAATGATAAGTTTTGATGTTGAGTCCTTGTTTACGAAAGTTCCCATCGATGATGTACTTAGTTTTTTAGATAGAAAATTGCCAACATGTAACGTAGAACTAGGCATGCCCACATCTGTATTTTTAGAACTGATAAAACTCTGTGTCACCAATAATGCCTTCTCCTTCGGTGAAGAATTTTATTTGCAACGTTTTGGTATGGGAATGGGGTCCCCTTTATCCCCAATACTGAGTACATTATATATGGAGTATTATGAGTCGGAATTGTTGCAAACAATATGTCCCAGGAATCTAATTTGGTTTCGTTATGTAGATGATATTTTCTCATTTTGGCCTGACCACTGGAACAACTTTGACACTTTCTTTCAGTCATTAAATAATCTTGTTCCCTCTATTAAATTTAAATATGAATGGGAGAACGACAAACAATTACCTTTTCTAGATGTTTTGGTCATTAACGAAAGCGGAAAGCCCAATTTCACGGTCTATAGAAAACCTACTCATTGTAATTCGTACATTCATTATTTTTCATATCATGATGAAGGGGTTAAAAGCTCAATTATTTCTTCCATGTTTCTAAGAGCACTCAGGATTTGTAGCCCACATTTGCTGGATCCGGAAAATTCAAAGATTTGGAACATTTTTAAGGATTTAAAATATCCTGAGTGGTTTATCGGAAAGGCGTATTTTAAAGGCAGAAAATCTTTTTATGCCCCTCGGGAACCTTCAGTTAACCAAAAACAATATGTGAGTTTGCCTTACATTGCCGGCTTAGAAAGAGTAAAACCGTTGACGAAAGAATTTAAGTTTGCTTTGGCGTTCAAATATTCGTCTACCGTGAAAAGTAAATTGGTTAGGAATAACGTTGCAAAAGAGGAACAAGCCTGTGTCTACAGCATTCCCTGTAAAAGTTGTGATTTAGTATACGTGGGAGAAACTGGAAGAAATATTGAAACCCGTATCAAAGAACACAAATATGCCTTCAGAAGTTGTAATACTAATAATGCCATTTTTTATCACGCTAGCCAAAATAATCATGCTATAGATTGGGAATCAAGTAAGGTACTTTATAAATGTAATAATTATGTCAAAAGAAAAATAATAGAATCTGTGTGTATAGAAAAAGTAGATAATTTTAATTTGTGCGAAGGTACTTATAAGTTAGACCCTTTAATGAGATTCTTGGTCAATAAATCCCTTACGGAGTCGTGGGAACGTGTTCGAACCTAAGTGTGAATTTCTTAAATGTCTCTGGATTGGAATGTTTCCTTACTCGCTTTTAGTAAATGTAATAATGGAAGTAATTAATGTGGAAATAAATATATGCAGTAATTATGTCAAAACATTAGGATCTGTATGTATAGAACAAGAAGATATTTTTAATTTGTGGAAATGTAGTTATAAGCTGACCCTGTAATAAAATGCCCTTCTGGTTTCGGGAGAACGATATCTAACCTAGGTGCGAATTTCTCAATGGTCTCTGGATTATTTCCTAATCGCCTTTTTCATTCGTTTTTCGGTTTATAATTTCTGTATAATAAACAACAATGTAATAACCAATGTAATAATAAATTTATAATTTCTGTAATTAATATTATGCAATATTAAATGTAATAAATTTAATTATAAATGTAATAATTATGTAAAAATAGAATCTGTATGTTAGAACAGGAAGATAGTTTTAAAAATTTGTGCGAATGTACTTAATGAAAATGCCCCTCCTGTCTCGAGAGAATGGAATCCAACCTAGGTGCGAATTTCTTAACGGTCGATCCCTGAACTGTTTTTCCCTCTTGTTTTGTTTCATTTGTGTTTCTGTATCCACCCGAGGAGGATGCCAGTGGGCGTCGAAACTGTCGTGGAAATAAACTCTGTCTATTAGAGTGGGTTTTTATCTCATATTTTGACCTTCACGTAAAAAAAGTGAAGTTTTTTGCGAGAAATTAAATGTTGATAATAAAGAAATTACTGATGATACTGCTATTGCAGACTCTTTAAATGCACATTTTGCTTCAATAGCGGATAGGCTTCGCTCACAATTAATAAATAATGATCACTCACCTCTAGAATATATGCCACCCAGCCCACTAAATTCATTTTCCTTTGTTCCTGCTACCTCTACTGAGGTCCAGAATATTACTGGTAAATTAAAAAATACAAAAAATAACATTCATAACATTCCTGTACCTATATTGAAACTTGTTAAAGATAAGATATCTGTAACTTTGGCTAAAGTTATCAATCAAAGTATTTCCAAAGGAATATTCCCATCAATGCTAAAAACTGGTTGTATAACACCCCTTTTTAAAGGGGGTGATCCTACACTAGCAACAAATTACAGGCCGGTGTGTTCATTATCTGTGTTCAGCAAAGTTTTTGAAAAAATTGTAAAAAGTGGAATGCAGCGATATTTAGAATCCTACAATTTCTTATCTCCAAATCAATATGACTTCCGTAATAATAAAACAACGGAGATGGCTATTTCAAATCTTATGGAAAATGTAAATATAGCTAAGGAGAACAAAGAAATAATGATATCAATATTTATGGATTTGAGTAAGGCGTTTGATGTAATAGACCATAATATTCTACTTAATAAATTATATTGTTACGGCTTTAGAGGAGCAATCAGTGATTGGTTTAAAAGTTATTTGTCCAATAGATATCATTTTGTATCAGTAAATGAGGTTTGCTCAACTAAAGCAAACATGGTGTGCCACAGGACTCAGTTCTGGGTCCACCGTTATTTTTATTATATATAAATGACCTTCCACGTTCATCTGATATACTGAACTTCATAATGTTTGCAGATAATACAACTCTCTTTTTCTTGCAAAGATGTTAATACAGCTAAGAATATATTTCATTCAGAATTCATCAGTGTAATGAAATGGTTGACCACCAATAAACTCTTCCTAAATACCAGTAAAACAAATTTCATGATTTTTACTAATAAAATAAATGTATATCTTGATGAATTTAATGTTAATGAAATCGCCATAAAGGAGTGTACTGTAACAAAATTTCTTGGTGTAATGCTAGATAAGAATTTGCAAGTGATCATGTAAATTATATGGGCGAAAAGATTTCAAGGAGCGTTGCTATAATGTTTAAACTTAGAAATGTAGTGCCTAAACAAGTTTTATTGACTCTTTATCATACTCTTGTTCTTCCTTAGATAACATACTGCACCCTTGTTTTGGGAAACTCCGCTTACAACACATTAAATGGTATCTTTGTCATCCAAAAACGAGCAATAAGGTTATTATCTGATGCTGATTTCCTTGATCACTCTAGTGCAGTGGTCGGGGAATAGGGGTAAATTACCCAAATGGGGTAAATTTAAAACTTTTGGGTAATGCGTGTGGTATGAGAGACACTTTGTGCTGATATTTTTTCGTATATTGTTATTTTATTTTGTTACATAAATGTGGCGTTATTCTAAATTTTAGAATATTACGAATTTACGTCCTGATTACGTCCTCAAATATATTTTGGGGTAATACCCAAAAAAGTTCGCCAACCACTGTTCTAGTGCATTATTTAAAGAGCTAAACCTACTAAAGCTCAACGATATAACCAAACTGGCACATTTTATTTTTATTTACAAGTGTATGAACAAAATCATTAATTTGCAATGGGTAAATAGATATTTTGTAACTCATCAAGAAATCCACTAGTATCAGACCAGAAATAGATCAAAGCTTGTTATACCTCAATTTAGGTTGTCTTCATCTCAAAAACTACCCATTTTCATTGGATTGAAACTATGGAATGACTTGCATGCCGATATAAAAAATATTGTGAATGTGAATTTGTTTAAAACCAAGTTGAATCCCAATTAATAATGGCATACTAACAAAAATCTAGGATTAATGTCCACTAATATTGTTTAATATTGTCCATTAATATTGTTTAATATTGTAATACATGTTTTAACTATTAATAATACTTATTTACTTATTATTTTAATTTATAACAACTAGCTGCTTATTTTAATAAGAGCCCAGTAAAGAAGCTTAAAGCTTAAGGGCCAAATTAAATTAAATAAATAGTCGAGCTTCACAATTATTCATGTCATTGTAAGTTGAAAAAATTTATTTATTTTATTATTATTAATAAAGGTTATTCTATCTAATAAAGGCTATTCTTGTTGCAAAAGGGGGGAGAGGGGTTGGCACCCATGGGGGAGGGTGTTGGCACCCGTGGCGGAAGGGATGTGCAAGCAAGGGGGAGTGTGTTTAGCTCCCAATCTGCATGAAGGGGAGAGGGAGTTGGTCCTGGAGAATGACCTCCCCCCAAAAAGGGTGCCCTATATACACATTCCTTTCTAAACGCCTTCTAAGCCAGATTAAGCCTTTTAAGACAGCTGGCTGCTTAAGACTTCTAAGCCAACTGAGGCTGCCAAGAGCTTTAGTATGAGACGAGATATGCCAGCGAAAGGTTCTTCTCTCCTGCTCTCTCCTTTCTCTCTCTTAGGTCACCTGTATATATATATATATATATATATATATATATATATATATATTAATGGAGAGAGAGAGTAGATGCTCATGCTTCCCCACAAAGAAAAAATAAAAAGTATCCAATTAAAAGCACACACACACACACACACACACACACACATCGTATATAAACAGATGCATGTAAGAAGAATTGTTCTATCCCAATAGCAAAATATAGAAATTCCTTAGAATAACTACCGCACAACCCTCAAAATACATCCTTAGACAACCTCGCAATCAATCCTCAGCACAGCACCATCAGCACAGCACCACCACCACCAATAAACCGACAAGGTCTCTAAAACCGACCCAATTAATAGACAAAGCTATTAAACATAAACAAATACATTTATGGAGCGAAAGTAGACTGACAAGGTCTCAAAAAAGGCGACACCAATAGTTTATTCTCTTGAGCTTCTCGGAGCAGAAAACCAACACGAGGATAATGTGATGTTTGGTAGGCGCTCTTTTAAACAAACAATCGAATATGATAAACCAAATTTAATACAAAAACAAATTTTCACCTTAACATACAAATTTAGCTTTAAACTATAACATAAAAAACATTAATATAATTTTTAAACAAAATAGAATTTAAATTAGGGCTAACTATTTTATTTCTCGTCTTTTACAATTAGGAAATTATCCAAACAGTGTGTTATTTAAGAAAAATTTTCGCATTAATATACAAATTTATCTTTTAATCATATCATAAAATAATAATTTAAAAGAGCACATATCCTTAAAATATCTTATTTTCCACAGTAATGTTTAGAAGGGCGTATATATATATATATATATATATATATATATATATATATATATATATATATATATATATATAGACTGGCCCACAAAAACTTATTTTTGAAAATTGAAAGTCTAACCCCCTAAAATTGTTACCACCATCATAATATACTCGCACACTAAATTTCAACAATATCTATGCACTTTTGGTGGTGCCGACAGCCTCTTGTATTTTTCATTTATTGCGAAAATATCAATTGCTGGTAAAATTACTTTAAGAAATCCCGTAATTCGTAGTACAAATATTGTGTGCAAACCATGCCTCTTCACACTCTTGTGGATTGTACTCCACATGTTACACTGTTACACATGTTACACTCACTGTCACATGTTACACTGTTGAGTAGAAAACGTCTTTTGACCTAACGCCATTACTGGTGACGTCATCGGCTACGGAGGAAAGTGGGAGGGTCGCTGTTCACGTCAGTATTATTTAAGACGCAGTGAGAGATTGACGTGCAAGTGTTTTCTCTTAATATTAGATTTTATCCTTCACCATGCCCGATTCAATTGTAACAAGAAGAAAAACTGAAATATGGCTGATTGGACAGCCAATTGACACAATTGGCAGTAAGAAGCTTCCATCCAATGGAGATGCACTATGTCGGTCAAATGATAAACAAATTACGGATCGCTGTAAATTACGTAAATTAGCTTCTAGAAAGTGAATAAATATTCCTTTATTAAAGTTAAGAACTGTATTCATATTTTCTCTTTTTTAATAGAAATTATCACGATTTAACCTAACCCCTCGCCAAACGCGTATAATTGAACTAACCGGCCAGTCAATTAACCTAACCTTGTATTCAATTAACCTAACCATTATTTGACCGGGTACCCTGGCTGTTTAACCGTCTCCCTCTCCTATTATGATATTATATTTGCATTAAATTAACCTAAAATATATATATATTGTCAATAAATCTAACAATTATTTGATCGGATACCCTGGCTCTTTAAGAGTCTCTCTCCTATTATGATATTATATTTGCGTCAAATTCACCTAAAATATGTATATTGTTAATTAACCTAACCAATATTTGAACGGGTACCCTAGTCTTTTAAGCGTCTCGCTCTCTCCCTCTCTCTCTCCTATTATGACATTATATTTGCATCAAAATCACCTAAAATATGTATATTTTCAATAAACCTAAGCGTCTGTTATTATTTTTATAAATTATACTTGCTAGATGTGGTTATTGAGCAAAGCGTTTTGAACAAACTCACATATCTGATTCGTGTACGGGTGAACAGTGCTAAGTGTTTTATATTTTCATTATTTTCATATATAATTATATATTATTTTTTATTAATTATAAAACTCGTGAGCTTTAAAATGCTTATTACAACTGGTTGCGAAAATTTTATAACCAAATTGTATTTGAATGATAAGTGGACAAAATTTTTATAATTATTTTAAAGAAAGTGGTTAGCTGATAAATGGGCACCCTGGGTATATATGATAAGATTGAACACTGAGTATACCTGAAGCGGAAAAAAATAAATATTCATTATTCAGAGCTCCGGAAACTTTCTTCAGAAAAAATAATGTAAAAATTTCTGTCTATAACCGTACCTTTTTTTTCTTAAGTGACGCGGGCGGAGCTGGAACGCGTTAGAGAATATTTTCGTAATAGCTTTGAAGAAACTCAAGTAGCCGACGAGGATTTAAGCATGGGGGTTGAAGTTTTACTGGATACTCGATCTAACGAATGCCAGGTCGTCGGAGAAGTGATGCGAGTTCTTTTTCTTATTTGTGTTTTGGGATAAGAATAAGCCTTGTATTTTCAACTTTATTAAATGATATAACTCTGAGGAGTGTTTTCTAAATTAATACATAATAGGATTTATTGTATACATCACATTTTCAATGTTTCTCACACATATAGGAGTGACATTGGTATCAATTTTTTTATACATTATATATATATCCAACTTAATTTATTTACAGAATTAGCTTCCATTCCATTTTTAAATAAGCTACAGGACATAAGCCTCGTCCTTAAACGCTACACAAACTAATATTATTGGGTACATTTTATAATTTTACACAATATTGTTACAATTGATGAAGCTACAATTATATATACAGTATATACGCATAAAACTTCACACAATACAGTGAGTGCCTACAAACGGGAACCGTTTTTTTATGTGGTTGCATACCATTTCATCATTCCGTTCGGTGTCGCACAAATCGAATAATTTTTAAAAATTTGTAAATTCGTTTCCTTTTTCATGCATGACATGAAAAAGGAAAGGCAGTACATGCCGCAAGTATTTCTATAGTAGCCCTGGAATCGGTAAGGGTTCCAGACAATTTGTGGAATGTGCAATTGCTCAAGAAATTTTACAATAATAGTCATCATTCCAAGGATGGACCCTCAGTGAATTAAAATAGTACATTCGCCGCCTATTTCTAAAATAAAAGGCTAGCCAATGAATCCCTTATCCGTCACTATATTTAGAATAAATGCGCCGCAGTGTCTCGTAGCTGGAAGCTTCAGCGTTTCATTCTTCGCAAACACACGGATAAATTTGGAGGGTGTGATTCGGTCACTATTCATTACTCTCTGGAGTGTATTCGCATCCATTTTTAAAAGTCTGTGACTACACCTCTAAACCTATTAATCTCTATTAGGGCTTGCGATTCCAGGTACACTAGTACACTAATAGGAGCGTCTAGCGGCTTGGCGAATTCCAATCTGACTGAGATGTTTCCACTCTGCTGTGGGTTCATGTGCGTATTTATACTCCCAGATAAGTCTGCCGAGATGTCAAATGGGTAAAGGTTAACCTGTTCGACGAATTCCTTCTGTGTTACGCCGATTCCTAATTCGTTGCAAGTAACGGCAATATGTGCAAGATTACTGTAAGCTCTCGAGCAAAGCGGAAACACGGCTTCTGTTGAATAATCCGTTTCTAATGTTCCCCCTAAGGCGACTCCTTAGGAGGACGTACAGGGTTATATTTTTAAGGGCGAAATTTTCGAAATTAAAGGTGTTCTTTTTGCATTTTCCATTCACAGAAACGTGCTCCTGCATTCCATTTAATAACCTTTTAGGTAGAATTCCAAGGGCAACATTTTCTATCTGCTTTGATGTCAACCCTGATGGCACCGTGTATAATTTGAGCTGGACTCTATTAATCGGGTATTTTACTGTGGTGTGTAGTAAATTTTTTTAAAGTTCTATTGTTTAGCTGAGCTTAATTTCACTCGACGCACGCGGAGATATGTTTTCATAACATGAATCACCACAGGCTTCGCGCTCTCTTCTTAGCCAGCCCCCAGATTTAAACAAATCTCAGGGCTAATACGAGTGAGCTTTATTTTCATATCGACCCAATTCACAAGCAGCTTCTCCTGGAATGTGAAATCTGTGTGTAGGTGTCCGAAGCATTCATATATTTTCTTTTTAGAATTTTTAAATTTGTTCTTTATACTGCTTTCATCTTTAGCTTGATAATAACCTTCGGCAGTTAAAAAGGTATCTTTCGCTTCTTTTGAAAAGTTGAGGACATTTTCCAGATAGGATTGTAGGTGGTAGTAGCCAGATCCTGCCGAGATGTTGACCTAGTTTAAATACACGTAGCACTGACTGAATATGGAATGTAGAAAGTTTGTTTCTGGGAATACTACGTATTTATCTTCGCAATCCATTCCATCTGAATGTGCTTTTCGTAGTTTAGCGTACATGTGCACACATCTTGGATCAAAAAAGTAAGGGCCTGAGCTAGGGATCACGAACTCCATAGGAGCACTCGGGGAACTAATGGTGTTTAACGTATTAATTGTGATAAAGTCACTGTGTTCAATAGAAACTTGAGTTGAGGGCATGTCAAAGAGGGTCAGCTCCGATTTACAACATTGTGAACTACACGGATGAATGAAACGCGCCATAGTGAGACAGAAATAGTGACACCTCTCTCGACAAGTAGTAAACAGCCTATGATTCATGAGAGCAATGCCCTTAGCTTATATCAGTTAAAAAATGATTAACCATAGGTTTCATTCGCTTAGAACACTTCTTCATTTTGATGTACTTTTAAATTTAACGCCACGTGCTGGTAACGCCCTTCTTCCGGACAGGCCTCTTCTTCTCCTTCCCACCACCACCCATTTTTCTCTTTGCATCTTTGATGATTTCGTCCCGTGTACGCTTTAAGTGCTTTTTTAGAACTTCATTAGGTCTATTCCCCGCCATTATATCTTCTACCGTGTTAAGATCTGATTGTAACGCTTTCCTGCCGAGATACCTGGCACCACTCTTTAACAAGGGGACAGCCGTACGCAGTATGGTTGAAAAAAATGGATCCAACCCCACTCTCGCACTGGTATCTCACCACTCGATAGATTGTGAAAGGCCTTCGGGTCATTATATCACAGTGCGACGAAAGTGCAGCTTCACTATTAAGCTCCCGTCACCGAATGGAAAACTTTCCCCTCAATCGTTCTTATATATATTGAGATATTGGTCAGTAGGTTAGTTGCGACATTTACATAATAAGGCTTGTCGTATGTAATGCTTAAGGTCCTTCCTCTATGATTGGGAATGTGAGGAATACGCAGCAGGCGCGCCTGGTTATCCCCAACAAACTGATGTTCCACGATATTGCTGTAAATATAGTACATGTCTGGGGGAGGGTAGCCATCGTTCAATTTCTCCAATTTCAGCTAATACATTAAGCTGCACAAGTCATGTTGTGTTTCGTGAAAGGTATCTCTTTGGAGGGCTGCTCCATATCGGCCCTAGGTTATAATTGTCAGAGTATGTGCCGAGGTATCTTTGTTCACGATTTCGTGTACTAAATCATCCGTAATATTTGATCTTTTCAAACTACCATTTAAGTCTCTCACAACATCCTTGGCTGCACCATAATGACCCGGGCCTAGTGTTACTACTGTAGTGCAGTACTGTGCCTCCCCACTCCGGGCTGCACGCATGGTTTCGTCCCGAGTTACACCGGCCTTTTCACACTCATCACGGTTTCTGAGAACCGTAAAAACGGATTCTTTATTATCAATACTTAAAAACTTGGTAGCCAATTGAATTTCGCATATTCTTACCTCATATGATTCAAAACCCAATTCGATGGTTTACAAAGTTGACCAGGGTGTTGCCAGGATGTACAGACAGAAACGAAGAGGACGGGAGTGTGACGTAGAAGTGGTTGGGCGCCATGTTGCGTACTATTTAAGCTTCATAATTGCATAAGCTATTATATAGGTGTTCAAGCTTTCTGGGTACCCTAGCCATTTCACCAGGTACATCTTGTAAACACATTTTTTTCCAAAATTAACTGCCACTTTCTGCGGTTCCTCGCCGAAAGAGCCCCCTGCAATTTCTTTCCCATTCCAATCTACAACGTAATACAAAATTATCTCGTCTTTAGGTCTCATAGCCCTAAATTTAAAAATCTCATGTGTCCAACCTTGCTCAAATCCTTTCGCGAATTTATTACCCGAACGCAACAGCCTTACATAATCATTGATTTGAAACGCGCACTGTGGTGGCACTCTACAAATATCTTTTCTCACATCACGATCTGTATGCGTACCTCTTTCTAAAATTTCGTTAGGTTGTACCAATCGGACGGTGGTGTGAACAGTTGAAGGATGAGGCCAGCGAAGCCAGAATGTCTATATACCTGTATGTGTTTTTATGTGTGAAATAGCGATGCATGCGTCCCTTTATGGTGCGTTGAACTCTTTAGCTAGAGATGCCTTATGTATAGAATTGCTAGTGTAGTAACTGATATTCAACTCTGTCAGCATGTTCTGAAAAGCTCGGCCTATAAATTCTTTCCCCATATCCGTGCAAAAATAACGAGGAATCTTGTTTTCTTTCAACATCAGCGTTTTGGTGGCTTTAGCAACTGTTTCAGGCGATTTATTTTTCAGGGGAATTAACTACAAATATCTGAAGAATACATCTATTATGAATAGGATGTAGCGATAGCCATCATTATGCACCGAATATCTCTGCATGTCTGTTAAATCCGCCTGCCAAATAAAATCAATCGAGGCTGCTGTTGTCTTGGCTGTTTTAAACCTTTTTCTCACCGGCTTATGAAGTGTATAAGCATCCTGCTCCCACAAAAACCTCTCAACATCTTTTTTCCCTACTCCCTAATTATAAACGCCTCTGTACAGTCTATTAACGCCGCCGTAGGAGGTTGGGCTAGAAGTATCATAATAACGTTTTTTTAATATGTTAGCCATTTGCGTATTTTAGAGGCACGCTGGGAGGGTTGGCAGTTGTTGTTTGGTCTCTTATTTCTCCTCTTCAGAGAAGCTACCGCTGGGGTCAAAGGCGTGCTCAGTTGTGGTACATGCGAGGCATGTCGCAAGTCTTTTAACCTGTTCAGATTACCTATCAATGTTTTGGGGACATTTATTTGCTGTAGTCTTGCTTTAATATGTTTCCATCCTGCTGGTGAGGGCCTATCCCACTTTCTCACAAGATTATCGACGATGTTAACGATGTTCGAACCTGTACCTTTATTCCTTCTACAACAATCTCACCTGTATCAGTCCAATGTACGAGGGACGGTCAGAAAATAAGTTTACACGGAGTATAATTTCGTAACTAAAGGACCTACATTGATTATGTTTGTATCAGGTGAATTCGTAAATCATTGTTTACAACACTGCACGTCGATTCGGCTGCCATCTACCGTACATTGGTTATATGAGTCAGTTACGCTTATGTTATGAGTCAGTTACGAGTCAGTTACGTTGTGAGTTATGTTATGAGTCAGTTACGCTTATGTTAAGATGATGGGAGAATACTATAAATGTCTCGGCAAACATTTTATCCATTTCTAACATGAGATCGTCAATCACATTGACTGTATGCTCATTTCCCTTTAACGAATTAACGTCATATACACCTTTGTGGAACAAAATATCATCTTGGTACTCGTTGAATACTGACTGGTATGTCGAATAGCCCCATATGACTTTATGCATAAATTTTGAGAACATCTGCGGTGTCAATAATACGGGGACCTTTGTCGGATTCTTATAATTTTCATATTCATGAAGAATTTCTGCAGAGCTTCTTGGTATAAATTCTTTTCTCAACACGTGACTTTTCACTGTTTAATAAGTCTAACAATTCGCTTATTCTTTTAAGCCTACTTTACGGGTTTTAGAACCGTATCTGGACTCTTTGAGCTTTGTAGTGAAGCATACACCTCATGTTCACACTACTTTCTTCATATATTAAACTAGTCAGTAAAGGACCCAAAACTGAAAATAAGATGGGGTGGAATGATCCCCGCCTTTGTACAATAATTCGCTTTTTCTTCCCCACAGTTTGACTTTTACAAGCCAGTATGCATATTATGTTTCCTGTAACGACGTAGGCGAGCCTTCTGAGGGGGTTTCATTGGTACATTATATTTATAACGTTAAGACAAATTTCGCAGATGCATTTTAAAGTCGGAGTCGATATTTTTAACAAACAGCTGTTGCAGTGCCTGTGGCAGTCGATGATAGATTTTTATTAATTCACGGTATTTCTTTAGCCTCTTTTTCATGCTGGGATATACATCGTTTCAGGCTCCTTTGGAAATATATTCGTTCTTAGAAGTACCCTATACGTGTTTCGCGAATGAAGGTCACAAAGCAAATATCCGTAACGTTGACTTTTAGCTTCTTTATAAACTTCCAAAAACGCATTACGCTGATTCGGGAACATTTGATACCCCAATAATACCCCAATTTGTGACACATCTCTACCTTTTGCGAATAAGACTAGATATTGTGTATTTAACGACACATCGCGCATGTATCTATTTTTGAAAAATAGATTCTGATTGATGAAGAATACGCTTATGTTAAGATGATGGGAGAATACTGTAAATGTCTCTGCAAACATTTTATCCATTTCTAACATGAGATCGTCAATCACATTGACTGTATGCTCATTTCCCTTTAACGAATTAACGTATATACACCTTTGTGGAACGAAATATCATCTTGGTACTCGTTGAATACTGACTGGTATGTCGAGTAGCCCCATATGATTTTATGCACAAATTTTGAGAACATCTCACCCTCATCTTTAATGATTTTAAGTATAAACACAGTTTTACCACAACCTGTAGGGCCAGATATAATACATGTGGATGGGCTCATGAACCTGAATTTTTCTACAGAATCCATCTCTAACACGTCACACTTCTTAGTGGAACATTTACAAAATATAATAAAATTTTAAGTGATGCTCCTCATATTCTACAGTCTTGTTTTTTCTCTTCTTCCTCAGAACCTTGAATTACGATGAGGATGAGGTGCTGTGCAAGCAACATGTCCCCATCATCGATATTGCAGACGATACCTATGACAGCGTAGTTTGGGCTACAGACCTCAACCCCGCTAGAGAACCCCCACCAACGCCAACTGTAGCACCCCCACTCGAAAATTGGAGGAGAAAGCTGGGGCATGATGAAGTTGATGATTCGCTTTCCACATCAGCTATAAAGCGTGCCAGGAGTGCGCCGGTTGTTAGATCCCCATTAATAGAACCCCTGCCTTCTATGTCTTACGACACCCCCACCACATTAGTTCCTTCTACAAATAAAACTGTGCCCCCTTATTCCTGTTCAATTCCGGTCGTGCCCTCCACAGCAGCAGAATCTCGTTCTGTAGAGGGTAGCATAACATTCGAGCTGGTGCTCACCGCCACCCGCACCCCTGCCCTGACTAGAAACCGGTACGTAGTTAGGGTAGACCCGCGAACCATGTATAGCAACGGTGTTGAACACGGACTACGGCGCGTAGTTGAACGTATTGTGGAGTTTGCCCTTCAGAACAGCGAAGGACGTGAAGTCAGGACGAGGCTGTCCTACGGGATCGGATCAGATGACTGGGATATAGACGATTTTTGGGTAGTAATACCCTACAGGCACTTGGCTGCTGTAGATATAAAATATATTGTGGGCTGTATAATGCAAGCTTCTCAACGTAGTACCGCCTTCAATATGGACAACTTCACGATAGATATTGACCACGTGTTCCGTGTTGTGGGACATACGGCCACACCTTAAACAGTGTGAGAGACCGTACAAAACCCCTACTTATTTTAGGGCTGTCAGGGACAACGTACCTCCCCATCTGCAATATAAGGGCCCTCTACGCGAGTTTTGATAGAAGTTGAAAATATGGAAGACATCATGATTTGTGTTAGGGATGTCTCGAGTTTGCGGATGATATAGTGAAACGTTGTAAGGATTGCCACATGGTATGTGAGCAGTGTAAAAGCTCCAAATGTGAAAGTCGTGTAGTTGAAGTTGAGAAGAGAGACTGTAATGTGTGTAGACGCACATTTTTCAATAATAACTGCTTTGAGCTCCATAAGTCAATTGGCACTTGCAGGAAAATGAGTCTGTGAATGTGGTATGTTTTATATGATGGATAATTGGGGGAAATTCACGCATAACTGTGATGAAATTCACTGCTCTACATGCCACGAGAAATATAAGGCAGATGGTACAAAACATGTGTTATATGAAAGATGCTAAGCCAAAAAATAAACCTTGTATAACTGTATACTACGATATAGAAACATATACGGATGCTGAAACCAAAGAAGTTATCCCGCATCTACTTGTAAGCCAGACTATTTGCGACGAGTGTGGAGGTCGAGTGTGATGAGTGTCGCAAATGTGGTAAACGAACAAACGTTTTTAAACGATCGCACACGACAACCCCGTGTCGTGTCCTATATTGTCAAGTTAGCGGACAAGTTCAAAACAATGACTATATATTCTTGCCCATAACGGCACAAAATTTGACACATAATTCCTTTATAAGGAACTGTTGAACACGAGGAAAAGAGGAAACAAACTTATACAGATGAAAATAAGAGTAATGTTCAGTTTAAAGACACTTTATTATTCACACCTTGTAAATTAGCCAAGCTACACAAGGTGATGGGTGAAGCCGCCGAAGTTTCAAAAGGGTATTTCCCTTACACTTTCCTCACGAACGATACACTTTAAATTACGTAGGACTACCTCATCCCAACATTACTTTAACTATGCCACCATGAGTGATAGTGAGTGTGAAGATTTTGACCGCTACTACAACAGTTTTAATGAAAATATTCCTTACAATATAGCGGATGAATGTGAGCGTTATTGTGTGAATGATGTGCGCGTGCTTAGAGTATGTTCCCAGGCCTTTAGAAGGATGTACTGTGATCCGCTACAAGTCGCAACCATGATCGCCTTATTGTGTTTACGGTGTTCAAGAACAATTTCATGCCTAAAGACACACTAGCCGTCATTCACAGAAACACCCCACGCAGTTATGGGCATAAGGCTATTTACTGGCTCATACACCTACAGCAACAGACCGGTGTATACATAAAACATGCCCGCAACACGGGGGATGTCCCCACTAAGGTCAGTGGTCGTGTTTTTTGGGTGGATGGTCTAAGCGAAGACCGTGCAACAGGTGAGAAGACTGTGTAGTGTACTCCTTTAACGGTTGCTGGTGGCATGGATGTTCACGTCCTGAGTGTGGAATCGTAGGAGATATCCATGGTAGATCTCCTACCGACAGTCTTGCATGGACCCGCACCCGCGATCAGCTTATAGGCTCCCAGTTCACCCACAAGGTCTTGTGGGAGCACAAATATAATGCACGGATGGAAACAGATGGGCAGTACCATTAAGAAATAAACACCATCAAACGTTCAATGGTGATGGATCTTCTCAAATGCGGCGAACGAGTGTTCTATTTGAACTGTTCACACTTTAGTGTTCCATTTGAGTGTTCACACTAATTTTTCTGATGTTAACGGAATCTTCGAGTTACAATCGTTTATTAGTTAGAAAAAATTCCTACAAACAATTATCTCTTTGTTGATAAAAATAAACTAAATTTGTTTTGAATTATTTCATGCTGTTGAGAAATTTGCTTACTCTTTACTAATATTTTCCTTGCAACTTTTCTAAAACTTGTTTCTTGTACCTTCCCTCGAAAATGAAAAAAAAAATTCCGCAAAGGCCCCCCAAAACAAGGAATGTTTGTCCTAAAATCTTTCACCCTCTCAAAGGAATTCCGGGAAAACACTTCACTTAAATGGGACAGGAACCCCACGAAAAATGTAGTGTGAGCGCCGTATAAGAATGCAGTGTGACTTTGTCGCTGAACCAAATCTTGTCAGGGAATGATAGATCATTTTTGAAACAATACAGGAGAGACTCTCTGAATCCGACCCATTCATCATAATCTTACTGTTCGGATTTCTAAAAGACCCGAGTTTTATGAGGATACACATCGTAATGGCCCGCCGAAAAATCCTTATATATATAGCCTTTATAGAATAAAGCCTATAGCATTTATAACCATAATGATAAACTTATTATACCATTAAAGATAAAGTATTGTATTCTCACTAAAAACACATTCTTTAAAAATAAAAATTTTAAAAGAGGATATAATCAAATTGGGATTTCCTTGAACTAAACATTTCTTAACTTTTATTTAAATAACAGTCACATAATTTAACAAAACTTCTTTGCGGTGAATATACAATCATGAGCCTTCATCAAGCACTTTAGAATTAAATTTAATTTGCATTTATTTGTCAGAAATAAAGAGACGGAATAATTTAACGGTCTGGTTCCCTTTAATTTAAGTCAAAATATACTTCACAAATTAAGTTCACTGCTGAATATGTTGTGTGTATATAGGGTGTCCACAATGTCTTGTCACCCCGGTAAAATACTAACTGATTTTCGTTTTCCTTTCAGACCTATTTAAAATGTGTGATAGCAGCAACTATACGAGTGAACAACGCATGGCTAGTACCTAGGTCCATGAACGACCAGGTAATGGCAAAACCATTGAAAATATTCGTGCAGACTTCCAGGGCCGATTTAATCGTGCAGCTCCTCAAAAAAGAACTCTTTTGAGATGGAAAATAAACTGTTCGCAACAAGAACTGTAAAAGATAAACCAAGAACTGGCAGGCCATATAATATGTAAATGGGTCTGAAAAAAAAAAAAAAATCATTTAATATTTTACTGGGGGTGACAAGACATTGTGGACACCCTATATATATATATATATATATATATATATATATATATATATACACACATTTAACTGCAATGACCACGCAGTATATTAATGTATAGAAACGACGTAAGTATAGAGGAGCGTTCTGCACACGAGGAAGAGAAATAACGAACAAATGAAAAATGAGGTGAACCGCCCGGGAATCGAAGGGCCTTCCGATTACCGGTCGGATGCGCTACCATTACACCACGGACCTCGATCAGTCATAAGTCGAAATTCTCCTACATAGGGCAGAAACCAATGCCCTGAGAGGGCACCCTCGCAAATCGTGAATATGTACATTTAACTGCAATGACCACGCAGTATATTAATGTATAGAAACGACGTAAGTATAGAGGAGCGTTCTGCACACGAGGAAGAGAAATAACGAACAAATGAAAATGAGGTGAACCGCCCGGGAATCGAACCCAGGGCCTTCCGATTACCGGTCGGATGCGCTACCATTACACCACGGACCTCGATCAGTCATAAGTCGAAATTTTTCATTTGTTCGTTATTTCTCTTCCTCGTGTGCAGAACGCTCCTCTATACTTACGTCGTTTCTATACATTAATATACTGCGTGGTCATTGCAGTTAAATGTACATATTCACGATTTGCGAGGGTGCCCTCTCAGGGCATTGGTTTCTGCCCTATGTAGGAGAATTTCGACTTATGACTGATCGAGGTCCGTGGTGTAATGGTAGCGCATCCGACCGGTAATCGGAAGGCCCTGGGTTCGATTCCCGGGCGGTTCACCTCATTTTTCATTTGTTCGTTATTTCTCTTCCTCGTGTGCAGAACGCTCCTCTATACTTACGTCGTTTCTATATATATATATATAGGGTGTCCCAAACGTCAGGAAATATATAAGAACTTGGCTTTTTTCAACGCATTTATACTGTACATATACTATATATAGCCTATCTCTTGGAAAACATGTTTCCTAGCTATATTTCTTTTTTAAGTAGAAGGCTTACTGACGTATTAAAACTTTTAGGCAACTTTTTCCTTAATCATTTTTACTCTGTTAAAAAAAGTAAAAAGATTTTTCAACATCAATTAATTTACTAACACGTAAAAAACTTAAAGGATTTTTAAAGTATTACAAATGAAGTCTCACCTATACGAAAATATTAATTAATTAAATTAATTATTGTGTGTGTGTGTGTGTGTGTGTGTGTGTTCTTGGTTACCGAACGAAACCGCGACAATCTGTAGTATACACACAGAGTTCTTTACGACACAAATTACACAGGCCTGCGAATGAGAACTTTGCAGGAGCTGTTTTCTTACTAATAACTAATTTTATATAATTCAACTACGCTGATTTCGAATAAGGTGTCCATTTTTTTCTATCACGTAAGGATTTTCTGCAAACTGGAAGGGGAAAAACAATAACATAAATAATATTATGCATTTCAATTTACATTAGGTACCTATTTCGCTTTGTTATACTAATTACAAATGCAAACAACTTTAAAAAGAAAAAAGACTATTAACGTCAATTACATATTCATCTTTATTTGTCCTGAGTTTTCTTGTGAGATCTATGCCTTTTAGTCTCGAATGTATGAGCTGTTCCTTTTCTTTTATGTAATAATTCTGGAGTATCCCGTTTCAACATCCGGCAGTAATCAGCCATCATGCTGATGTCCCACCTTCCCTGATATCTCTTCTCCATTTCTTTGATGTCCTGGTGAAACTGTTCTCCTTGTTCTTCGGTGAGTGCTCCGAGATTCTCAGGGAAGTAATCCAAGTGTGAATGTAAGAAATTAAATTTTAAACTCGTATTACAACCCAACTCTTTGAACTTATTTAGCATGTTGTTCACAATGTTTTGGTAATTTGGGTCCTTGTTATTCCCCCAAAATTTGCTGATAACATCCTCAAAAGCAATCCACGCTTCTTTTTCAAGATTGTTTATTGTTCTTTCAAAGTATTCATGCGAAGTCAGTTTTCTAATCTGAGGACCAACGAAAATTCCTTCTTTCAATTTTGCTTCCGAAAGAGTTGGGAATTTACCACACAGATACTTAAAACAATCTCCACCTTCGTCCAAGGCCTTAACAAATTGCTTCATCAAGCCCAATTTTATGTAAAGCGGAGGTAAAAGGACTTTCTTCGTGTCAACCAAACTTTCATGTTGAATGTTTTTAAAACCAGATATCAGGTTGCCTCTGCGTGGCCATTCCTTTTTTATCCAGTGCCGAGTTCTTGCTCGGCTATCCCATTCACACACAAAACATGCAAACTTCGTACAACCTGATTATTGACCTAACAACATACAACTCACTTTTAAGTCTCCACAAAGTAGCCAACCGTGTTCTTTGTATTTAACCTTAGCTAGAAGAAGCTCAAGATTTTCGTACGTTTCCTTCAAGTGAACCGAATGAGCCACAGGAACGGATGCATACAAGTTACCGTTGTGAAGGAGGACGCCTTTTAGACTTCTTTTGGAGGAAT
This sequence comes from Bathynomus jamesi, assembly GCA_023014485.1. Classification (NCBI taxonomy): domain Eukaryota; kingdom Metazoa; phylum Arthropoda; class Malacostraca; order Isopoda; family Cirolanidae; genus Bathynomus; species Bathynomus jamesi. The sequence continues at coordinate 1,418,093 of JAJOZX010000256.1, read as the reverse complement.
CAATGAAAAGTCTCCATTCATTTGGGTCATAGACTGCAGCGCCTAGCTTGAGTATTAGTTCCGAAACATTGTTGCAATATACCAGTGAATTTTCTTGAGAAAAATATTGAATGAATTCGTTTTCTCAATTTCTGTACCAGTAAAATGACGTCCCGGGAGAAAGCAAGTTCTTTGCACGAAGTCTGGATCCCAAAATCTCTGAAGAATCCTTCGGGAGAGACAAATCTCTTACCAAATCATTATGTTCACTTTCTGTAAACAATTGGGGTTCACCAGATGTTTCGGTTTGAAAACAATCAATATCATCGTTTCCATCGTCATCAGACACCGAATCAGATGAAGTTATATGAAGAGTATTTGGTTTAGTAGGTACAGGTATACCAGGTCCATGAGGAACAGGTCTTATAGCAGACTGAAAGTTTGGATAAGAAATTTCCTTTTTATTTTTAGTATTGTAGCCTTGAACGTTACATGAACAAAAACAGCAGTCATTGCTGTGATTTCTAGGCTCACGCCAGACCATTGGAATCCCAAAAGGCAAAGAATCCTTTTTACCTTTACTCCACAGTCTAAGTTGTTCAACACAAACACTGCAAACTTCATGTGGAGCCCATGATTTGTCTTGATCCTCAAGTTTCATTCCGAAGTACGCATAGTATGCTTTCTTGACGAAGTCTGTAATATCTCGCCTTTGTTTTTTCATAGTAAATGTTTCACAAGTATAACAGAAAATGTTTGGGCTATTTACACACCCTCTGGTTGCCATAGCGACAAACAAACAAATTTCAAAAGAGAAATGAGGAGTTCCGCGTCTTACGGTACCTAAGCGCCAAAATTAAAATTCGTCAGAAATCGCCTCCAAAGTTCAGCAATATTCTCGCAATAGTATCTCTGTTATTAATTGAGCTAGAACGTTCATTTCTGGCTAAATTAGAGTTCTAAGTATGCTAATGAAGATGTTGATGAGTTTTTGGAATAGATTTTCATATTTTATATTTTATATATATTTTTTTTAAATTTTTTGATTTTCTTATTATGCCGAACTTTGGGTGAACTTTTGGCTGGCGATAGAGGTGAAAAAAGTAGTTCGCTTCATAAGGTTTTCAACCATACTTCTAATGTCGTAAGGTCATTATAACCCAAACCACGCGATAGAGGAAGGGTGAAAATAGTGATATCCATCAAAAACATGTTTTCGCTTGTGGTGGCGCTCAGGTACCGTAAGACGCGCGACCCCTCAAATATAGTCACCGCGCACCTTTGAATAATAAAGAACTACAACCTCGCACGCACGAGCATGACTGACTCATCTCATGGCTTGTCAATCACTTATATACTAGCGGTGCGTTTCTCGAATGTTCTAGAAGACGCTATAACGTCACTTCTGATCTGGAAGCATTTATAGGCAGTAGTGTTTAATCAAAATTTAATTGAGTCAATTTTAATGAAAATTACTTACATATGTAATATGAAATATTACTGTGGGTACTTTGTGATAAAAGAATATCAATTAAATTGAAAAGGAAGGTATTCAAGGCGGTAGTGAGGCTTGCAATGTTGTATAGTGCGGAAAAGTGGCCGATGAGGAAGAATCCTGGGAAAAGGATGGATGTAGCAGAAATGAGGATGTTGAGATGGATGTGTGGGATTACGAGAAGAGATAAAATTAGAAATAACTTTATTCGTGGAACGACGAAAGTAATAGAGGTGTCAAAGAAAGCTCAAGAGAGAAGGCTTAGATGATTTGGACATGTCATGCGGAGAGAGGAGGAATATGTTGGGCGACGAGTTATGGAGATGGAACCACCTGGAAGAAGGAGAAGGGGAAGGCCGAGGATGAGATGGAGAGAGTGTGTGGAGGGTGATATGAAGGAGCGAAGTCTGGGGGGGGGGGATGTAGCGTTGGACAGAAATGAGGGGTCTTTTCCGTTTGGGGGCTAGCAGCGAATTTTAATGAAAATAGATATACTAATGTAGTTTGGTCACTGATTTCAAAAATAACTTTTTTTTTTGGAGAAATGAAAAACAAACATGTTAGAGCACTTTAAATAATTAATATGTGTTTTAACTAGCTTAAACTAGTTACAGAGGATTGTACTAAATTTAGCCAGAGTCACAAACTGCTACTGTTTATGAAAAAGTGCTCTAAGTGTGGGAAAGTGTGTTCCTTTGATAAAAATACCCAGTTCTTTCGTTGCCAAAAGCGTCGGTCAAACGGTAAAAAGCGCAACTTTACGAGGAATACTTTTTTTGAAGGATCCCGCCAGATCTGTAAAAGTAGCAGAAAAAAAATCAAGAATTAATGCCCAGTTAGGTCAATTGAATGGCCGGTTAGGTCAATTGAATACCAGGTTAGGTCAATTGAATTCCCGGTTAGGTCAACTGTACGCACTTGACGATTGGTTAGGTTAAGTCACTGGTTCCCAAACCGTGCGCCGCGGCGCACTGGTGTGCCGCGAGATGTAATTAGGTGCGCCGCGAAAGAGCAAGATTATATTTCAAAATGTGAAAAATACAAACTGAAATTCGTAATAAAGTATGTATAAATACCTCTTTTGAATAAATTTTCGAATTTATGTACAAAGTGCGCCAAAATATTTTTACTTGTTCTAAAGTGCGCCGTGAGTAAAAAAAGTTTGGGAACCACTGGGTTAAGTCATGATATTTTCGTTAAAAACACATTAATTATTTAAAGTGCTCTAACATGTTTGTTTTTCATTTCCCCCAAAAAAGAAAGTTATTTTTGAAATCAGTGACCAAAACTATATTAGTATACCGATTTTCATTAAAATTCGCTGCTAGCCCCCAAACGGAAAAGATCCGAAATGAATGGCGAAGGCGGATTAGGAACAGCGACCCCACTTAGGCGTGGGAAAATGCTGCTGACAAAGAAGTAATATGAAATATGACATTTTGTGAAAAATCTGTACGTGATGGCGAAAAATGAATATTATTTTCGAAATCAGCGTGCAAAAATTACTATATAAATGATAAAATATTTCGGACAACAAAACCATCGCAGGCCTGTGTTATTAGCGATGTCGCCATTGTTTCACTTATTTTCTAGTGAAAGTCATTAAATATCAAGAAAAAGAGGATTTCAGTGAAGGCTGAGTTAGTTTAGGTTAGGTTAAAAACCATTATCCACAGTTGAAAATTGAAAATATGAAAATGTCGCGGTTTCGTGAGATGGCTAAACGTGTGTGTGTTGTGTGTGTGTGTGTGTGTGTGTGTGTGTGTGTGTTAATAATAGTAATAATAATAATAATAATAATAATAATACACGAGTTAGAGCAATGGGCTGCCTTAGCTGGCCTGAGCTTTGTGCCAGTTTGTGTCCCTCCCTCCTGATTGAATTATTTATTATTCATTGAGTGATAGGCACTATCAAATGCATACGTAAACGAATCTGTTTACCTTGGATTAAGAAGTATTTAATAAAACATCACTGAATGATTGAATTTATGCAAGATTGTGATATATTTGCCGTTACATTTTCATTGAGGGTCCACTAAAACGGAAAGCTTAAGGGCCTAAAATGATTAAAATATAAATCTCTACTTAAATTTCATATATTAAATAACTTTTTTATACATTTTGTATATTTTGCCAATAAAGTTGATTTGATTTCAGTTTGAATGTGTGTTTGAGGTGGGGGGGTCCCCAGCTATTGTTCCTCGCTAGTGTCCCGCGCTAGCATACCACACGAGTGTCCCGCGCTAGCATCCCACACGAGTGTCCCGCGATAGTGTCTCAGACCAAACGCCGTTCAGTTACTGGAATGCGTTTTATATTTTGTTTTACCCAGTCAAACATTCTCTTGTTTTGCCGTGTTTTAAAAGGATTCATATTTTTCCTACATTGTCGCTTTAACCCGTCATTTTTATACCATTTTAAAGGTTGCTGGTTTAGTAAATTTTGATAAATGTAACACATTTTCCCAATTTCTGTAATGACGAATTTAGTTCTTCAATATTTCAACCTACTATTTAGTTTATGAATGCGTTTTAATAATAACCGCACGTAAATAAGATGGAACGGCAATGCTTCATGAAAACGAAGGAGTCGAATGGAATACTGTCAAACAACGTAAAGACTGGCCTCATTTAAACGAACCGGACTGTATATATCTCTTGTAATTTTACTGAACCAAATTGTATTTGATAAATTGCCTCAAATAACATTTACTAGCTGTCAAAGCCTTTAACTATCGTACTTCTGCGCCGGTGCCTAAAGTGCGTTTCAACTTCTATGATTTGCAATTCAGTATCACAAAATTTTTGACAGACAAGGGAACAGTATTCTCCTTATACATTTTGTCCTTAACAACATTGGTTCACATTTTCCTTCAGGGACTAAAAGTTTTCCGAACAGGAATTTTCTCATTAAAGTAGAACTGATTCTTCATATAAATGCAAATTACTTTGGATTAATAGAGAGAATATTAAGTGCAGAGATAAAAATTAACTTTCTAGTTTACAGTCAAGGAAACAAATAGGCTGCCTTCGTCCTAAATTTTACTCCTCCTTTCTTAAAAATTATTTTTTCTAGAAAATGTTATTACGAAAAAATAATATTAAATCTGAGTTTCCAATCTAAAAATATGTGCATGACAAGGCACACTCATTGTTTGGTAGATGAGTAAGATGAACGAAGATCTTATTTCAGTTTAGTAATTATTGATTTAAAATGCATTCACACGATGAGCAGATTTGAAAATGACTGAAAGATTTTGGTGGTCTTGTGAATATTCACATATCTTTTGGTCAATAATTTGTGTCCAGTTCTTTATAAAAAATTTAAAGTTAGACTTATCAGTTAGTCCATTCAAGAATCATCATTTTGTGAAAAATTGCTTGAGGTATGAAGTTATTCATATCCTTAAGACTGCGTGGAATCCATTGAATTATGTCCCATACAGTGACAATTAAATATCAAACGTAATGACTGAATTTGACAGAATTTTATTAGATATATTAATTTTTTCGGGTCATCTGAAGATCAGGGCCCCCCAGCCTTCTTTAGTTAGCCTTATAAGGCTAACTAACGAAAATATCACCACCTAACCTACCAATCGTTATGTCAACTGTACGCCCTTGACGATTGGTTAGGTTAGGTCGTGACATTTTCGTTAGTTAGCCTTATAAAGCTAACTAAAGAAGGCTGGGGGCCCTGATCTTCGGGTGATCCATTTTTTCTATACAATTTAGTACTTACGTCCCATAGCAGTAAACTCTACGGTCCAAACGAGTTCGTCTCTGACGAATTACGTTCTAATGTTAAACCCAAAATCTCTTAGTCATATCATCACAGTGTGTTGCTGTTTTTCGTATGCAAGTAACCCCATGTAACCCCAAGTAATCATTCTATGTAATCTCATGAAATCATCACATGCGATATGTATATGAAAATATGCATATCGCATGAATTTCTCGTTCCCCTCCCCCTCTCCGTCAGAGTCAGCATCACGCCATCTAAACTAAGCGTTTATAAAAATGCATTTTCACCATTTGTTAGTTAAATTACACTAAAACTCTTTTACCATTCCCATAGATAAAGCATAATTGTGCCAATCTCTATACCACCCGTCTTATTTTATCCTCACCCAATTACAGTCCAAATTTCAGCCTCCTCTGATGAGTACTTAACTTATTATAAAAAATATTTAAATTGGTTCTCTCAAACATAGAATTCAGGTGCACTCTATATGTTCCTCTCCAACTAAATCCTTTTGTAGGGAACTTAACCCTACCTTAATGCCAGCCATTCCGGCGCCCCCCAGGCGCAGAAACTATTTCAATTCTGATTAGTTTATCCCCGGAAGTCCTCAGAGTCAAAATTTTCCAATCACGACTGTAATTTGAATCTAATTCCGCCCAAATTTTAATATAAAGAACTGTCATATGCGCTTGCTGTTAAACTTCTCCTGTAAAAAGGTCGCACTTAATTTACATCATCTTCACCTACCCCGAAGTTATAAAAACCCTGGGAGCGTCGACGACAGGGTTCTCCACTCGGTGCTACTGTAGTATACGGTCTACCTACGATTCGGCGGTCTACCTTTTAATTATAGCTTCTTATCTTGTTTACTAATTGTTTGTTTACATCCCATTGTCAATCGCCCTTGACGATTGGTTAGGTTTAGTCATGATATTTTCGTTAGTTTTAACGAAAATATCATGATTAAACCTAACCAATCGTAGGTAGACCGCATACTACAGAAGCACCCTCTACTCTTTAGCTGTGCCCCTAGCGACGTAGACTCTGTGATTGATTGTGTAGCGACACTACCTCGTCTTATAAATAATTAACCTGCGCTGCATACTGTAAATTTAAGAAATGGTAATAATCTGAAATTTTTGTTCAACTTAACTGTAACTTTAGTAACCGTTGTTACTCTCCATAGTTTTAAGGTTATATGTTAAGCTTCTCATGACGTATTATTTATATTTCACTTCCTGAACGAATTCACCAAAAAGAAATACTGAACCACAATTATCAATCAAACTAAACTTGCAACTTCGTTATCAATTCCCCATTAAAAATTATTGAGATTGGAGTGAATTAATAAAAATTAAAAAAGGAAGAAGTATACCTCATTGTTTTCATTCACCTTGAAATTCAATTTATACATTTTACCTCAATTATACACTTTACTTCTCGAAGATATAAAATAAATTACTCGATGGTGAAGTTACAAGACGACGTAAGTAACCGAGGTAAGAGTGACCAATAAGAGCTAATATTTATTGAAGAGAGTTTTGTGCATCCACGAGCGTCGACGTTAAACGTGATCCAAGAGAGTGTTCTTCGGGATCCCCATAACCCTAAGAGTGACGCTGTCCAAAGACCTACGGATATAACTCCGTCTACAAAACGAGGAGACAACCATGTGGATTCGGTCCAGCGTCAACTCCTACGTTCGAGCGGCAAACCTGCTCGACACTTATAAACTGACATATACTAGGGACACTCAATATATTTTGCCCCATCCTTTTTTCTTAGCTAAATAATAGGCCATGGGGCTGAAATGTCTTTTGGGCAGTAAGTTTCAACTTTCTGCGTTTCACATAACCGGATTTTTCCAGTTTGAACCTCCCCTCCTTGTATAAAACCGCTTTCAAACGCCCTTGTATAAAACCGATGGTTAACGCAGTTTCGAAAATGGCGTCTGACATTGATGCGCGTCGTAAACAGAGAGCTGTTATCGAGTTCTTAACCGCAGAGAAGGAAACAGTTGGAAATATTCACAAACGTCTACAAAACGTTTACGGAGATGCTGTTGTTGATCGAAGCACAGTTGGACACTGGTCTAAACGTGTGAGATTATCGGAGAGAGGGAGAGCCAGCCTTGATGACAAGCCACGCAGCGGTCGCCCGGCATCGACTGTGACATCTCACACTGTGCAACGTGCTAACAGCATCATTCGATCAAATCGGCGCGTCACATACAAGGAGCTATCACTGGAGCTAGGAATTAGTGAAGGAAGTGTGAATACGATAATTCAGCAACTGGGATACTCAAAAGTGTGTTCACGGTTTGTTCCTCGCCAACTGACTGAAGATCACAAAGCCCTAAGAAAAGAAATTGCAGTCGTTGGTTCGATACGAGACAGAAGGGGATGACTTCCTTTCACGAATTGTGACTGGGAATGAGACTTGGGTACACCACTTTGAACCTGAAACAAAACGCCAATCCATGGACTGGCATCACGCAGACTCCCCACGCAAGAAAAAGTTCAAAATGGCTCCCTCTGCAGGAAAGGTTATGGCCACCATCTTCTGGGACATGAAAGGGGTGATTCTGGTGGACATTATGAAGAAAGGACAAACAACCAACTCAGAGGCATACTGTATATTGCTACTCTACAGAGACTCCAGAGACGTATAAAGCGAGTTCGACCTTAGAGAAAACTCGAAGACGTCCTTCTTTTTCACGATAACGCAAAACCACACAACAGTTTGCAAACAAGAGAGGCCATCACAAAAATGCGCTTGACTGTGTTACCCCATCCTCCATACAGCCCGGATGTGGCACCTTCAGACTTCCATTTGTTTGGGCCAATGAAGGATGCTATTCGTGGAAGAAAGTTTCAAAGTGACGATGAGGTTGCTGAGGAGGTTAAGAGGTGGCTCCAGCAGAACCCAGCGGACTTTTACCAGCAAGAAACAAAGGCCCTTGTTTCGAGGTGGAGAAAGGATGGAGAATATGTGGAAAAATAAAAACTTGTGAAAAAGGTATGTAACTACTTGTGTACAAAATTTCTGAACTTACAAGGAAACTTGGAAAGAAATAAAAAAGTGGGGCAAAATATAGTGAGTGGCCCTCGTATATAGAATTGCATGGGTTTTCCTTGTATGTAAATCTCCGACACCCCGATATCAAAATATAGACCAATTTCCTTTTCACCTGTTCTTAAAAATTATTTTAAAAATTCTCACAAGCAAACTAATAATTCACAGGCTGCGAATGAGAACTTTGTAAGAGTTGTTTTCTTACTAATAACTGATTTTATATAATTCAACTACGCTCATTTCGAATAAGGTGTCCATTTTTTTTCTATCACGTAATGGTTTTCTGCAAACTGAAAGGGAAAAAACAACATGAATAAATATTATTTATTTCAATTTACATTAAGTACCTATTTCGCTTTGTTATACTAATTACAAATGCAAACAATTTTAAAAGGAAAGAAGACTATTAACGTCAATTACATATTCATCTTTATTTGTCCTGAGTTTTCTTGTGAGATCTATGCCTTTTAGTCTCGAATGTACGCGCTGTTTCTTTTCTTTTATGTAATAATTCTGGGGTATCCCGTTTCAACATCCAGCAGCAATCAGCCATCATGCTGATGTCCCACCTTCCCTGATATCTCTTGTCCATTTCTTTGATGTCTTGGTGAAACCAAGCATTTATAAGCATTTATAGGCAGTAGTTTTTAATACAAATTTAATGAAAATTACTCACATATGTAATATGAAATATGACATTTTGTGAAAAATCTGTAGGTGATGGCGAAAAATTAATATTATTTTCGGAATTAGCGTGCAAAAATTACTATACAAGTGATAAAATATTTCGGACAACAAAACCATCGCAGCCCTGTATAATTTGCTTTCAGGAAACCAGCACACGAGTTTGTAAAAACAGTGATGTTAATCTTTGATTAACAAAACCACATATTTTTGAAACTACTACTATATTGCTGTTTTTATCAATTCTAATAAAGATATACTGTACTTACAAAGAAGGAATATGATGTACGAGGTAAAGCACTAACATGATTAGTAATGATGTACCGATCCTAAAGTTTAGCGATGCCGATTCCATGAAAAAGTGCCGATTCCATGAAAAAGTGCCGATACCGATGCCGATTCCATGAAAAAGTGCCAGTACCTGTGCCGATTCTTTGCTTATATTTTAAAAAATCAATTCCCGTCATAAATTTTACTAAACTAATGTAAAAACTTTTTAATTTTCATATTTTTACATTTCAAATTTGTTTAAGTGCTTTTCCTTAGCCTCACTCCACAATATACAGCACCAGAATTTGTTACGCATATATCGTAGCTAAATTGATACGAAAAAGTTTTATTACTCAGTAAAATGTTTTTTTTTGTCTGTTCACTTTACTATAAATATAAATTTTGTTTTGTAATGAAAATTGTAAAATTTCAAAGAATCGGTGAGAGAATCGGTTAAATTTGGCCGATGCCGATGCAGATGCTGATTAATCGGTACACCACGAATGATTTAAGTTACATTTATCAAACATAAGCCATTATACTAGAAAAGAGTGCCACGATCTTCCACTTTTAGTCGTTAAAATTAGTTACTACAAGGAAGGACATATAATCATGATTTAAACTTTTACTTGAATTTAAAAATCCAGGGCTCTTTTCCAAAATCCGGACCGTTCTTTCTAACTAGAAAGTTACATTATTATTATGTGGTTTTGCGTGCTGAGTTCAAAATTGTTATTTTTTTTTGGAGAAATGAAAATAAAAAAGTTTCAGCAAGTTTTATTTATAATATTAGGTCGATATATGTAAATAATGGTTAACTTTTTTTTGCTCAGCACGCAAAACCACATACTAATAATGTAACTTTCTAGTTATAAAGAACGGTCCGGATTTTGGAAGAGATCCAAATCCAGCTATAAACAGTCTCAAGCTGTCTAAGAAATGAAGAGGCTTTGCAAGGACGAGACCGTTGCACGTAATTAATTTAATCCAACCCATTAACATTTTAGAGAACTATTTTTCCCAGTTGATGGTGTTTTCGTCCGCTTCAGCGCCATCTGTTGGACGAAGGACGCTAAACAGAGCATCCAGTTTTGATTCAAAACTAAGTGTTAACGACAGCATTTTAAGTGAAATCCACTGACAATAATGCAATTAAAATACAATATTTTTCAACTTTTAAAGAATTACGACTTATTCTCTCCTCTATTGCGATTTCTGACTTTCAGTTTATTCTGCTCAAACTTGAGTTATTACAGCCTTCAGATATGGTTTTTCGTAAAGTCGGTTCCTGCAATGAAACTTCATGTTTCTAAGAGATATTTATCAGTGAGAAATAGGTAGCTCTACGACAGTACTTTTTTAACCGACTGTACGTGTTAATACATTAAAGTATTATAAACATACAAAATCATTAAATGGTAAAGCGTTTATACCAGCGGTTCCCAAACTGTGGTACACGTACCAGTGGTGATACTTGAGCATAGTGGTACACTAACAACAAAACCTTAATTTAGATGAAATAACTCCTTTTTGTGGGTGGGTGCATTCAAGAAGTTTTTCTTTCTTCTGGGAAGAGAAACTTCTTTTCAGATGATAGAATAACTTCTTTTAATCATACATAACTTCTTTAGGTAGAAGATAATGGAAGATAATATTCTTATGCATAGAAAGTTGGGCTAGCATCATGAAAAAGAAAAACTATAGTATTTGTCGTCTACCATTACTTATTCGGACTATAGTGGATTTAATTATCCTAGAAGAGTTCCTTGTTCCATGCACGGTCTGTGTGTATCATAAAAAACCTCAGGGAACCATTCTGAGTTCATTCCCATCTTGAAACGGACATGTTATGTGCCTTGAAGAGTGGACGCTCAATTATGCAGTTGAGGTTTGAGTTTTAGTTTTTGACTAAAAATATAATAGTTACCTCTTTTTCTTTGATGTAGTGTATTCAATCTGACGTGAAGGCAGCGAGTCTTTTGCTTATATTGAGGTTCTAAATGTAGCTGGGCTAGGCTGCTTTCCCTAGATCCTATCCCAAAGCTGGATCCTATCTGCTTTGCCGATAGCTGGTGAGGGAAGCTATATTTGTGGGACCTCTTTGCGAGTGACCCGTTGCCCACGTCGGGCTAGCATCATGAAAAAGAAAAACTATAGTATTTGTCATTTACCATTACTTATTCGGATTATAGTGGATTTAATTATCCTAGAAGAGTTCCTTGTTCCATGCACGATCTGTGTGTATCATATATATATATATATATTACAGTAAGGTTGCAAAACTAGTGATTTCATGAAATCCCTGATATTTTCAGTAATTTCGCTTAATTACTGCTTCAGTTAGGGACTTCAGGAAGTTACTGAAATACTTAAGAATTTCACGAAATCCCTGCAATAAGGTACCAGGGATTAGGTCCCTCAGTGAAACAGTAATTTCGCGAAATTACTAAAAAATTTAGGGATTTCATGAAATTACTAGTTTCACAATCTAACTGTAATATATATATATATATATATATATATAATATATATATATATATATTATATATAATATATGTGTGTGTGTGTGTGTGTGTGTACATGACATATGATTAATTTGAGCCAAATGAGCTTCTTAAACTTTGACTCAAAATTTAACCGCAACCAAACCGGAATAGAACCAATTTAAGGCAGGAAATTCTCATATTTTTCATAAATGGATTTTACGGAAATGTAAAATAATTTTATAAAATATAAATCGTTGCAATCCTGTAAAAAAAGTGTGCAGTGTAAAGACACACACACACACACACACACACTCACACACACTCACACACACACACTCACACACACACACACATACACACACACGCACAGATTATACTACAGTATATATGCAAGGTGCAGTCAATAAATACAAGGAATTATTTCATTAAAAATACAGTCAATACAATCCGCGCATTTATTGACTGCACCTCAATTGTATATATATATATATATATATATATATATATATATATATATATATATATATATCACGGATGGGACCGAATGCGCAGGGACTTGGCGCAGGACAGTTCCGGAAGAGAAGAGAAATTTACGTGTGCAGGGTCTTGGTACACGAAAGTTTCGATTGAAGATGGTCTACTGGTATTTTTCGGGCAGTAGCTGGTCACGTTGCTCGAATGCTTCGCTAAATATGTGTCAACAAAGCGCGCGGTAGACAAGCCACTTGAGCTTGAACGGGCGCCTACGACTGTACTGTCCATACAGACATACAGTAGGTTCGTTGGGAAACGGCCTACGGCGGAGTCATCGTTTGATTGTTGCCAGTGGAAGAGTCTTTCAGCTGGACGTAGGAAGAGCAGCGTTCACCGACAAAAGTGGAGATGAGACAAGGCGAGTTTCTTCATCGACTTCTAGAATTGCAAATTCCGTCCAATTCCAGCGCGTGGTCCCGCTTTCAGATATCTCCCCCCCCTGATCCTTTTAGAGTTGGACGTCTCTTGTTTTTTTTTTCGCCATTGGAGAGAGAGCGGAACCATTATAGCGTGCTGCCCTGTTGCATATTGATTGATGCAATCCCTTGCATTCTAGCGAAGTGAGCAGGAGAGCTGCGATTGAAAATTGAAATCCGTTGTCAGCGTGCGGAGTCATCTAAACAACGTCCAGCAAACAAATGTACTGATTATTATCTAATGAAATTATAAGTGAAAAGGGTGCGATTTGCCCAAAATTGTTGTTTTTCGTGAAATAGTATTTGCGCTCTTGGTCAGAATTTTATGTAAACTTTTTCTTATTTTTTTTCTATGTTGCCCTGATAGTAACTGTATAACTATACAAATAATTGTTTCAAATGTAAAGCGATCGTTGATGAGAAATCGCGGGAATAGATTGTGAACTTGGGATTTGTGTAGCCACTGTAAGAAAATTTTCTGTTATTTTTTTGGCATGTATAGATAAGTTACAGGTTGTAATTTAATTATTAGAGTGAAATGTTATTTTATGCAAATGTGAAAATTATAAAGTTTCCGGTTTTATAATATGATACAATATATGTATGGGAATTGTCATTCTATTATTTCTTGTCTATTTCTAAACTTTGAAAAAAAAAAAAAAAAAATTGCAAAATATATAAGTTTGTTGAATAAATTTATTGACATTGTTAAACGATATTAATAAGTTTTCCTAATGGAAAAACTTATTTTCAAGGGGGTGATGCGAGTATAGTAATGCTTAGTTAAGATTATAAAATTCTGTTTAATTAAATAAGATAATGTTTAATATAAATTTACTAAAAATTGTGATGTTTTAAATTGTTTAAAATGGGTACAATTGGTAGTCCTGAACAGGGACCCAAGAGAGCAGATTATAACACATAATACTCAGTCTTGAGGCAGACGCGATACGCGTTAGATTTAGAACCATGTGATCTTAAAGTTAAATTGTTTTGCGCCCTCTCCGACCGAAATATAATTAGTAATATTTCATACTCGCATATCCCCTAATTAACTAAACCATTTTCGAAATTAATAAAACGTAACAAGTGTTAATAAGGAGTATTAATTAACCTCCCCCCCCCCTTCGTTTTGTAACGGTCTTTTAGAGTCAGAACTCGGCGTCGCTACCGGAAACTATTATACTGCACGGCGAAGAGTAACGAGAGTGTACAGTTAAATGAAATAAAGAGCAATAGAGATATAGTAAAGTAGGAAGAAGCGTAAATTAATAATGAAGAAAAAGATATAATAAAAGCGTTCACTACAAAATACAAATACACTCCTGCAGGGAATATCAAATACAAATACAAATATTTCAGTTTATAACTTATCAAATACAAATACAAATACCCACCATTACTTCTATTGCCATATGATATAATACTGTCAAAAAATATACAGAACAATTTAGTTAAAAAAGCTATTAATTACTTGTTGTTACTGGTTACATTTAATAAACATTAAATCTTCAAATCGTAAATCACTTAAATTACACCTGTCTGCACTGCACGAAAAACTTTGCCCGCAACACTGAAAAATCTCTCTACAGGAGCGGAGGAAGTTGCTACTTTGTATTTGACATGTATATGAAACAAATACAGCAAATACAGTAACGAAATACAAATTCAAATACAAATACACATCCTTAGAATGCCTCAAATACAAATACAAATACAGGTTTTACTGTATTTGTAAATACAAATGCAAATACATATTTTGCCCCATCCCTGATATATATATATATATATATATATATATAAACGTTTCAATCCTTTGTTGAATAGGATCCTTTTTACTGATTTTATTTTAGCTAACGCCAGACGATTTTATTTAATAAAAGGGGAGACCTCTGTATAAGGTAAAAAGTCTTTTCTATTAACAGACAAGAAGTCTACGCCCATTTATCGCTCAACGATTTTGCGATACTAAATTCGCTGATGAGGAATTTTACGATTTTATAGCTGACATTTGATGACATTTAATTATTTCCAGAAATATACTCGTAATTAATAATTTTATCTAAAATAAGAAAAATATACTCGGATTCATAAGCGATAAATAAAGTGTCGCTAGTTTCAGTATCGCACAATCTTTGAGAGATAAATAACCAAATTCGGTTAACCTCTCTTTTTGCTTAACTCTTTCTCGTGTAGCGAGGTCTCCCCCACTGAGCTTGAATGCGTGTGTAAACGTCTTACGCTACAATGACTAATGTAATAATGTTACACACACACACACACACACACAAATATATATATATATACATATATATATATATGAAAATTATTTCACGAAAGTAACACGTGAAAAATATCTATGATGAATAAAACCACGAATGAAAGGAAACACAAAATGGTGCTCAAGCGCTTTCGTCTAATGACATCCTCAGGAACACTGAAGTACATAAAAGGGTTACAGCCTATATATAGGTTACAGAAAGGAAAAAAAAAGAAAAGAAAAATAAATAATATACACATATATAATTATTATATATATATATATATATATATATATATATATAAGCAAACAACCACAGGGAAAAGGAAACACAAAGTCCGAGCGCTTTCGTGATATATTCACATTATCAAGGATAACACTGGGCAACACGTATTTTATTGAATGATATCTGACACTTGATTCTAGGTAATTTGGGTGCGCTGAATACGAATTTCAACTCGGTTTGGCTCTATCAGGTCCTGATTCTTGTCGACAGCCTATGTGCCATTTTCCAGATTTTTCAAATTAGGACTAAAAAATTAAGTCATGTGTTAAATTTTTTTTTCAAGTTTCATGAATACAAGCAGTTCAAACTACAGTAAAATTACATTATAACGATAGAAATGACTTAAAATAAAAAAACAAACAGATATGAAGCTTTCACTGTGGCAAAAATTTCTTTTGTAAGACTTTCTAGCGTATTTGCTTGTTGATGGCAGGTCTCTTTTCAAGCACCAGCAGTAATCAGCCATCATGTGGAATCCCAGCGGCCTTGGTACCGTTCCTCCATAATTTTGATATCTTGGTGGAATCTCTCCCCTTGTTCGTCACTTACATCACCTAAATTACTTGGAAATTGGTCAAGATGGCTATTCAAAAAATGCATTTTTATGCTCATATTGCAACCTAACTCTTTGTAGTCCCTTAAAAGTTTTTTTACGATTTCTTCGTAGTTATCTGCCCTATAATTGCCTAAAAAGTTTTCTATCAAGTCCACGAATGAGAACCAGCCATTTTTTTCGCGTTCATTCATGACATTAGGAAAATTGCTGTCTTTAATCATTGTTCTTATTTGTGGACCGTCGAAAATTCCCGCCTTGATTTTTTCATAACTTAAACTTGGAAATTTTGAAGTTATGTATTTGAAACACTCGCCGTTCGTATCTAAAGCTTTTACATATTGTTTAATGAGGCCTAGTTTTATATGCAGAGGAGGAAATATGATTTTATCTCTGCTCACTAAAGGTGGATTAATTACGTTTTTTTCTCCGACAGTAAGTGATGTTCGTGCTGGCCAGATTTGTTTGAAATAATGTTCTTCCTTGGCTCTGCTGTCCCATAAGCAAAGGAAGCAGGGATATTTAGTATACCCTCCTTGTTGTCCTAGCAGAAAATTAACCATTTTTAAGTCAACACATATGATCCACTCGTGCTCCCTATATTTGATAAGATTTAAAACCTTTTCTATATGTTCATACTTTTCTTTTAATTTTGTTGAGTGCCCAATCGGTATCGAGCCGTATAGATTGCCATTATGCAACAACACACACTTAAGACTTCTTTTCGAACTGTCTAAAAACAAGCGCCAATCATTTGCATCGTAAGACTCAACCCCCATCTTCTTTAACAAACCAACTATGTCGCAGCAATATACTAAACTATCCTCTGTTCTAAAATATTTAACAAGTTCTTCTTCTCTTTTTCTGTAAAATGAAATGTATGTGTTTGAAGTAAGCAAGTTTTTCTCTTTAAGTCTTGAAGCTAAAATTTCCGCAGCCTTTTTTGGCAAATTTAGATCCCTTACAAGATCATTCAACTCGGCCTGGTTAAACTTTTGCGGATCGTTTTGACTTTCAAATACGCTGGGGTCAAAATCGGTGTCTGACTCCTCAAAGTGCATAACAATATTTTCAGGAACATCTTCAACTAATTCTTGAGTTGGCAGACCCTTAAATTTTGGAATGGGGATCTCATTTGAATGTAGCACAGGTCGTATCGCGGTGTCGAAATTTGGGTACTCGATACAATGTTTATTTTTCTTAGTGAAGCCCGAAGTCTTGACAAAGCAAAGGTAGCAATCGGTCTCGTGGTTAGTAGGCTCTCGCCACACCTGATATGGAAAAAAATTGTAAAGCGTTAACAAAAGCGACGAGAGACTTGTTTTTATGAATTTTATCAAAAGTTATCACCCAACATTTAACATTTCTATGTGTTTCAACCATATGCAATTTTGAGATTCTTATAAACATTTTCTGTAAATTTTTGTTTATGTACCTAAGTTACAATTACATTTAGGTAAGTTACAGTATACTAGTGATTAAATTACGTAGTTTTATGAAATCATAACTTACCATCGGAACTCCAAAAGGTATTTTTGAATCCGAACCCTTCGTCCAATGTCGCAGTCTTTCAATGCATATAGTGCAGGCTTTATGTGGAGCCCACGATTTATCTTGGTCCCCCAGTTTTATGCCAAAATAAGCTAAGTAAGCTCTTTTTACGAAGTCAGTTATATTTGCTCGTTGATGTGGAAGTGTAAAATTTCCACATATAAACAGAAGGAATCAGGGTTGTTTTTGCATTTGAACTTTCTAGTGCTTGATGACATATTGCTTGATTGTTCTGCCAATTTGTAAAGGTATTTAAAGCCCTTAATTCATATAAATTTAAGAAAATCTGAAATATAAACACAAAAATTAGTTTAAATAGGTACTTATTATGAAATAGGTACTTACAATCTATGAAATTAAACTAGAAACACGGATGAGTAGGTACAATATAAATTACGTCTAATTAAATCAACTATATTAAATCACGATGACAAAATTACTCACTAAATCATATGCCAATTCAAAATTATGTTAATGCCCAAACTTAATTAACTAACTCAACTGACTGACTGACTGACTGACTGATTGAATTGACTGATTAACTCTGGAAACGATTCGCTTTTATATATTTTAGTTGTCCCTCTAGAATACTCTACAGAGAACAGGAACGCTCGAGAAAATTTTAGAATTCTATGATATTTTTAGCTTAATTTACTAATATTAAAATGGGTTAAAAATGACAAAATTAAAAATATTTTAGGGTGGTACATATAAAAATATACATAATACAACAATACCATAACAATAGGTACAAATACCTAGATAAAAACCTAGTTGCATAATGTGTAACTGCAAAAAGACTTAGCGAGTATTGAGAAAAAAAACTTTTTATGAATACGACGAAAGAGGAGGGGTGTTGAGCAAAATCAGGACCTGATAGAGCAAAACCGAGTAAAAATTCGTGCTCAGCGCACCCAAATTACCTAGAAGTAACTGTCAAATCTAATTCAATAGACAAAAATTTGAAATTTGTTCCCCAGTGTAATTATCGTTGATAATGTGAATATATCACGAAAGCGCTCGGACTTTGTGTTTCCTTTTCCCTGTGGTTGTTTGCTTATTAATAAGATGACGTGTTAGTTTGTGATTTTAGTGCATATATACGGTATATATATATATATATATATATATATATATATATATATATATACTGTATATATATATATATATATATATATATTATATATATATATATAAATATATATATATTATATATGCAATAAATGGAGAAGTAAAAATAAAAATTAAAAATTAAAGGATTATCAGAGAGGCATACAGATTTGTAAGGAAAAAATATCGATTTTTAGCACAAGATCAAATGAATTATAAAAATACAAATTTATACTGGAAATCTGCCCGGGTTTTAACACTCTGCCTTATATGGTTAAATTTCGATGTATATAAAAATAAAATTAAAATTAAAAGTTAATAAAGTGGCATACAAGTTTACCAAAGATTTAGCGTTCTACCCTTCTTATCTAAATCTGTTTTGAAGGAATTCAAAACAACAGGATCGAGTTGAAAAAGACCTTTGCTTATGTTGAAGTTATTTGAAAGTTGGATAATGGCAGACTCAAGAATATTTCTATTAACAATGTTGCTAGAGTGGAATAAAACTGAAGCATTATTCCAATCAATACAGTGGGATAACTCTGACAAATGGACAAAAAGGGCACTGGACAACTGTCCTGTTCTAACGGAATATTGATGCTGTTTTATACGTGTGTGCAAATCCTTTCCCGTCTGACCTATGTAAAAGGAATCACATTGTTTACAACCAATTTTATAGATAATGCCTGAGTTATTGGTAGGGCTATTTTTTACTATGATATTTTTCACAATATTGTTATATGAAAATACTACATTAATATCCAAAAGTTTAAGTACATTAGCAATGCCTAAAAAGCCCGGGAAAAATGGAAGTACTAAAATATTTTTTGACAAAGTACGAGTGTTATTATTAACACGATAGAAAGTTCGTTTTGCCTTGTTGAGACAAGATTCCATAAACGCAGATGGATAACACAGATCACTTCCAATACCGTTGATTTTTTCCAATTCGGCATCGATGTATTCCGGACTGGCGATCCTAAGGGCGCGGAGAAACATTGATGAAAAAATGTCCTTCTTAGTGGGGGTGTCATGTCCCGAGTAAAAGTGTACGTAGGACAAATTGTTTGTTGTTTTCCGATAGATACTAAACTTAAAACCTGGGCTTTCCCTATGTACACGCACATCCAAAAATGGGATTGAATTGTCTTGTTCCACTTCTAAAGCAAACTTAATGGAGGGGACTTGATCATTTAACTGAAGGAGGAAGTTATCCAGGTCACGATTCATGGGCCAGATACACAAAATATCGTCGACGTACCGCAACCAAGGGATGCCAACCCCCAGGATTCTCGGAATGTAAGTAATTTCGAAAAACTCCATATAAATATTGGAGAGGAGGGGCGACAAGGGGTTGCCCATGGCCATCCCAAAAACTTGTTGATAATACTCGTTATTGAAAGTGAATTTACAGTCTTTGATGCAAAGCTTAATAAGTTCCAAAACAATGTGTGAAGGTAGTGGCAGGTCATACTTATGTAATTCTTGGGAGAGAAATTCAAGCATATCGTCAATCGGCACTTTTGTAAACAATGAACAAACGTCAAAACTGATCAATCTATCGTTAGTTTCAGTACGTGCATTATTCAATTTTTCAGTAAGATCCATAGAATTTTTTACATGTGAATCAGAGATAGTTCCGAGAATGGGGGACAAGACTTTGACAAGCCATTTGGAGAGTTTATAAGTAATAGAGCCCACCGAGCTAATAATAGGGCGCATAGGGTTGCCAGGTTTGTGGGTTTTAATAAGACCGTAAAGGTAGGGCAGAGAAGGTGAAGTGGACATGAAAAAGCGGAATTAAGTCCTTATGATCTTTGAGAATGCCTTTCAAGCCACTATTAAATGATTTGATGACGTCATCCTGCGGGTTCTTCCTAAGTTTGCTGTATGTGGTGGGGTCCTGGAGAAGCTCGTTCATCTTTCCGATGTAGTCCACTTTGTCCATAATAACTATGGTGTTAGCCTTGTCTGCTTTAGTAATATGGAGCTCCCCATCTTTTTTTAATTGTGAGAGGCTATTGCGAAAACGTTTAGGAAAGTTATCTTCGTAATTGCTATTCGCCGCACTATAAACGAGGCCTTTAACTATGTTAAACAAATACTGATCGAGATTACACTGTTTTTCAAAACACACGAGACTGTAACAAATTCGTAAAGCCGAAGGTTTTTTAACAATAAAAAAGGACATACCATATCCAAGGGCACTTTTTGCATCGTCACTAATGTTTTTCGAAGAAAGGTTCAAAACACACTTTGAGCTTGCTTTTTTACTCCACTGACTATTTCGAATGAGACTTTTAATTTTTCGATCCAAAATGTTACGAAGTGAAGTAGTTCTCCGACGCAACTCGTTGTAAATTTCATCAAACAAAGGTTGGATCTACGGTTGGGGAATAACGGTTACAAAATTATGTTTGGCGATGTTTAAATTTTTGAAGGCGGACCACTCATTTTGTCTGGTGACTTCAATATGTTTCTTTAAAATTAATCTGCTGAAGTTGTTGAACGAATGGTCGTCAATTTGTCTGAGGCGAATCGGAAGCAGGGATTTGGGAACTTGCTCCTCTAGACAATTAGTAAGAAACTTTCGTCGGATACGAATTGCATGCCCCTTCATTAATGTAGAAGAAAACACGGACAGAAACGGAGACAAGAGAGGGAACAGCAAGCCGAAGGAACGCGTGGTGTTCATTATATGAAAATTATTTCACGAAAGTAACACGTGAAAAATATTTATGATGAATAAAACCACGAAGGAAAGGAAACACAAAATGGTGCTCAAGCGCTTTCGTCTAATGAAATCCTCAGGAACACTGAAGTATATAAAAGGGTTACAGCCTATATATAGGTTACAGAAAAAAAAAAAAATACACACATATATATATATACACATACATATATATATATATATATATATATATATATATATATATATATATATATATACATGATGAATAAAACCACGAAGGAAAGGAAACACAAAATGGTGCTCAAGCGCTTTCGTCTAATGACATCCTCAGGAACACTGAAGTTCATAAAAAGGTTACAGCCTATATATAGGTTACAGAAAGAAAAAAAAAAGAAAAAATAAATAACATACATACACACACATATATATATATATATATATATATATATATATACATATCTATATATACAAATACATACATACATACATACATACATATATATACAATAAACAGAGAAGTAAAAATAAAAAATTAAAAATTAAAACCTTAAAGGATTACCAGTGAGGCGTACAGATTTGTAAGGAAAAATATCGATTTTTAGCACAGGAAGAACCCGCAGGATGACGTCATCAAATCATTTAATAGTGGCTTGAAACGCCTTCTCAAAGATCAGAAGGACTTAATTCCGCTTTTCATGTCCACTTCACCTGCTCTGCCCTACCTTTACGGTCTTAGTAAAACCCACAAACCTGGTAACCCTATGCGCCCTATTATTAGCCCGGTGAGCTCTATTACTTATAAACTCTCCAAATGGCTTGTCAAAGTCTTGTCCCCCATTCTCGGAACTATCTCTGATTCACATGTAAAAAATTCCATGGATCTTACGGAAAAATTGAATAATGCACGTACTGAAACTAACGATAAATTGATCAGTTTTGATGTTTGTTCATTGTTTACAAAAGTGCCGATTGACGATATGCTTGACTTTCTCTCCCAAGAATTACATAAGTATGACCTGCCACTACCTTCACACATTGTTTTGGAACTCATTAAGCTTTGCATCAAAGACTGTAAATTCACTTTCAATAACGAGTATTATCAACAAGTTTTTGGGATGGCTATGGGCAACCCCTTATCGCCCTCCTCTCCAATATTTATATGGAGTTTTTCGAAATTACCTATATTCCGAGAATCCTGGGGGTTGGCATCCCTTGGTTGCGGTACGTCGACGATATTTTGTGTATCTGGCCCATGAATCGTGACCTGGATAGCTTCCTCCTTCAGTTAAATGATCAAGTCCCCTCCATTAAGTTTACTTTAGAAGTTGAGCAAGACAATTCAATCCCATTTTTGGATGTGCGTGTACATAGGGAAAGCCCAGGTTTTAAGTTTAGTATCTATCGGAAAACGACAAACAATTTGTCCTACGTACACTTTTACTCGGGACATGATACCCCCACTAAGAAGGCCATATTTTCATCAATGTTTCTCCGCGCCCTTAGGATCGCCAGTCCGGAATACATCGATGCCGAATTGGAAAAAATCAACGGTATTGGAAGTGATTTGTGTTATCCATCTGCGTTTATGGAATCTTGTCTCAACAAGGCAAAACGAACTTTCTATCGTGTCAATATTAACACTCGTACTTTGTCAAAAAATATTTTAGTACTTCCATTTTTCCCGGGCTTTTTAGGCATTGCTAATGTACTTAAACTTTTGGATATTAATGTAGTATTTTCATATAACAATATTGTGAAAAATATCATAGTAAAAAATAGCCCTACCAATAATTCAGGCATTATCTATAAAATTGGTTGTAAACAATGTGATTCCTTTTACATAGGTCAGACGGGAAAGGATTTGCACACACGTATAAAACAGCATCAATATTCCGTTAGAACAGGACAGTTGTCCAGTGCCCTTTTTGTCCATTTGTCAGAGTTAGCCCACTGTATTGATTGGAATAATGCTTCAGTTTTATTCCATTCAAGCAACATTGTTAATAGAAATATTCTTGAGTCTGCCATTATCCAACTTTCAAATAACTTCAACATAAGCAAAGGTCTTTTTCAACTCGATCCTGTTATTTTGAATTCCTTTAAAACAGATTTAGATAAGAAGGGTAAAGCATTAAATCTTTGGTAAACTTGTCTTCTACTTTATTAACTTTTAATTTGCATTTTATTTTTTTATATATATCGAAACCTGACCATAGGCAGCAGTGTGTTAAAACCCGGGCAGAGTTCCAGTATAAATTTGTATTTTTATAATCCATTTGATCTTGTGCTAAAAGTCGATATTTTTCCTTACAAATCTGTACGCCTCACTGGTAATCCTTTAAGGTTTTAATTTTTAATTTTTTATTTTTACTTCTCTGTTTATTGTATATATATGTATGTATGTATGTATGTATGTATTTGTATATATAGATATGTATGTATATATATATATATATATATGTGTGTGTGTATGTATGTTATTTATTTTTTTTTTTTTTTTTTTCTGTAACCTATATATAGGCTGTAACCTTTTTATGAACTTCAGTGTTCCTGAGGATGTCATTAGACGAAAGCGCTTGAGCACCATTTTGTGTTTCCTTTCCTTCGTGGTTTTATTCATCATAAATATTTTTCACGTCTTACTTTCGTGAAATAATTTTCATATATATACATATATACCTGTTTACAAAAGTGCCGATTGACGATATGCTTGACTTTCTCTCCCAAGAATTACATAAGTATGACCTGCCACTACCTTCACACATTGTTTTGGAACTTATTAAGCTTTGCATCAAAGACTGTAAATTCACTTTCAATAACGAGTATTATCAACAAGTTTTTGGGATGGCCATGGGCAACCCCTTGTCGCCCCTCCTCTCCAAT
Organism: Bathynomus jamesi; assembly: GCA_023014485.1. Lineage (NCBI taxonomy): Eukaryota > Metazoa > Arthropoda > Malacostraca > Isopoda > Cirolanidae > Bathynomus > Bathynomus jamesi. The sequence continues at coordinate 1,394,073 of JAJOZX010000256.1, read as the reverse complement.
ATTTATATGGAGTTTTTCGAAATTACTTACATTCCGAGAATCCTGGGGGTTGGCATCCCTTGGTTGCGGTACGTCGACGATATTTTGTGTATCTGGCCCATGAATCGTGACCTGGATAACTTCCTCCTTCAGTTAAATGATCAAGTCCCCTCTATTAAGTTTACTTTAGAAGTGGAACAAGACAATTCAATCCCATTTTTGGATGTGCGTGTACATAGGGAAAGCCCAGGTTTTAAGTTTAGTATCTATCGGAAAACAACAAACAATTTGTCCTACGTACACTTTTACTCGGGACATGACACCCCCTACTAAGAAGGCCATTTTTCCATCAATGTTTCTCCGCGCCCTTAGGATCGCCAGTCCGGAATACATCGATGCCGAATTGGAAAAAATCAACGGTATTGGAAGTGATCTGTGTTATCCATCTGCGTTTATGGAATCTTGTCTCAACAAGGCAAAACGAACTTTCTATCGTGTCAATAATAACACTCGTACTTTGTCAAAAAATATTTTAGTACTTCCATTTTTCCCGGGCTTTTTAGGCATTGCTAATGTACTTAAACTTTTGGATATTAATGTAGTATTTTCATATAACAATATTGTGAAAAATATCATAGTAAAAAATAGCCCTACCAATAATTCAGGCATTATCTATAAAATTGGTTGTAAACAATGTGATTCCTTTTACATAGGTCAGACGGGAAAGGATTTGCACACACGTATAAAACAGCATCAATATTCCGTTAGAACAGGACAGTTGTCCAGTGCCCTTTTTGTCCATTTGTCAGAGTTATCCCACTGTATTGATTGGAATAATGCTTAAGTTTTATTCCACTCTAGCAACATTGTTAATAGAAATATTCTTGAGTCTGCCATTATCCAACTTTCAAATAACTTCAACATAAGCAAAGGTCTTTTTCAACTCGATCCTGTTGTTTTGAATTCCTTCAAAACAGATTTAGATGAGACGGGTAGAACGCTAAATCTTTGGTAAACTTGTATGCTACTTTATTAACTTTTAATTTTAATTTTATTTTTATATACATCGAAATTTAACCATATAAGGCAGAGTGTTAAAACCCAGGCAGATTTCCAGTATAAATTTGTATTTTTATAATTCATTTGATCTTGTGCTAAAAATCGATATTTTTTCCTTACAAATCTGTATGCCTCTCTGATAATCCTTTAATTTTTAATTTTAATTTTTACTTCTCCGTTTATTGCATATATATATATATATATATATATATATATATATATATATATATATATAGGTATATATGTATATATATATATTATATATATATATACATATATATACATATATACATATATATGTGTGTATATTACTTATTTATTTTTTTTCTGTAACCTATATATAGGCTGTAACCCTTTTATGTACTTCAGTGTTCCTGAGGATGTCATTAGACGAAACCGCTTGAGCACCATTTTGTGTTTCCTTTCCTTCGTGGTTTTATTATATATATATATATATATATATATATATATATATATATATATACTAGTATAGAAACAATTAAACAGCCCGAATGAAGAGGGAAGACGCTCTCGAAAAGCTTCGCGTCTCTTTGTGTTTTATTATTTTAAATTTTGCGATTTTAATTATTTTACTTAATTTTTTACACGGTCATTGTATTTTTAATATACAGTATATATATATATATATATATATATATCCATCCTCGGAAATAAGTACCTAAGCGCCAAAATTAAAATTCGCCAGAAATCGCCTCCAAAGTTCAGCAATATTCTCGCAATAGTATCTCTGTTATTAATTGAGCTAGAACGTTCATTTTTAGCTAAATTAGAGTTCTAAATATGCTAATGAGGTTGCTGATAAGTTTTTGGAATAGATTTTCATATTTTATATTTTATATATATATTTTTTTAATTTTTTGATTTTCTTATTATGCCGAACTTTGGGTGAACTTTTGGCTGACGATAGAGGTGAAAAATTAGTTCGCTTCATTAGGTTTTCAACCATACTTCTAGTGTCGTAAGGTCATTATAACCCAAACCACGCGATAGAGGAAGGGTGAAAATAGTGATATCCATGAAAAACACGTTTCGCCTGTGGTGGCGCTTAGGTACCGTAAGACGCGCGACCCCTCATATATACTAGGGTCACTCAATATACTTTGCCCCCCTTTTTTATTTCTTTCCAAGTTTCCTTGTAAGTTCCAGAAATTTTGCACACAAGTAGTTACATACCTTTTTACAAGTTTTTATTTTTCTACATATTCTCCATCCTTTCTCCACCTCGAAACAAGGGCCTTTATTCCTTGCTGGTAAAAGTCCGCTGGCTTCCACTGGAGCCATCTCTTAACCTCCTCAACAACCTCATCGTCACTCTGAAACTTTCTTTCACGAATAGCATCCTTCATTGTCCCAAACAAATGGAAGTCTGAAGGTGCCAGATCCGGGCTGTATGAAGGGTGGGGTAACACAGTCAAGCGCATTTTTGTGATGGCCTCTCTTGTTTGCAAACTGTTGTGTGGTCTTGCGTTATCGTGCAAAAGAAGGATGTCTTCGAGTTTTCTCTCCGGTCGAACTCGCTTCATACGTCTCTGGAGTCTCTGTAGGGTAGCAATATATGCCTCTGAGTTGGTTGTTTGTCCTTTCTTCATAATGTCCACCAGAATTACCCCTTTCATGTCCCAGAAGATGGTAGCCATAACCTTTCCTGCAGAGGGAGCCATTTTGAACTTTTTCTTGCGTGGGGAGTCTGCGTGATGTCACTCCATGGATTGGCGTTTTATTTCAGGTTCAAAGTGGTGAACCCAAGTCTCATTCCCAGTCACAATTCGTGAAAGGAAGTCATCCCCTTCTGTCTCGTATCGAACCAACGACTCAGAAGCATTTTCTTTTCTTTGGGCTTTGTGATCTTCAGTCAGTTGGCGAGGAACAAACCGTGAACACACTTTTGAGTATCCCAGTTGCTGAATTATCGTATTCACACTTCCTTCACTAATTCCTAGCTCCAGTGATAGCTCCTTGTATGTGACGCGCCGATTTGATCGAATGATGCTGTTAGCACGTTGCACAGTGTGAGATGTCACAGCCGATGCCGGGCGACCGCTGCGTGGCTCATCATCGAGGCTGGCTCTCCCTCTCTCCGATGATCTCACACGTTTAGACCAGCGTTCAACTGTGCTTCGATCAACAACAGCTTCTCCGTAAACGTTTTGTAGACGTTTGTGAATATTTCTAACTGTTTCCTTCTCTGCGGTTAAGAACTCGACAACAGCTCTCTGTTTACGCGCACATCACTGTCAGACGCCATTTTCGAAACTGCGTTAACCATCGGTTTTATACAAGGGCGTTTGAAAGGGGTTCTATACAAGGAGGGGAGGTTCAAACTGGAAAAATCCGGTTATGTGAAGCGCAGAAAGTTGAAACTTACGGCTCAAAAGACATTTCAGCCCCATGGCCTATTATTTAGCTAAGAAAAAAGGATGGGGCAAAATATATTGAGTGCTCCTAGTGTGTATATATATATATTAGTGGTGGAGCGGATATCCGCATCCGCATCATTTTTAACATCCGCATCCGCATCCGCACTTCTGACTGCGTATGTTATGCGGATATTACCTCTAATAATTATGCAATTTACAATTAAATTAGCTTATAAAGTAGCTTATAAGGCCCAGTCATGCACATTTCATGTAAATTATTAATTAGTAATGAACAAACAAATATATAAACCTCAAAATATAAATACCATTAAATCAACAAACACTGCCTGTGCCGCTGTGCGTACTCCACTGATTTTTTTTTCACAGCAACACAGTAACTATTCAGAATGAAATTGTTCGTATAAGATCAAGCAGTCTATCGTGTTTCGAACAAGATTATTGTAAATAAATACAAAAAGATAGTAAATTCTTTAGCAAAAATAAAAATACTAATTTTCTATAGCAAACACATTGCAAAATTTGCGCAGTTTCTAAAATTAGCAATTGAAAATTGAATGAAACTTGTATCATTGAATTTTCTCTGGCTGAAACTCTTGAGAAAGTTATTATTGTTATCATAATGAAAACATTAATATTAATTTTAATTCTTATGCATTGCCTGCCATAATAGTAATATCACGAAATTTGAAAAATTGTCATATATTCATAATTCTATATTATATTGATAGATTAACTAAATATCCGCATCCGCATCCAAGGATATTGAAATTAAAAATCCGCATCCGCAGATGTTGAAAAAACTGACATCCGGTCCACCACTAATATATTATATATATATATGATGAATAAAACCACGAAGGAAAAAAGAAACACAAAGGGGTGTTCCTGAGGATGTCATTAGACGAAAGCGCTTGAGCACCCCTTTGTGTTTCTTTTTTCCTTCGTGGTTTTATTCATCATAAATACTTTTCACGTGTCACTTTCGTGAAATAATTTTTCATATATATATATGTGTGTGTGCAAAATACTCAAGGAGTGTGTCCCAAACTTTCGAAACGAAATAGAAACACGATGGAATGAGAGAAGAGGTAGATTCTGTACTGTCCCAGCTGCGAAGGGACAGAGGGTCATGAAAACATGGAAAACATGGATGTTAAATATCCTCCGAATACGAGATCCAAAACTCTTCAACGTACTGCAAAAAGAACTTAGGAACCTTCACCACACCAAACCGAACAATCAGCTGCACACGTGCTTGTTTAAAGTCCGTGACCAGCCATGCGAGGCTGTCTGCAAGGACTGTAGTAGAAACCAACTCCCTCCTACACCAAATCCCGCAAAATGAGGCGGAACCGCAGGCCAATTCTGAGTGGTCGTTCAAAGCCATCATAAGATCTATATATGATATATATATATATATATATATATATATATATATATATATATGTGTGTGTGTGTGTCTGTGTGTTCCTTTTGTCGTGTAAACTCACTGAACGACTATGAACTTTATAAAGATAGTTTATGTGTAAATAGAGATGCATAAAATGTGTAATTTAAATACAAAATAAATTTGTTTTTGTATTAAAGTACAAAGTATAAAAGAGACATTTTCAAAATACATTTTCATAAAAAGTTAGAAAGAGGTGCCCCACTTTTCCAATTTTTGTTGCACAAAGAAAATGTATTAACTTTAAATTTTTTGGGAGGAAAAAGAAACGCGATCTCTTTATAATTAAAAAAAAAAAAAAAATGAGAAAAATATTTTTCTAAAAGCAGATATATTTTTGACGAAACTAAATTAATTATTCAAAATAAAGTTCATTCAAAATATGTTGACCTTAATTTTGTTGTATTAAGTAAACAATTCTCCTTATACCAAATCTCTCAGGAATCAGAACTACTCATGATTAGACTCAGCTGCACGTTAAGCGCACAGGAAACCAGAAGAAATGCAGATTTCTTTTCGCTCATTGGATACTGTGATTAATCAGGAAGACAATCAGATAACAAGAATAACATATCTGAATTGATAATAAATTTACCAAAACATTTTCCAGAATTTCTGGTTTTTTTTATTAGAATAAAATATATTTTTAAATATTTTAAAAATACATACAGAACAGAACTGTTGTTTGAGTATCATATGCAGGATGTTTCACAACCGATCTGCCATACTTTGGGGGTGATTTGGGGGTGATATCGAGTAAAATAGTTAATACAACATAGGTGCTATTTCCAACCGTTGCGGAGCCTTGGACGTTTTAAGATGTGCAAACAACAAATCCCTACTTGTGTGTAATTCGATAGATGGCAGCACTGGTGGTAGTTTCGATTAACGAAGTTACCACTACTAATCCTCAGTTTTTTCTTTCAGCTGGTTCTGATCTGTGGTACGAGATACTGTGTTGTGCCAAGGTGAACAATCAAAATGAATCAACAGTTCACACCCGCTGAATATGATGATATCCATTTCATTTATGGATTCTGTGATGGTAACAGAAGAGCGGCAGTTGAGGAATATCGAAGACGTTTTCCGAACCCCCGAATACCGAACAGGCAAGTGTTTAGTGACACACACCAGAGATTAAGGGAGACGGACAATTGCTCCACGTAACCAAGAACATGTAGCACGACGGCCCGTTGCTGTGGAGGAACGCATACTGAACCTATTACAACGTAGCCCAACTACCAGTGTTCGAAGGATTTCTAGACGAATTGGTGAATCCGCACCGCGTGTATGGCGAATCATACATGATGAGGGTTTTTCTAGTGGATGGTTATGCATCGCCAAATTCTTAATCGCATACTGATTAGTGATGAAACACAATTCATTCGGGATGGAATTAACAATAGACGAAATTCTCACTTGTGGTCCACCGATAATCCCCACGGTATCGTTGAAGGAAACTTTCAATATCGATTCTCGGGGAATGTTTAATGCGATGTAATTGGAGGTCAGCTGATTGGATCGTTCGTTTTGGAACAACGATTAATTGCTGATATTTATCTGAACTTCCTGACGAACGAATTGCCGCTTTTGATGGAGGGTGTGCCCTTGGAGACAAGGCGCAGGATGTTCTTTCAGCACGATGGGGCTCCACCACATTTGGTCGTCATGTTATGGATTACTTGAATCAGCGGTACGGGAATCGTTGGATTGGTCGTGCTGGTCCAATATCGTGGCCTCCGAGATCTCCGGACCTAACCCCGTCAGATTTCTTTCTATGGGGCTTTATGAAAAGGATGGTCTACAAGACCAAAGTACAAACGAGAGGGGGAACTCTTGCGTTGGATTATGGATGCCGCTACTTACATACGAGAACACCCCCGAAATGATTCATTGGGCAGTGGACTCTTGTTTGGAACGAGCAAGGCTGTGCAGTGTGCTGTGAAAACCGAGGCGGACATTTGAACAGTTATTAAGTGTATCTCATAAAATGTAGCAATAAATAAATCAGATTAATACCCTCGTTTATTTTTTTCCGTACACTTAAAACTTCCGTGGCTCCGCAACGGTTGGAAATAGCACCGATGTTTTTTTTATGCAGAAGGAGGGGCCAAAGGCAAACTCCCGCAAAAGCGCCTCTCCCATAGAAGAAGAAAAGAGCCAAAATCAAGGTCCGGGGTTTTCGAGATGCCTAGACACTCTGCGTTTGAAAGATGGGAGGTCGTAGACAGGAGGAAAGATAGATTGAGGAAGATTGTTCCAGAGTTGACCGGTTGAGTAGGTGAAAGACAAAAATACCGATTAATTTTTGCATTAGATAGTTGGACAGAAAAGGAATGAGAAAGTGTAGAAAGTCTGGTACTGCGTGCTCTCCTGAAAGGAGGAAGTATGCAGTTATAGAGTTCAGAAGAGCAATGTCCGTTATGATAGCGATAGTAAAGAGAGAGAGTGAGGCAACATTGCGGCGAAGAGAGAGAATCTCCAGCACATCAACCTGAATAACTTCAAGAACCAGCTGGACAGATTTCTGTGCAAAGTCCCTGACCAGCCATGCGTGGCTGGCTACGAGGGCAGGAAGAGATCAGACAGCATTTCCGTCCTTCATTAAATCCTGCAAATGAGGCGGGATGCTGCAGAGGGGTCGACCGCAGGTCGATCCTGAACCGTCGCTCAAACTCACCTAAAGTAACCTAAAGTTGTGACGAAGGTCAAGCTTGTCACTCCATCTCAGACTCACAGTTTAACGTGGAATCCGAACCACGCCCCACCAGCAGCCCAGCGTCTTAACCACGAGGCTACCCAGTGGTATATATATGCAGGGGATGATGATGTCTGTCTGTCTGTCTGTCTACCTTTTTTTATACAGGAAGGAGGGGCGAAAGGTGAATGCCCACAAAAGCGTCTCTCCCCACAATAGAAGAAGAGAGCCAAAACCAAGGTCCGGGGTTTTCGAGATGCCTAGACACACTGCGTTTGAAAGATTGGGGGTCATAGACAGGGGGAAAGATGGATTAAGGAAGATTTTTCCAGAGCTGACCGGTTGAGTAGATGAAAGATTGAGAGTCGGACAGAAAAGGAATGAGAATGTGTAGAAAGTCTGGTGCTGCGTGCTCTCCTTAAAGGAGGAGGCATGAAGTTAGAGAGTTCAGAAGAGTAGTGTCCGTTATAATAGCGATACTAAAGAGGGAGTGAAGCAACATTGCGGCGAAGAGAGAGGGATTGAAGGCAGTGAGTAAGAGGCGGGGAATTGATGAGACGAAAAGCCTTTGATTCCACCCGGTCAAATGGTACTGTGTCGGTTGAGCCACCCCATACATGAGAAGCATACTCCATACAGGGGCGGACAAGACCCTGTACAGAAACAGCAACTAAGCGGAGGTGAAGAAACCACCGCGGAGGAGGTACAGCACACCTAACCTCTTAGAAGCTGTTTTGGAAAGAGAATATACGTGATCTTCCCAGGTAAGATCACGAGAAAAGAAAACGCCAAGAATGTTAAGAGAAAAAGGATTGAGTTGTGTGTTGTTGAAGGTAAGGGGATAGTCGTGTGGAAGATTGTGACCAGTAGACAGATGAAGGAACCGAGTTTTTGAGGCATTAAAAGCCACAAGATTTTTTCTGCCCCAATCAGAGATAACAGAAAGATCAGAGGTCAGGTGCTCCATAGCCGTCCTACGCGAATCATGAAGTGACTGTTGAGAGGGGACGCTTTGGGAAGCGGGTGGAGAAAGGAAGAGTGGAATCATCGGCATAGGAGTGAATAGGACAGGAAGTGCGGATTAAAAACTCATTAATAAATAAAAGGAAAAGAGTGTGTGACAGTACAGAACCCTGAGGAACACTACTGTTGATAGCTTTAGGAGAAGAAAAGTGGCCATCTACAACCGCAGCTATAGATCAGCCAGAAAGGAAATTAGAAATGAAGGCACAGATTGAAGGATAGAAACCGAAGGAGGGCAGTTTGGAAGTTAAAGATTTGTGCCAGACTCTATCAAAAACTTTCGATACGTCTAGAGCAATAGCAAAAGGAGCAAGAATATCGCCAGTCGAGCGTCCCTTGCGGAACCCATAATAACGACCTGAAAGAAGATTGTGAGAAGAGAGGTGTTTAAGAACCTTCCTCGTAAGGATAGATTAAAAAGTTTTAGATTTGCAAGAAATCAAAGCAATTGGACGATAGTTGGAGGGTTCAGAGTGGTCACGCTTCTTTGAGTCAGGCTGAATGAAAGCGAACTTCCAACAGGAAGGAAAAGTACCAGATGAGAGACAAAGACGAAAGAGCTTAACAAAGTTGGGTATCAGCACAGAAGCACAGTTCTTAAGAACAACAGGAGGAACACCATCAGGAACGTACGCCTTCCTAGAGTTGAGCCCAGATAGGGCAGAAAAAATATCTTCAGAAGAGATGCCAGAAAGAATGAGAAGAATTAGAATTGGATAGGTTTTCACATTTTTGTCTGATGAAAGAATTTTTGGCGAGTCGAAGAACAGATTTTGCACGATTCCAGGAACAAATATAAGCTGAGTGAGAGTCAGAGGCTGGATGGCGACAGTACCTTCTGAAAGACTCCTCTCTGTTGCGGATAGCATTAGAACAAGTAAAGTTAAACCAAAGGTTTTTCTTTTTGCATTAGTAGTAGGAATAGAATATGTAATGTACGCCTCCATGCCCGAGAGAATCACCTCCGTGATGTGTTGAGCACACTCGGAGGGGCCCCGGCCACGGAAGCAGTAATCATTCCTTAAGAAATCACAGAAGTACTGACTAAGGTCCTCCCAATCAGCGGAACCAAAGTGCTAAAGGCGCCTCCTCTTGGGAAGATCCAAAGGCTGAATTGGAGCGATAGGACAGGAAACATATATAAGATTGTGGTCGGAGGAGCCCAACGGAGAAAAGTTAGAAGCTAGTTCACCAGGGATGTAAGTGAAATGAGAGGAAAGCCAAAGGTGGTGGTGAACAATGAAATATGAAATCTCCTAAAATGGAGATTTCAGCAAAGGGAGAGCAGGATAAAATGCATTCCAATTTGGAAGTGAGGTAGTCAAAGAATTTTGGATAGTCAGTGGAATTAGGAGAAAGGTAAACAGCGCAATTGTATTTAGTTTGAGATTGACACGTAAGCCGTAGCTAGAGGGTATAGAATTCGTAAGATTCGAGTTCGAGAATACGAGAACAAATTAGGTCATTGCGTACATATACGTAACATCCACCTTTGGAGTGAAATTGAGTATAGAGAATGTAAGAGGGTACAGAAAATGGGTTGCTGTCAGTTGTCCCAGACACCTGAGTTTCAGTGAGAAAAAGAAGAGGTTTAGAGGAGAAGAGGTGGTGTTCAACAGATTGAAAATTTGAGAAAAGGCCACGAATGTTGCAGAAATTAATGAAAAATGAATCAGGCAGAGGTTCAGAACATCTCGAATGGGCGACAACAGATTCAGCCCCGCTACCCAGGTCTGCGTTTTCGGTATCGGCAGCGAGGAGCCAGAAGTGGGGATATTTATGGCCTCCCCCCCTTATGGGACTACGAGGCTCTTGAAGTTGATGCCATTTGTCTGTCTGTCTGTCTGTGAGTCTGCCTAAACGGCTAGGATAGTCTGCACCAAATTTTAGTATACGCATTAAGGGAGAACCAGGGAATGTTTCAGTAACACATTCGTCTCTTCTAGTCCCCTCTTAGGTTGTGTTTCAGGGGGCTTTAAATACATGAAGCCGAATGAGGCGGGTTATTTTTTCAATATTTTAAATACATTACAAACACCAAAGACAAAAATGTCTTCTCTTTACGAACCAATGAAAGGTTAGTAAAGTTTTAACTGAAAATTTTGAGTGAATCAGTTTGAAAATATTTTTTATAACATTTATTTTAACTGAAAATATTATTCTGAGGATTTTTTTTTATTTATTTTACACAGAAGTCGATAAAAGCTATAAAATGAACATACCATTTTAAATTATATACTCAGCCCATTTTCAATTTTATATGACAATATAATGAACGTTTTATTACACTCCTGAGGAAAAGGCCTCGGAGGCCTTTCCCTCACGACTGTAACTCACTTCCATATTAGCCATTGCGTTTTATTCTACATGCAACAAAAAAGTCTCAAAACAAGACATTAATATGAACATTTATTTTAGTTCTACTCTATTACTTTTGTAAATTTAATTTAAAATAAATTTTCCTATGAGACCGGACTTATGGAACACCCTGTGTGTGTGTGTGCGTGTGTTGTGTGTGTGTGTGTGTGTGTGTGTGTGTAAGATGAAAAGTCCGTTACAGTGGGAAAGTAATGTTTCAAGTTTATAACTGATAAACAATATGGATAATTACACCCTACAAGAAAGAGTAAAATTAGTTTTATTACATGTACAGTAGCTTCTTCCTTTGGGGACATTTAAACGCGGTTGTTTACTAGACAAGACCACGAACTATTCAACAGTTAAAGGATAACATACAACAAAAATGTAACAACAACAGTAAGGATGTCCTTCGTATTGTTCAGTGTAGCTAACGTAATCGAATTAACGTGTCAACACCTGAATTTGAACACTTATTTTCTTCATAATAAATAAAAAAATATATATATATATACACACACACACACCTTGGTTTGGTTAACCTTGGTTTAGCTTCCGCCCGAATTGTTCATTCTGACGAAGGTCAAGCTCGTCACTCCACCTTCGACCTACAGTTTATTGTGGAATCCGAAGCACGCCCCACCAGCAGCCCAGCGTCTTAACCACTAGGCTACCTAGGGTACCCATTTATCTACCAACCAACTTAATTTTGTTTATTGTGTGGAAGGATGAACAGCTGGGTTTTGTTGCGCGCCGCCTGCAGTCACCGGGTCTCGATTACGGGGACGATGGATTCGTAGTCAGCGACGCTAACCACTACACCATCAAGCGCATATACAGTACTGGCCAAATTATTAGGAATTTTTAAAATTTCATTTTTTGGTATAAAATGTTAAATTAAACCAATTTTAAACGTTGAAAAGTTATTTATTTCTACACAAGAATACATGGTCATTATTTAGCATAGTTTAGTACTTAGTTTGACCCCCCTTAGCTGCCTTAAGGGCTGCGACACGCTTCGGCATGCCATGAATCAATTTTTTGCATAATTCCTTAATACGTGTAGAGTGAAACCAGACTTGAAATAAGTCGCTCTATGAGTTGGTGTTTTGTTGTTATCGCGTTTCATGGATTACGTCCTTTAAATACACCATAAACTTTCGATTGGGTTCATGTCTGGAGAATTTCCAGCCATGGGAGCAACCGAACACTATTTTCATGACACCATTTTTTAACCGACTTTGCCGTGTGGCATGGAGCTGAGTCTTGTTGAAAAATCCAACGTCTATTACCATACCATTCCCTTATTTGAGGCAGTAGACGTCTTCTTAGTACTTCTATATACTTGACTTGGTTCATATTCCCTCACAATGCTCAAACGACTAGTTCCATGCACAGAAATTGCTCCCCAAACCATGATCTTTTGTGGAAATTTCACCGTTTTCATCAGACACCTCAGGCAAAATTCTTCTCCAGGCCTCCTTCTTACACTTTGAACACGATCGTCAAGCACGGCAATCGTTGACTCTCGGAGAACACCACCTGCAATCAAAAAAGCCCTGTGAAAGAGTCAGTGCATAGCGTATGAAGTACAGCTAAAACGAAGTACAGTATGACTTGCTGCTTTACAGATATTTTTACTGCAGTTTTATCACGTACTGTAAATACACTTCTATGCATACTGTATTTACTGTATTAACATTCTATTTAATGTTAAATATTATTCTTACCTGTTCCCAATCCTCACTAGTCCAGTTAATGTGTTCCTTTGCCCATGCAAAACGTGCCTTCTTCATAGCCTCAGTGAGCCTGGGCTTCTTCCTTGGGCGGTAGGCTTTGAAGCGGCAGTTAGAAGCCTCCTGTTGACTGTTCTACGACTAATATTGATGCCATCAGCCGCTAGACTACTGGAAATGTTTTTGCAAGTAGCTCTTCTATTTCTAAGAGACAAATTGCAATCTGTCTATCAGTTCTTGGAGTCGTTACCCCCTTTTTCTGCCGCATCTTTCCAACCCTTTTCGGGCCTACATTTTCTCCAAATACCATTTTTTTCTTAATACGAAGTACTGACTGTGGTGAAACATGGAGTTTGGCAGCGATTTCCTTTTGTTTAAATGTAGAAGAAGTTAATAAAACCTGTATTTGCCCATTTTCCGTGGACTCAAGTCATTCTTTCGCCCCATTTTCAAATTCACTTAAAAAACTGTAACAAATAATTGCCGAAATTGGGTAAATACACTATTTAAATTAAACGGTAGTTTACAATGACACGTAAAGAAAGAGAAACACACCCGCATCGCACGACAACCAAACGACAACTGACGAACAAACTCGCTTCGTTCGACTAAAGAATTATGCAAAAAATTGATTCATGGCATGCCGAAGCGTGTCGCAGCCATTATGGCAGCTAAGGTGGGTCAAACTAAGTACTAAACTATTGCTAAATAATGACCATGTATTCTTGTGTAGAAATAAATAACTTTTCAACGTTTAAAATTGGTTTAATTTAACATTTTATACCAAAAAATGAAATTTTAAAAAAATTCCTAATAATTTGGCCAGTACTGTATATATATACACACACTGTATATATATATATATATGTATACTGTATATATATATATATATATATATATATATATATATATATATATATGTATATATTTAGGGTAGAGTGAAAAAAATATTTTTTTTGAATTTCAAAATGCTTGGGGTCAGGAAAGTTGCGTATTTATGTGAAACGTACTGTGTGAAATTTTTGTAATCGTACAGCTATAATTAAATTGTGCACACTGAACTCAAAGTTTTTAAAAATTGGCAAAATTACTAAAATTTCGCCATTTTTATTTTTTAAATTACAAAATTACAAAAATTTCACAGTACGTGTCCAAAAAAACAAAATAAAAATGGCGAAATTTTAGTAATTTTGTCAATTTTTATAAACTTTGAGTTCAGTGTGCACAATTTAATTATATAGCCGTACGATTGCAAAAATTTCACACAGTGCGTTTCACATAAATAGGCAACTTTCCCGACCCCAAGCATTTTGAAATTAAAAAAAAAGTTTTTCACTTTACCCTAATATATATATATATATATATATATATATATATCAAAGCTATTGACTTCTCCTTAGGGAACCGGAGCTTACAGATGAAAAGAAGGATCAACACAACGGCAAACATTTTCATTTATTTGTACATCAGACGTTTCGACAAATCTTTTGTCATCATCAGTGAGTTAAGTCTTAAAACCTTAAAACAAAATTGAAAAGTGAAAGTTACATCAATACAATATTAAGACCATTAAAATTAAAACCTTAAAGCAAAATGAAAATTGCATCAATACAAAATTAAAAACATTTAAATTTCATCACTATAAAAACTAAAATTAAATTAAATTTCATCACTATAAAAACTAAAATTAAATTACCTCAATAGGTAAATACACAATGTTTACATCCACCTCCATACTTGGCAAAGTCTAAGAGAACACTAGGTGGTCAGAGGATTAGAAAGGGTATATCTGTGAAACACGGTTGGTTGTCAAAAGAGTCGTAATTTGTAGGATGAGCTATTATTATTAAGGGAGGGTTTGTTTCTATAGATGTACAAAGATTCTAAAATTCGGAGTTCTGTAAGGTTATTGGATCTAGTTAAAATTTCAAACTGAGTTTTGTGAAGGGGATGGTCGTTTTCATTACTGTGGTTTCTAATTGCGGATTGTGGAGGGCTACTGAGGGGACGGTTGGTACGGACTGACAAGCCCAAATGTTGAGAAAGGCGCACCTCCAGTTGGAGTTGAGTGCTGCCAATATACGCAGCCTTACAGCTGTCGCACGTGTATTTGTAAACAACATTGGGGCATACAGTTTTGGGGAATTCATCTTTGAACTTTAAAAAATTTGATAATTTAAGTGGGTTGACGAAGGCGAATCTAAAATTTATTTGGGGATAACTAGACTTGAGTAGTTTGGACAATTCACCTCGAATACGCAATGATAAATAACCATAAAAAGGTAATTTAATATATCTGGTTTCTTTTTGTACTGTAGTTACGGGGAGTTTAGTATCAAAAGTGTTATTTAAAAATTTCTTTAATTGGTTATCGAATAGATGAGAAGGGTAGTAATTGTTAATAAAGTACTGTTTTAAAAATTTAAATTCTTCGTTTAACGAAAAGTAATCCGAACAAATACGGTAACTTCTTGTTAATAATGTTACTATAGCACTAATCTTATATTTATAAAACATACAACTTAAATAATTGGTTCCCAAGCCAGTAAAAGTTTGTTTCCGAAATAGTGAAGTATGGAACTTATTATGGGCCCGTTTAACTAAAACATCCAGGAAAGGTAAACTATTATTTGTTTCGTTTTCACACGTGTACTTAATATTACTATGTTGTTTATTAAGATAATCAAGAAAAAGTTTTACGTGTGAAGGATGGTTAAATATTAACAAAGTGTCATCCACGTATCTTCTGTAATATATGGGTTTAAAACTACTAGGACAATTTTTCAACCAAATTTCTTCGTAATGGCAAAGAAATGCATTTGCTAGTGTTGGGCTTAACGGGGAACCCATAGCTACCCCATCAATTTGGCTGTAAAGGTTGCTATTAAATAAGAAAAGATTATCAAACACACTATTTCGAGGAGGTTTTTAAATTGAGTCTGAGTGAGGCCATTAATAAGAGTATTATCAGTAGTGAATAACTTATTTAGTATGATATTTAATGTTTCTTTTAACGGGACATTAGTAAACAATGATGAGACATCAAAACTGGCCATAGTAAGAGAATCGGCATGATTGATCTCTTTTATCTCTTTAGCAAAATCAAACGAGTTGTTAATAGAATAATCATTAAAGGTGAGTTTTGAAAGCAAGGGAACGAAGAATTTGGCTAAGTTATAATTGAATGTACCACATGCCGAAAGAATAGGTCTTAGTGGGAAATTTGGCTTGTGGACTTTAGGTAAACCATATAGAATTCCTGGATTAGAACCAGAAGCAAATAAAAAATTGTATGTATTGTCAGCAATAATATTACTATTTTTTAATTTACGCAAACACCTATTAAGTTTATCTTCGAGTTTTAGTAATTTAGACAGAACATTCTCTTTTACCCTTTTAAATTTAGACGTATCCGACAAAATTGTCTCCATTCTATTTATGTAAACTGTTGAATCAATCAGCACTACTCCTTTACCCTTATCCGGTTTTGTAATGATGACAGAGTTATCCTTTTTCAAATTATTAAGAATTTTAAAATCTTGCTTATTAAAGAGGGAGAAAACACCTTATGGGGTTTAAAATTATAAAAATTCTTAAAAGAGATGCTCTCCACTTGTTTTACCAAGTTATGAAACGAGAAATTTGGTCGGATCTCACAATTCTTAATATTCATGAGAAGATTTTCAAAGCCAGAGAAAAATTTATAAAAATTTAGTTTATAATGAGGTAGATCAAAATTTAAGCCTAACGACAATATTTCTTTCTCTCTAATACTTAAAACTTTATTAGAGAAATTACAAATAAAATTATCTGGATTATTAAAAAACGACTGAGTGATTCCCAATTTTTCCAATTTGGCAGCATGTATCCTTTTATGTCTGTTGACAGTTTTATCACAGCAAGTTTGAAATTTAGTAACTAAACAATGATAATCAATATAAGACACCCTAGATTTTAGACCAAACAGAGAATTTTTATATTTCAGCTTGAGAAAACTCACTGTTTTAGTTTTCGATTGAAGCTCCAAATTTAATAATTTATGTAGCCATGATTTATATAGTTTGGAGTTATGGAGGCGTTTATTATAAAGTTTAAATCTAAGGAAATTAGGCACAATATTATAACTTTTGCACTTAGACAAGAAACTCTCATCACAGATAGCCTTGTTCAGTTTCAAATAGACTCTTTCACATTGTCTGTAATAGTTCAATGTCGATCGGCCATATCTCTGGGTTAATATCAAAGCTATTGACTTCTCCTTAGGGAACCGGAGCTTACAGATGAAAAGAAGGATCAACACAACGGCAAACATTTTCATTTATTTGTACATCAGACGTTTCGACAAATCTTTTGTCATCATCAGTGAGTTAAGTCTTAAAACCTTAAAACAAAATTGAAAAGTGAAAGTTACATCAATACAATATTAAGACCATTAAAATTAAAACCTTAAAGCAAAATGAAAATTGCATCAATACAAAATTAAAAACATTTAAATTTCATCACTATAAAAACTAAAATTAAATTAAATTTCATCACTATAAAAACTAAAATTAAATTACCTCAATAGGTAAATACACAATGTTTACATCCACCTCCATACTTGGCAAAGTCTAAGAGAACACTAGGTGGTCAGAGGATTAGAAAGGGTATATCTGTGAAACACGGTTGGTTGTCAAAAGAGTCGTAATTTGTAGGATGAGCTATTACTATTAAGGGAGGGTTTGTTTCTATAGATGTACAAAGATTCTAAAATTCGGAGTTCTGTAAGGTTATTGGATCTAGTTAAAATTTCAAACTGAGTTTTGTGAAGGGGATGGTCGTTTTCATTACTGTGGTTTCTAATTGCGGATTGTGGAGGGCTACTGAGGGGACGGTTGGTACATCTATAGAAACAAACCCTCCCTTAATAATAATAGCTCATCCTACAAATTACGACTCTTTTGACAACCAACCGTGTTTCACAGATATACCCTTTCTAATCCTCTGACCACCTAGTGTTCTCTTAGACTTTGCCAAGTATGGAGGTGGATGTAAACATTGTGTATTTACCTATTGAGGTAATTTAATTTTAGTTTTTATAGTGATGAAATTTAATTTAATTTTAGTTTTTATAGTGATGAAATTTAAATGTTTTTAATTTTGTATTGATGCAATTTTCATTTTGCTTTAAGGTTTTAATTTTAATGGTCTTAATATTGTATTGATGTAACTTTCACTTTTCAATTTTGTTTTAAGGTTTTAAGACTTAACTCACTGATGATGACAAAAGATTTGTCGAAACGTCTGATGTACAAATAAATGAAAATGTTTGCCGTTGTGTTGATCCTTCTTTTCATATATATATATATATATACATATATATTATATATATATGTGTGTGTGTGTGTGTGTGTGTGTGTGTGGATAACCACAAAGAAAAGGAAACTTCGCAAATAAGTGTTGGGTTTGAGTTTATTTTTGAAACTATTACACTGGGTAACAAAATTTGAAAATTTTTCTGTTTATTGTGATTTTCCTGTCGTTTCTTAATGATTTCGGGGCGCTTATTCCAAAAATGATATTGGTTTTGCTCTATCATCAACCGTTTCAAAAATATAGGTTATCACACTTTTCATATGGCAAAGTATATAAAGAAGGCTAACATAAATATTTTCTGAAAATAAAAACACTATTGGAAATTAATGTTTATTGAGCCAAAATTGTTTGACAAACCCAAAATGGTGCAAAGGATATAATATATATCATGAGGAGAACCGATAAGAGAATAACAAGCCCCGTTATGCAGTGTGCGTTCCTTAAAAATGCACTGAAGAACGCGACTTCCGCGTATGAACATTCTTATCCTTTCTGATCAGCGACCATACGTAGTCTCCCATCATGGAAGCATCCCAATGGCCCTGGTACCTTTTCTCCATCGTTTGAATATCTTGATGGAATCTTTCGCCATGTTCTTCACTCACATCGCCCAGGTTATCACGAAAAAAGTCTAGATGTGAATACAGATAGTGTAATTTTAAAGACATATGGCACCCCATTTTGCCATAGCACTTAATCAAGTTTGACACTAACTCCTTATAATTTGGTGCTTTATGGTTGCCTAAAAACCCATGAACCACATCACGGAAAGCACACCAAGCCTCTTTTTCGATCGGAGTCATCTTGGCTTCAAGGTTCTTTGAATTCAACAACGCCTTGACTTGTGGTTCTACAAAGATGCCAGCCTTGACTTTGGCCTCAGAGAGTTTAGGGAGCATGACCCGAATCTGTTGGAAAACTTCCCCTCCAAAGTCTAACGCAGTTACAAACTGCTTAATTAGACCCAACTTAATATGGAGAGGTGGTAGCAGAACTATGTCAGGCTTCACAAGAGGTTCCCTGAGTACATTCTACTTTCCTGGTTGCAGTCCTTTACGTGGATGCCACTGAACTGTTTTATACTGCTCAGTTGAAGCCCTGCTATCCCACAGGCAAAGAAAACATGAATATTTAGTAAACCCTCCTTGTAAACCTAACAGGAAACCAATCAATTTGAAATCACCACACACGTCCCAGTTATATTGTTCATACCTGATTTGAGTGAGCAGTTGTTTGACATTTTCATAGTCCTCTTTGATTTGAACAGAATGTGCAACTGGTATAGATGGATATTTGTTCCCATTGTGGAGTAGAACAGCTTTTAAACTCCGAATTGAACTGTCAATAAACAGGCGTCACTCTGAGGGTATATGTGTTAACCCAATAGCTGTGAATAGACCATTAACCTCGCTGCAATAACAGAGAGAGCCATTGACATCGTAGAACCTTGCAAACTCTTCATGCCGCTTTCGGTATACAGTGCTCTTGCAGTCTTCTCCAAGCAAATTTCACTCTTTGAGTCTAGAGGTCAGAAGCTCAGACCCTGATTTCGTCAGACCCAAATCTCTAATTAAGTCGTCCAATTCCCTCTGATTTGGAAAGCGAGGGTTTGTACTGAAAGTTACTATATATTCTTCATCATGACTGTCCTCACCAGCCGACATCTCAGATGAGCTAGCTGTATCCTCATTTTCAACCTGCAAAGCAAAGAAACAAAATATAGGCATAGCTATATATGTAGAAGAGCATCAGCACTAAGAAAAATCGATACATAATGACCCACAGTCTGTAAATACAGAAGGTAAAGTAATGGATAGATACCTGTTCTGGTGGACGTGGTATTGGAAGACCTTCGCCATGTGGTACAGGAGCTACGGGCTATGCTTGGATACTGAAGAGTCTGCCTTCCTTTAACTTTCCTGTACTTAGAAACATCTACCATGCAGTAGTAGCAATCGTCGTGGTGGCTCTTTGGTTCTCTCCATATTCTGGGTACCGCAAAGGGCATTGCCTTGCGTACTCCCCGCAGCCACCCTTCAAGTGTGGAGCGGCAGCTTCCACAGATCACATGGGGTGCCCAGGGCTTATCTTGGTCACCCATAGGCATACCAAAATAGAGCCGATACGCGATCCAGAACTTGGTGCCTTTCACACTCTTGTGCGATACTTGCTTGGGGCCTATGTAATACCCACAAACGTAGCAGAATATATCCAGCGAGTGTTTACAAGCTCTAGTTGCCATTCTCTTTACCAAACTGTACTACATTAATCATAATCTGCAGATATAGAGAGAAGAGTTATTAAATCTGCAACAGATTACAGATTCCAGAAAAAAGATGTATTCACAACACTGAAATAATGTTCGCAATAAAAAAGGATCGATAACACTCAAATCGTCAGCACAGAGAAGCACAGAAACACAGTACCTCAGTGCTGGTAACCATCAGACAAAGAACCTGCTTTCTTTGCGTGCTCACACTTACTGACTTCTCAGACTCTGCGCTCTTCTTTATATAGCACAGTGGAAGTTTCGTGCAATTTCTAGAGCAAGAAACTGTCAACGAACATCCGGATTGTTCTCAACAATTCCTGATTATTCTGATATTGCTGCGCCCATAATAACATTATACTGGTAAAACATGAAAAATGGATTATCTCTGAAACCATTGATGATACACACAAACCAAGGCCAGATTTGGACTCTCACAAATGCATATAAAAACATAAAAAATTCTATATAAACAGAATCAGTGTTACACAGTGTTATCAGCACCTCAGTCTTATTTTACGAAATAAATACGAAAGCGCTTGGTCACTATAAATGTTTATTTTCCAAATATGGTTCCATTCGACCCAATTCTTATATATGTACACACACACACACACACACACATATATATATATATATGAGAGAGAGAGAGAGAGAGAGAGTATATATACAACGTAAATTATTATGATGAAAGCATTTTTCGGAAGCAAACAATGGACATAAAAACAAAAAAATCATTTTGGCGCAGCATCCCTGGGTCATTTTTAATCACCGAATGACACCTTCTCTAAATAGACTAATGGTTAAACTTTGCAGTCAAAAGAAATATAGACGTAATATAGATGTAATATGGATGTAATATTATAGATGTAATAAATCTAAAATACATCCCGATGTTAACAGAACGAAAAAGATGAAAAGTTTGTAATTATTTTGCCGTTATTAATTGTCTCCTTAATTTTGACATTAAATTTGTTTGTTTTAAATTTTATGTGACAAAGTTTCTCTTTCTGTTTAGTATTAATAGTAAATGTATTAATTTATGAGTTTAGTATCCGCATTAAACTCATTTATACTGACCTCGAATAAATCTTCATTTCGGTTTTATAACTTCCTTCATGCATTTTTATGACAGATAATACTTGTGAACTGATATTAGATGACGCTTATATATATATATATATATATATATATATATATATAGGGATAGGGGGGGGGTTCAGGGAATTTAGCCTCCCAGAAATAAAATCATAGGTTTAATATTTCTATGAATTTTTTAAAATTATACGTAGATTATAAGTAAGTACGCTATGGCAAGTACCTTCAGCACATGTTTAATTATTGTAATACATTTTTGAATGTGTTTTTACTTATAAACACACATTTATATATATATATATATATATATATATATATTAGTCCCTCCCGAAAAGAAATTCTGGTTACGCCCCTGCATATACTGTGTATATGTTACGGCCTTTTTGCGAAATCGGCCGTTTTGCAAAAAGATCGGCCTTTTTGCAAAAGGGCCAAAAATCAGGACTTTTTGCATAATGGTATTAAATGCCAGGCCACTTTGCAAACAGGCCGGCATATTGGCCATTTTGCAAAATGACTGGTAATGCTGTCGGCCATTTTGCGAAACGGCAGAACTTCACATTGAACTGGATAGTGAATGGCCGGTTAGGTCAACTGAATGCCCTGTTAGGTTAATTGAATGTTCCGTTAGGTCAAATGTCGGGCATTCAGTTAACCTAACCGGGCATTCAATAATTTAAATTTCAATAATTTGAATAATTTCAATCGAACTGGACTGAATCTCTTAACTGGAGTTCTGCCTTTTCGCAAAATGGCAGACAGCATTACTAGTCATTTTGCTAAATGGCCAATATACCGGCCTGTTTGCAAAGTGGCCTGGCATTTGATGCCATTATGCAAAAAGGCTGATCTTTTTGCAAAACGGCCGATTTCGCAAAAAGGCCGTAACACACACACACACACACACATATATATATATATATATATATGAAAATTATTTCACGAAAGTAACACGTGAAAAATATTTATGATGAATAAAACCACGAAGGAAAGGAAACACAAAATGGTGCTCAAGCGCTTTCGTCTAATGACATCCTCAGGAACACTGAAGTACATAAAAGGGTTACAGCCTATATATAGGTTACAGAAAGAAAAAAAAAAGAAAAATAAATAATAATATATATATATATATATATATTAGGGTGTCTCTTATTTTTGAAGTGTTGATTTGTTTAGGTTGCGCCCCCTCAACCAGTTCCATTGGTTGAAAAAACATCACATATAAAATGTTGTTTGGATTGAACAATGTTTAGAGGTCGCCCCCGCTTATTAAAGTTCATAAAATATAGCTATTATTTATGCAATTAATATTTGAAATTACTAGCAGTTGTCAAGTATACTAAACATATGTTTTTAATTAATTAATCATCATATTCATGATGAATTCAATTAAATGAATATATTAGAGATAATTGTCAAGTTTGTAGCTGAAAATATTGCTTGATAAGACAAGATCAACCTGTTTAAACATGTTTCATCAAGAATGCTATGGAGACGCTGAGAAGCTGATCAAGAATCGTGAGGACTGGGAGTTCCTTCAACTGCAAAGACAAAAAGGTCGTCCTGGCTCAATCGGTGGTGTGGACACTGTACATCTTCACCGCACAAAAAATGCAGTCAAACGGTTGGAAGCTGAGGCAGAGAGAAAAAGAAAGTCAGAATCTTTGATGGAGGCGTCTACTAGTCAAGTTGTACTGGCTTCTTCCACATCTTCCAGCAACACTGATGAAAGTGAGAATGAGGAGGAGGAGCCCAAAGGAGCTTGTGCTTTACCAAAATCTAAGAAAAAACGAGGCATGAAAAACATCATGACTATTCAGATGTCTGCTGCCCTGGATCGTACACAAATTTCCTCTGGAAAGGCAACATTTATCCTCGCAGAGGCAGCTAAAAGCTTTGGTTTGGACGCTTCAGATTACAACATAAACCAACATTCTATCCATCGCCTTCGAAATAAGAACCGAGCTCGTCATGCTAAAGAACTTAAGGAGCATTTCCATGGAGAATGTTCTATGACAGTCCACTGGGATGGCAAGATGATGGAGGACCTCACCTCGCACAAGCACATTGATCGTCTCCCAGGACTTGTGTCAGGACCTGGTGTTGAACAGCTGCTTGGTGTCCCCAAAATCCCAAACTCAACTGGAGAAGCACAAGCTGAAGCCGTCTTTAACTGCCTGAATGAATGGGGAATTACAGAGAGAGTAAAAGCAATTTGTTTCGATACAACAGCTTCAAACACGGGTCAATATAGTGGAGCCTGTGCTCTCATCGAAGCAAAATTGGGACATGATGTTTTGTACTTGCCTTGTAGACACCATGTTTTAGATTTATTGTTGGGAGCTGCATTTGAAGCAACATTGGGATCTACATCAACTGGTCCAGAGATATTGATCTTTAAGCGTTTTCGTGACAATTGGACTTCTGTTGATCAAAGCCAGTTCCAAACAGGTGAGACAGACAAGATTACTAAAGAAACAATTATCCAGTCTAAAACTGAACTAATTCAGTTTGCTAGATCCCACGCACCTATGCTACGGGATGACTATCAAGAAGTTTTGGATCTGTCCATCATCTTTCTTGGAGGTGTCCCCAATAAAGGCATCAAGTTTCGTGCACCAGGTGCCATGCATCGAGCTCGCTGGATGTCCA